>CM014733.1:36533421-37093971 GCA_004329165.1 Spatholobus suberectus
TTCTAATGAAGCGTTTCCATGGCACCGGGAGGTAGAGCAAAATATTCTGGAGATGGTTGGTGGGTGTAGTCATCTAGATATGCTTCAAAAGAGACTCGAGAATAATAGAACCCATACTCTGGCTCTAAGAAGGGCTCTAGACACAATATGATGGTGTTGTCGTCCACCAAATTTTCGGTCTGTCCATCAAAGGCGGAATAAACATTCAGATTGATATTGGCCTTTGAAGACTTGTCCTGCTTAGATGGCTTAGCAGATAAATACAGTTTTATTAGGCCAGGGGTTGGAATGGTGCACACATAAGCTTCATCACCAAGCAACAGCATATCTGGTTCCAGTGTTGTGTAGGTGGGTTTGTACCAAGATGGGTAATCAGATGGTAAGGGTGTATGGGTAATGACGTTTCCTGAGCTATCTATTAGTTGATTTCTGTGAGAATCTAGAATTGGTGTACCTTGGATAATTATGTTGGATACAGGGTGAAGAATGATTTGGGTTTGTGTTTAGGCTTGTGTTTGGTTAGATGAGGGATTAGCAGGTTTAATAATGATATAATCAACGGAATCTTGTTCAGAAACAGTCTCAGTATCGAGGTCTGGAGCAAATAACTTACTTTTTTTGCTCTTATCAGACACTATCTCGATTTGGGAGGTCTATTTGCGAGGAGCTGTAGTTTGGATAAGAAGAGCTTCCTCCTCTGGTGCAAAAACTGCGACGATGGCAGTCTTCTGTTTCTTCAACAAGACTGTGATCGATTCACCATCCTCATCATTGGAGTCTTGTTGTAGCCTAAGTTTCCTCTTGGCAGGTGCTGCAGGTGGAAGGGCAGCAACTAAAGGAGCAGCTTTGGACGCTGGTACTTGTTATGTCTTGGATCTCGTCATCCTGGATGCAACAGATTGTTTGGATGGGCGACCCTTGGAGGGTTGTTGCTTGGAGAGAACTGGTTTAGATACAGAAAAAAGATGGATGAACAAAGCTTCCTCGTCCACTTGTTTAGCCTAGTGCGCAACTTGTTCCTGTACAAGTTGTAGTGCCTTTTCTACAAGTTCTTTCTTTACTTCCTGAGTCTTGGAAGCTTTCTCGATGGGTTTCAAAACAAACTCGGCCTTCATTTGGTTGATGTTGTTTTGACCGAATGACATCTGAATGAACCTTAGACCACCACCCACTCTCCTAATTTCAGCTTGCACACCACCAGACAGAATGAAGGACTCATGATATGTATCTTGTAGCTAGAAAATCCTGTTCAACAAGGCCGAATATGTGATTTGATCAAATTCATCTCCACCCTTCATAGTTCTAAATATGTTGCACAGGATGAGGTGGGGAAGATTGAACTGTTGTTTAGTCACCATGTGGAAGAAAGCGAAGCGATGTTGGTAGGTTACATTGTCCTTGGATCCAGCCTTGTGAAGGATCCTTTGTTTAAGACTGCTAGAATACTTTGCCTTCCTTCGTCAGCTTGCTATACTCCACACTGCATTTAGCCTCTGGTCCCATCAAGGCAACATCTATAGTCTCGAGGCTACCATAGTTGTTTTCCCACTCGTTCTTGATACAGGAGCCAGCGCGCTCACATCCAATGGCTTGCATAATACTCCCAAGGTCTATAGTGACCTTTACACCCAGAACAGTGCCAACAACACTATTGTTCACAAACTTTACATTCCTTCAAAAATGTCTGATAAGCTCTAGGTAGATAATCTCATTCAAATGGAAGTAGTTCAGAATTCCACATCGAATGAGGTTATCCTTCACTTTTACCCCCATTTCGTCTAAAAGGTCGATGTCAAATCTACTCTCAATCAGAACAATGGCTTCATTTCGACTTTCCACTCAAGCTACTACCTTCATGGCGTTGTCTACCTTTTGATCACCATTGTCGATATGAGGAAGGTTAGGGTTTGAGAGATTTTAGGAGGCTGAAAGAGAAAGAGTGATATCTAAGTGAGAGTGAGAGTGCTTGGTTCAGATACTTGAATGAAACACTTGAGTGTATAGGAAGTAATCGAGCGATTTTTGGGTTTTTGCGGTATTCGAATTTTTAAAAAGAGAGGTAGTGCACATTTAATGTTGGTTTAGGTGTGCACATTTTTCCAGGTCAATTTACAGTGCAGTCGTGACTCATACAAGGAATAACCATTTATTTCAAATCATTGTCAGTGAAAACATAATGGTACATGGATGAAGATATTTATGTGTTTAAATATGAATCGTTACACTATTATAATAATAATGGACGCATGCGCAATGGACGATGATAAAATAATGGACGCTTTGTGACATTGGACGCTACTTGTCATTGGATTGTCAAGGCACATGAAAGAAATCTATTCCTTTATAAATTCCATACCAAGAGGATCTTTAATATGGATGAGTTTATCTTCAGAAAGTGGTTTTTTAAATATGTCTGCTAGTTGATTTTCAGTATTAATAAACTAAATATCAATAACCCCTTTCTAAACATAATCTCTTATAAATTGATGTTTAATTTCAATGTGCTTTGCTTTAAAATGTAATATAGGACTTTTAGAAAGATTTATGGCAGCAGTATTATCATAGAGGATAGGGATTTTACTCTCATAGATACTATAGTCGTCTAATTGATGCTTAAACCACATAAGTTGTGAGCAACAGGATGTTGCTGATATGTATTCCGCTTATGTTGTGGATAGAGTAATTGTTCTTTGCCTTTTGCTCGTCCAGGAGACAAGACTGCCACCAATGAAATGACATCTGCCACTAGTGCTCTTTCGTTCTATTCTATCTCCAGCATAGTCGGCATCACAAAATTCAACTAACTTGTACTCTTTATGTGACTTAAAGCACAGACCAAGGTTAGTAGTTCCTTTTAAGTATCTAAATATTCTTTTAACAACTATGAGATGAATTTGTTTAGGATCAGATTGAAAACGAGCACAAAGACATACACTGTACATAATATCTAGTCTGGATGTTGTAAGATATAGTAGAGATCCAATCATACCTCTGTATGTGGTTTCATCTACCTTTTTGGATGTGTCGTCTAGTCCAAGCACTGAGGATGGGTGCATAGGTGTGCTTATTTTTTTGGCATCGTTCATCTTGTACTTCTTGAGTAGTTCTTTTGCATACTTTATTTGATGTATGTATATGCCACTGCTTGTTTGTTTTATTTGTAATCCTAGAAAGAATTTTAACTCTCCCATCATGCTCATTTCAAATTTTGTCATGACAAACTTAGAAAATCCTTACATAAACCTTTGTTAGTAGCACTAAATATGATATCGTCCATATATATTTGCACAATGATAAAGTGTAAGTGTATGTTTTTGTGAAATAAAGTGGTGTCTACTTTTCCTCTTGTGAAACCATTTTATAAAAGAAAAAAACTTAGTTTTTCATACCAAGCTCTAGGTGCTTGTTTGAGTCCATACAAAGCCTTTTTGAGTTTGAAAACATGCTTAGAAAATATTACACTCAAAGCCAAGAGGTTGTTTCACATAAACTTCTTCATTTATTATGCCATTAAGAAATGCACTTTTTACATCCATTTGATAGAGCTTCATATTATTGTAAAGTAAAATGCGAATGGTTTCTAATCTAGCTACAGGTGCAAAAGTTTCAGTGAAATCTGTACCTTCTTGTTGAGAATAGACTTCAGCTACAAGTATAGCTTTGTTTCATACTACTTTACCTGCCTTGTCCAACTTGTTTCGGAATATGCATTTTGTTCCTATTATTGACTTGTCTTTATGTAGAGGAACTAGCTTCCACACATCATTTCTTTCGAATTAATTTAGCTCTTCCTTCATGGCTTTAATCCATCCTTTGTCTAATAGTGCTTCATATACCGTCTTTGGTTCTATATGGGAAATTAAGGCAGTTTGAGCTTGCTTCTTAAAAGTAGATCTTGTTTTGACATGATCGTGTACGTTTCCAAGGATTTGATCTTCTGGATGGTAGTTTTTCATTTACCATTGCTGTCCACTTGGCTCTTTTTTTGGTATCGTCCAACTTCATAACTGCAAAAGATTCATCCATCTCTGATAGTTCTATATCAAGCTTATTGTTATTAAATTTAACATGAATGGCTTCTTCAACTATTAAGGTTCTAGAGTTATAGACTCTATATGCCTTGGATGTTTTAGAATAGCCTAACAATATTCCAACGTCACACTTAGAGTCAAACTTTCTAAGATTGTCCTTAGTGTTCAGAATAAAACATTGACATCCGAAAGGATGAAACTGTAATATGTTGGGTTTTCGTCCTTTCCACAATTCATAGGGAGTCTTTTTCAAAATAGGTCTAATATATATTTTGTTTTGTAAATAACACGCTGTGTTTATAGCTTCGGCCTAGAATTGTTTAGGAGTTAAGTTATCATTAAGCATGGTTCTAGCCATTTCCTATAATGACTTATTCTTTCTCTTTACCACACTATTTTGTTGAGGTCTATGAGATATAGAGAAATTATAGAGAATTCTGTTCGCCACACAGAACCCTTGAAAACTTTTTTTTTCAAACTCTCCTCCATGATCACTTTTAATTGAAGCTATACAAACACCTTTTTTCATTTTGAACTCTTTTACAGAATATAGAGAAGACTTTGAAAGATTCATCGTTGTGTCTTAGGAACATAACCCATGTCCATCTAGTGTAGTCATCCACCATTACTAGTCTATATCCTTTTCCACTAAGCGAGGCTGTTTTAGTAGGTCTAAACAAATCAAGATGTAAGAGTTCAAGAGGTCTAGTTGTGGAAACAACATTTTTTAAATCAAAAGAGTTTTTCACTTCTTTCCTTATTTAACAAGTATCACAAAGAACGTCGGATTTGTATATAAGATTTGGAAGACCCCTTATGAGGTTATGCTTATTTAGCTTTGAGATCAATCTCAAGCTTGTATGTCTAAGTTTCTTATGCCAAGTCCATTGATTCTTGTTGATGGATACTAAACATAATGCATTTTGATTTGTTAGATCATTTAAGTCAATCTTATATGGATTGCTTTGCCTCGTTGCAGAAAACAAAATTGATCCTTCCTGTTTTTGACTATACATTCATTCTTGTTAAAGGAGACACAGTGTCTACTGTCACATAATTGACTTATGCTCAGTAGATTGTGTTTGAGCCCTTCAACATATAAAACATTATCAATAGAAGGTAAAGGATGCTTACCAATTTTACCTATTCCTTTTATCTTCCGCTTTTGATTTTCTCCAAAAGTGACTCATCCACCACTCTTTTGTTAGAGGCTTTGAAACATAGACTTTTCTCCTATCATGTGTCGTGAGCAACCATTGTCCAAGTACCATGACTAAGGTTTATTTTCTATTGTCAAGCAAATCTGCAACAGGAATAGTCATAGATCTAGGTACCTAAATGGACTTGGGTCCTTTTTTGTTAGATCTAAAGGCACTGGACGCCTTTATGGCTGGATGATGAATACATTGAGATGATTCATGACCACTTTTTCCACAATATTTACAAAAAGCAATAACTTTAGTTGTTCCAGAGGATTCTTCTTTTTAACAAAGCCAAATCCAGATTTGTCATGTGGACTTCATTTATAAAATAGAATCTTGTTTATGTTTTCAATTCCACTGACGAATTTGGATAGACTTTCTTTTAAGTGGTTTACTTCCTTCTGAAGTGCTAATACTTCATTGGAAGATGTCACTTCTAGAGCCTCTTTTGATTTGTCTGCTTTTAATTTTTCATTCTCCCTCATAATATCTTCATAGTTCTTTTTGAGCAAATTAAATTTTTTTGATATGTTTGAAAACTTGTTTTTTAAATCTTTATAACCAACTGAGAAGGGTTGAAAAATTAGAAAACAGTTCATTATATGGATCTTGAAGAGAAGATATATCATTGAAGTTTACCTCTTCATCTTTTTCATTTTCTGAGCTTTCTGGACTTGTTTCAGCCATAAGACAAATGTTTGCTTCTTTCTCTCCTTCTTCTTTCGAGGAAGATAGATCCATGTCTTCCCAAGTTGCCATGAGTGTAGCACCCCTATTTTTGCATATCAAATTATTTTTCTAATTATTCTGTATTTATTTTTGGAGAACTGGATAAAAATTTCAAAAATTTGATTCCTACAGTTATGTAGTACTTAGTTTAGGTTTCTTATAAATTTTTGGGGAATTGAGCTCAGAAATGGGTAAAATAACCATTTTGTCCCTAAAAGTCAGCTAACAAAATAATAAATAAAAATAGTTACAAGTGTTTACAAATTATTTTTAAGTTATCAATATACTTAGAATAATTAATAATAATTTTAGTATAAGTTTTTGGGAATTTACAGAGATATTTTTTGAAATGACAAAAATACCCTTGGTTGACTATAAGAACCAACTAAAGGCTTTTTGGCATCAAAATATTTTGGAAATTTTGTACAAAGTATATTCGATTACAAAAATTTTATTTTTAAAGAAAAAGAGTGAAAAATGAAACACCGTTATTTTAATTTTTTCAACTTTTTTTTTCCTAATATTTGACAATTTAATTCTAAAAAATTGAGAAGGAATTTCAAAATTTTGATTTCCACGACTGCACTTTGAATTTCAAGAGCTATCTAATCGTGATTTTTAATAATTTTTCTGAGCCGGAGCTCAAAGAAATTAAAAAAATGACGATTTTGTCCCTATTTCTCAACATTAAGGATTGACATGAGAAAAAGATTCAATTGACATTTTAATGTCAATTTGAGTTTAGAATTATGTCATATATATAAAATATAATTTTATAAATTTTCTAGAATTTTTTGAACTCCTGTGTAAAATAACCAAAATGCCCTTAAGTGTCTAATAAGTTAGCTAGTATTGGTTTGACATCTAAAAATAATGAAAATGGTAATCTTAGTTCATTTATAGGTAAAATATTTAATTTTAGAATTTTATAAAAATTTTGGTAATTATTGAATTAAAATGGATTTATTATGAGTTTTTTAGCTTAAAAATACAAAATAAATGGATAAAATTTGAAATAAATTAATAAAAATTAAAACTAATTATTAGAAATTTATTTTTAGTGAAAAATAATGTATTTATCCAGTTTTACATTTAATTTCATTTTTTTTATATTAAAAGTCATTTTTTCAAGTTTAGGACTATTTTATTGGTATCTGATTAATTTACCTATAGATAAAATTGACATCTAGAAGCTAGTAAGGGAGCACGTTCCACAACCTAGGAATAGCTGTTTCATCACTTTAATTTTGATATGTGTCCCTAACTTAATTAAAAATAAATAGAAAACCCAAATTATGATATCATGGATGATGCAATTTTGTGGACACGTCGCCCACTTCGTTTCTTTATAAATAGGCACCCATAATTCAAATTTCTCACCATGCATTCCTCCAAAAACTAGCTAAAATATATAGAGCTTCATCTCTCCCTCTCTATTTTTTTTTTTACTTTAGTATTAGGCTTAAATTTTACTAGTTTTCCATCAACTAGTAAATTTCTCTTTCTAGGAGCTTTGCACCTACAATTCCATCCTCTTCATCAACCACCTTAGAGGTAATAGGGGGAGTGGGGTTGGTTCTAAATTATTGTCACTTTGCATGTTGGTAAGAAGAGTTTTCCCCTAAACCCGTTTAGGCTTAAGTTTTATTATTATTATTATTATATTGTTTGATGTTAAATTTTAATTTTTGCTAAGTTGTTACTTTGTCCAAATTTAGATTATTAAATTATAATTACCAAGTTATTACTCTACTTAAATTTAAATTATTAAATTATACTTACTAAACTGTTACTTTGCTCAATTTTAAAAAATTAAAATGCACTTGCTAAGCTATTATTCTGCTCAAATTTAAAAAATTAAAATTTATTTATTTAGTTGTTATTCTGCCAAAACTTTAGTAATTAAACTATAATTATTATGTTGTTATTTTGTTACAATTTTAGGTATTGTGCAATTTCTGCAATATAAGGCGGAAATATTGATTGTACTGATGTTCAAATTAAATGAGACCAGGGAAAGCCTCTGTTTGAGAAGTTAGGAAGTGATAAATTAGTGAGTAATGTAAAGCAAGTGACATGCAGTGGCATGGCACCCTACTAAGGAAGTTACAGTTTGGTACACTTACGAGATGAAAGACAGGGACCCATGGTTAGGTCTAGAAGGTATAGTATCGAGTGGTGAGCATCCTAACGGCCAAGGTACGCTTTTGAGCCAGGATAATCACTTAACCAACTTGATAACCTTGACAACTACTCAGTATCACCAGGATTGGTGAGAGTATACCTCTATAAATAAATATCCTAAATTGTTATTTTGTTCCTCAATGATGATGAGGACTATACCATGTGATGATGTTGAGAGAGGTATATGTACTCCTAGTCACTTCCCAGCTTTTGTTAAGAACTATTAGCCACTAATGGAAAGTATGGATCCTATACCGAGTCAAGAATAGTATAACATAGAATAAACTTTAGGTTCTCTTTTATTGTCAACTATGTTTTATCTGTATTTTATAATAGAATTCCTACTATACATATAGAAGTGATTTTAGAACAAATCACCTTACTCCATTATTTTTCTTTTTATGCATGATTGATGGCGGTTAATGAAGACCTAGCTAGTTGATAAGGACTTATAGGGCTAGTTTAATAGTTTGTTATTTTATAGGATGGGGTAGACGGACACTGCTCTAACTAAGATCTTTTTGATATACTAGGAATAAGTAGTAACTATTTTGATATATATTTTGATCTCCCTATGTTTCAGTAATTTTTCTAATTATGAAATCATGTTGTACAGCTCTACGATGAATACATACAGATTTTTTTTACTACCGTTTTCAAATTCTGTTAAATTTACAAATTTTCTATTATTAAAAGTAGAGAAAAATTTTACTTGCATTTTTAAATAAGTATAGGTTATGTTCAATGTGAATGGGTGTCACAATGAGTCCTTTCTTTTTCATTTTGAAAAAGGTTTTCTTTTTCTCCTGTCTGAAGACTTGGACAGTCAGCTTTGAAATGTTTAGGCTTCTTGCATTTGAAGCAGACCGATGGACTCTTTTCTTTGGGTTCCTTACTAAACTTCTTAATAAAGTTTCTAGCTCTGGAACCTCCTTTCTTCCTCTACATAGCTTGTATTTTTTTGGATATAAAGGATATTTCATCCTTATTAGAGTCATCTTCTTCGAACACTTCCTCAGAGGATTCCTCCACGTTTAGAGCTTTGGACGATGATCCTTTTACTAGACACTGAGCGCTTAGAGCAACGGACTTTCATCTTCTTGTAATTGACAACCTTGAGTGTGCCAAGCAACTCTTCCATGGAAAGAGTTGTTAAGTCCTTGGATGCTCTCAGAGTTGTAACCTGTGGTCTCCATTGTTTAGGCAAACTTCTCGAAATTTTGTCAATATGATCATAATTGTCATAAGTTTTTACTAGAGATCTCAAGTTATTTATAATGGTTTGAAATCTACCAAACATAAGTTCAGTAGTTTCATGGTCTTCCATAGTAAATAACTCATATTGTCTTACAAGCAAACTTAGCTTAGATATTTTTACTTGTAAGGTGCCCTCATAAGCAAGAGCTAGAGTATCTCACATCTTTTTTGCACTTTTTAAGCTATGCACTTTCTCATACTTAGATTCAGATAAAACACACATAATAGAATTTCAAGCTTTAGAGTTTAGCAGATACCTTTGTTTATGTGCTTCTATCCACTAACCTCTTGACAGTTCTATTCCGTTTAAATCTACAGGTAGATAGTCACCTGTCTCCACAACGTCTCATATATCAATGTGACATGCATTGAAGAAGGCTATCATCCTTTAGTTTCCAATAGTCATAATTTTGACCTTTGAAGAAAGATGGTCTATTGACTGCTTATCCTTTATTATCCATGTATACTCAGGATCTTTTTATCCCTGCATTGTTAGATGCTTAACCCCAAGAGGCCAAGCTCTGATACCAATTGAAAGAACAAGGAACGCATAAGAAGGAGGGTTGAATTGTGTGTTCAAAAAAAACTTTTTAACCAACTTAAAATCGAGTTAAAAAAAAAATAATCTAGGCGTATATATGGATAAGAGAAGAAAAACACACAAAAGATTTTATACTGGTTCACTCAACTTGAGCTACGTCTAGTCCCTTCATCCTAAGGTTTTCAACTAACCAACCTTTGATTACAAGCAAGTATTATTCTCCGCCTCTTTAGGTTCTACAAAGAAACCTACCTAGATCACTTACCACCAAGTATACTTTAATCACTAAGCCTCTCCAGGCTTTCACAACGTGAAGTAGTTGTTAAATCAAATTAACGCACAATGTGAGGATATGAAAATTTAAGAGCAATACAAGAGTTTTTCTACAAGGTATTTTAGAATCGTCTAGGAAGTTCAAGGCTTGTCGAAGTTCTCTGTATTTTCTTCTCTTTTGAGCTAATATATACAACCTTTAAAAAATAGTCGTTGAAATTTCTAGCTTCAGTCTTTAAGAAAGGAATGTGTGCACGTATATCAAGTTTGCAATAGGGTCAAAAAAGTAACTTTTGCTCTTGCACTAAAATGGAAGGTGCGGTACTGTGTTAGAGAGCTGTTTTTCTAAACATTCTTAATTCGGTTTGGCAGCTTGATAGGTTTACTTCCTTTTTCTACAACACTGCACTTATACACCAACATATATCTGATTTTCATTTAATGCTCAAACATTTGAACGTTAAATCATTCTAAGAGGTAAAACATTAGTCTCAGTGTATTTGTGAATATGCAGAGTTAAAGCAAGTGTTAAAACTTAGTTGATGAAAGAATTTTACACTTGGACAATTCTCATACAGGAGTTTAATGGACGCTTGCTACAACCTAGCACATTGGACGCCAGATATTACAAGCATGTTGGACGCTTAAAGAGCCTTTTTGTATAAAAAACTTAAAATTTAATAAGTTATTGTTATCTTCAAAACTTAAGGAACTAGACGCTTCATATGCCTTTGGTTCCAACATTGTCTAACGAATAAGCTTAACTTATATCTTTTAACTTGTGAAGTACCCTTAAAAGCAAGAGCTAAATGTCTCATATCTTTTTAGCACTTCTTAAGCTATATACTTTTTCATACTCGATTTAGATAAAACACACACAATAGCATTATGAGCTTTAAAGTTTAGTAGATACCTTTGTTTTTTTTTTTTTTTTGCTCATTAGTTAACTGACCTCTTGGAAGTTTTGTATCATCTTCACTAATAGGCAGATAGTTACCTCTTTCAACCACGTCCCACATATCAATGTGGCAAGCATCAAAGAATGCTATCATTCTTTGCTTGCAATAGTCATAGTTCTAACCCTTGAAGAGAAGTGGTCTTTAATGGCTTGTCCTTCATACGTGCTTAGGATCTTATACCCCTACACTATTAGGTGCTCAACCCCTAGAGGCCGAGCTCTGATACTAACTGAAAGAGAAAGAAACACAAGAAGGAGGGTTGAATTGTGTGTTTGTGTGAATTTTTGAAACCTTTTTGCAAATGTTTTAATAGAGATATAAAAGGTTGTCCAAATAAAAACACATAAGGATAAGGAAGGATAAAAGCCCATAGAGATTTTATACTGGTTCACTTACTTGAGTTATGTCCAATACCTTCTTACCAAAAGGATTTTTCACTAACCAACACTAGGTTACATCAAGTATTTTTCAATAGCCTTTTTAGGCCTTACAAATCGTGATCAACCATAGATCACTAAAACCCAAGTATTCTTTTATCATAAAGCCTCTCTAGGACTTCAGTACGCCAAGGTTATTTTACAAACAATTAACTCACAATGTAAGGATATGAAGTTAAGCATAGAGTAAATACTTGCAAATGAAAGTTTAAGCGCTATAGAAATCATCCAGCAAAAAGTTTCAGAGCTTGTATAAGTTTGTAAGTTTTTAGCACACGTTCATACTTGTTCTGTCTTCAAGTCTTGCTTATATAGCTTCTTGGAAATATATCATTTTCGAGAGAAGAGTTTAGCTTGATATTCTCGTACTGAAGGAGAATTAAATGCATGCGAATTCCTTCATGTTAAGACTTGATACGTGTCTCAAGAATCTTGAAGAGAGAAGATGCAACAGTCTTGTTTTGCAGTAGTTTTGTACCAAAAAAATAGGTAATTTTTGACGCATAGTGTTGCTTTTCTAATCATACCTTCTTTTGTTCTTCTCTTTTGTACTTTAGCCTTGATAAGTTGACTACTTTTTCACGAGACCATACTTATACATTAGAATATCCTGTTTTTCATTAAATGCTAAGATACTTAAACATTAGAGTATATCAAAAAGCATAAGGAACAAGTTCCAACATGTACAAGGATAAATAAACTTCTTTAGCTTTATTGAAACTTAATCAGATGGAAAATGTCTACGTTAAAAGCTTTGGACAATTCCTTTTATCAAACACTTTTTAGAAAACTTGTATTAGACAAGGTTCGCAAATTGGCTCATTGGACGCCATATTTTCTAAAAACATTGGACGCTTGATTTTAATCTGTGTATTAAACACCAGTTTTTTGAAATCTTCTTAAATGCGTTTGACTTAAGAAATATACCTTTATCTCTGAAGAGGATATTTTTGTGTATGTAACACACTTGTTATCAACATTTAAAATTTAATAACCTTTGTTATCATCAAAACTTTGAGGGGTTAGACTTCTTATGTTTTTGGTTCCAACAATATTTGGATGTATTTGTGGAATTGATTTTGGATTTTTAACGTGATTTTATAGAATTGATTGTAAGTAAATATGAGTTTGTAGTAACATGATTTTTGTTCAAACAATAATACTAGAAAATTGAATTATCAAAAACCTAAACCCTAAATTTAACTAGGGCATATGTGGAACAATAACATGACTAAGGGCATATGTGGAACAAATAACATGACTCAAGTTAATGTTGATGCAAAAGCTACTTCTAATAACTTCAATGAGACTTGAGTCTAAAACTGATATGATGTTTTTAACATAATGCCAAACATCATGGTCAATGAAAAAAAAAATCATGTTTGACCGATTCTAGACTCAAGTTGAGACCATATAAATGTGGACCCAAACATACCGTGAAATTACATTGCTTCTCTTTAAGAGAGGTCCATGTAACATTTAAAGTAAAAAATATTAACTACAATTAATTTAAACTTTAAGGAAATAGTGTATTTTTTCTATGATAAAATTAGGTGTGTGAAAAGAAAGTAAAATAAGATTTTTTTTTCTTTTTACATACAACGGTGACAACGATATTTAAACCTAAGACCTCATTCAAACAATCCAAAACCTCACTACTAAGCCAATCCTAGTAAGTTAATAAGAATTATTTTCAATTTTTTAAACACTTTATTTATTATACATAGGTGAATTAATTTAATCAAATAAAGTTTTTTTTTAAATAACATCATGGAGGTAACAATATTGAATCTCGGTCATAGCAATTCTATATTAGTCTTTCTTTCTAGGCCTTCCTTTATAAACAACTAAGATTTTTTTACGTTCTAATTTTATATTTATTTTACACTTTTTTTAAAAAAAAATTATTATCAAATCACTTATTATATTTATAATTGGTTTATCTTTTTTAATCTCTCTTTCCATTTTAAATGCGTGTATACATTTTAAAGATGTCAAATTATCATATTCTTATACAAATGAGCATTACTTGTTAGAAAGAATCTGTTAGTTTGATATTGGTTGAAGAGAGGGTACATATACGACGAAATGGATCGATAAAATTCTCTACAAGATGCAGGCATATTAAATTTATTGATATTTAGCCATTTATGTACTTGTTCATTTAATGAAAAAATAAAAGTAGAATACGAATTAATGAAAAAAGGAAAATATTTGTATTTCATTTTAATACACAGAAAATTTAATTTTATTACCAACTCTTTTTGTAATTACTTAATTTTACTTTTAAAATTTTATAGTAAAATATGTATAAAATAATAACAATAATAATTATAATAATAATAATTTTATTCATAAAAAAACTAGCACCAATTTAATTCTTTATTCACAAATAATAAGTTTCTCAATTGATGACTTCACTAACGATGCTTCACATAAGGGACTAAATTATAGGCCAACCTTATTTTGGTGCTGTTTGTAACAAAGCTTTTTAAAATCGGAGATGTTATTGAATAGGTAAACATATAGTGGTTCAAAGTTTAGGATTTTTTTTTTTTTTAAGTGAGGAAATGTAAATGCACTTATAATAATTGATTAAAAAATCACTGCGTAAAAATTGTGATAAAATTAAATATTATATAATAAAATTTAAAGTTAATTACAATATTAATAATTGATTTTTTAATTAATAGTTATTATTTCACTTTATTATCTAAAATTAATGTATGATGGTTTAAACCCTTCATGATTGAGTTGATAATAATTAAATAATAGCCTTTAATATGTTTTAAGTTCTTACAAATATGGCTTTGTATGGTTTTAGTGCTTGCAAATTTTTGCTAGTTTTAGATCTTTGACATTTTCTTAGTGTTCTTTTTTAGTACTTACCATTAACTATGGTTAATTTAGTGCTGACATGGTTAACAAAATAAAGAATATTAATTAAGATTATGAAGGTAATGAAGAATATTTTAAATTAAGATAATTAGATTATTTCTAGGTGTGTAATTCAACTAAGTAATATATTTATTATTTTATATAAATAAGGTAATTACATATAATTTATTTTTAATTTTTAATATATTATGAACAGTAATTATTATTATTTTTAATATTTTTATTACTCTTTGATTCACTAATTTACTTTTAACATTGCATTTTTTTAAAAAATTATAATTTACTTAGACTCTTATAATTTATTTTTAATATATTGCTTTTATGTTTGGAGATAAAATCACTGTTTGTGATATATTAAAAAAAAAATTATATTACAATCAGTCAAAATTAATGAATTAAAATATAAAAATAACATCAAAGTAATATACTAAAAGTAAATTATAAGCGTCTAAGTAAATTATGTTTTTTAAAAAAATTAAAATGTTAAAAATAAATTAGTGAATTAAAAAGTAAGAACAATATTAAAAACAATAAAAATCACTGTTGATAATATATTAAAAATTAAAAATAAATGATAAATGTAAATTACATGTAATTATCTTATTTATATAAAATAATAAATACATTATTTAATTTAATTACGTACCTAAAAATAATTTAATTATCTTAATTTATAATAGTTTTTATTACCTTAATTATCTTAATTAATATTCTTTATTTTGTTAACCATGTCAGCACTAAATTAACCATAGTTAATAGTAAGGACTAAAAAAGAATACTAAAAAAAATTAGGGATATAAAACTAACAAATTTTTGTTAGGACTAAATGTAACACACTGCTTTTATTCATTGAACAATTTTTTTATTTATTCTGTAATTAATTTTGGAGAACCAGATGGGAATCTCAAGAATCTGACTCTGCGGTTGCATTCATATTGATAAATGGTACGTAGTTAATATTTTTTAAAAATTTCCAAACCAGGCCCAGACATAATAAAATGACCATTTTGTCCAAAAAAAGTCAAATATTGGGATAAATTAATAAAACAACTAAAAATATTTAAAATTTATTTTTAAGCCATAAATATGCTTAGAATAGCTAATGACAATTTTGAAAATTTTCTGAAAATTTTCTGAGACAATTTTTGTGAAAAGACCAAAATGTCCCTAGTTAACTACAAAGGCTAACTAGAGACTTTTTGACTTTAAAATATGTTAAAAAATTTATACTAAGTATGTTTTAATTATAGAAATATTATTTTGAGGGAAAAATAATTAAAAATCCGAAAATCATAATTATTTAGCAAAAACTTGATTTATTAGTTAATTAATTAGTTTTTTTAGTAAAATAATTACTATAATCAATTTATAAATGAAAAAATTCTGAAAAATTTTTGTGAGACTCCCAAAAATATACCATTTCATGTGGTATGGCTGGTTTGGCTCAAAATCCACAGCAAAAGCCCATTCCAATTTTTCCACAATAAATTAATATTTAATTATTTTAATATATAATAATTGTATATAATAAAAAAAAATTTTGACCCCATATCTGCATTTCCACGTTCAACCATGGTGGGAGCACACCAAAATTGGCTTGGCCATGGTAAAAGCCCACCAAAGTTGAAATTTTTGTAAAAAAATGTAAAAATTTAACTCTAAATTTAATTATTTTTGCACTACAAATACCCCATCACCCTTCCCATTCTCTTCACTACTTTCCTTCACAACATTTCTCCCTCTTTGTCTTGGTTTAGATCCAAGATCTTCCTCCCCCTCTAATAGCCAAAACTCTTGCAAAATTCTTCCACCATAAATCCACCCTTAAACATAAGCTTACTTAGCTTCATACCTTGGCCTCTTCTTCTATCCTCAAGCTCCACCAACACCACCCACTTTGTCACTATTTGAGGTAGGGGGGAGTTGAAATAGCATGTGACGCACAAGAAGAGGGGGTTGAATTGTGCGTTTAAAAACTTTTTTAACATAAACCAAGTTCGAAAACAATTTTGAGCTAAAGGATAGAGAAGATAAGCACACACATAATTTTATACTGGTTCACTCAACCTTGAGCTACGTCCAGTCCCTTTCACTCAAAAGGTATCCACTAACCAAGCTTGGTTACAAGCATTCTTCACAGCCTCTTCAGGCTTTACAATGCAATCACCCCAGATTGCTTTACCAACCTAAGTATTCTTTGTTCACTAAGTCTCTCTAGGCTTTCACAACAAAAAGTTGTTTTACAAATGGATTCAACGCACACAGTGAGGATATAGAAGATTAAGCACAATATCATAAAGTATCAAAGACTTATAAATTATCATCTAGTGGACGTGTTAGAAAAACAATAAGCACTTTTATATTCGTGCTTGATTCGTTGTTGTTTACCTCTCTATATTTCTTCTTCTTCTATCTTGATATATATATAGCCTTCAACAAAAAAGAGCCGTTGAAGAAGATTTGACTTAACTCTTCAAAAAGGTACGTGTATCGAGCTTTCAGACATATAAAAAAAAATAGCTTTTTGAACTGTACTAAAACGAAATTAGCGGCTTTGTGCAGGAGTTTTGCTTTTCTGAACATCCTTCATTTGGTTTGATAGCTCAAGGAGTTGACTTGCCTTTTCTGTCTTGCTGCGCTTTTGTACTAGAAAGTTTCTATCTACCATTTAATGCTTAAAATATTTTAACGTTAGATCTTAAAAGGTAAGGCATTAGTCGCAGAGATTAAACGAGAGAAAACCTTAGTTGTTTAGGATCTTGCATCTAGACGTGTCTAGTGGTTGTCTAAAGTGTAAGAGCATTGTGTCCATTAAATGAAACTTTACTCTTAGACGGTCATCACAAAAGAGTTTATAGGACGCTTGTTTAAGATTAGACACTGTAAATCCGTTAGTTTAAAAACAAGAGACTTAAACTTTAATAAGTTTGTTATCTTCAAAATTTGATGATCTAGACGCTTCAACGTCTTTGGTTCCAATAATCTCCCCCTTTTTGATGATAACAAACCTTATTAATTTTTAAGTTTTGTAAATATTTTAAGACAAGGAAAGCGCGTATATAACAAGGTTTTGATAGACTTACTATGCTTCCCCTAAGTCTGAAATATCATAATTTTCATGCTTGACACATACGAGATGTTAGTCCAGATAAATATCCAAGTATCAGATTATTGAATGAATGTTTGTGCATGTATGCAACAAGTATCAAAGCGAATTAGAGTAGTAAAAAAAATCGTATCAGAGCAATCAATTATAGTAACGAAAGATAAGACTAAAGATCAAAACATACAGAAAAATAATTTTATTATAGACATCTCAGGACTATTCATAAAACTTATGCAATATTTTCTCCCCCTTTGTCATTATAAAAAAGAAGAAAAGAAGGAGAAGAAAGAAAGAAAAAAAAATGTCATCATAGTCAATAGGGCACTGGTGGAGGAAAAGGTGGGGAAGGTTGCAGTGTGTGGAGGAGTTCTTGCTAATTCTAGAGAATTTGTTGTAGAAAAGAGAAGATGGGTTGGAATTGGTTGGGGACATTTTGTTGGATAGTAGGGTCAACAGTGGAGATAGGTGGAGGTGCAAAAGTAAAGATAGGAAGGCTCGCAGATGCTTGAGAATCAGGAGTAGGCGGGGGTGGAGGTGTTGAGGAGGGTGGTTGGGAAGGGGTTGGTGGATGTGGAGGGGGTGCTTCTAAGAAGAGAAGGTTGGGAATTTGGAGTTGGTATGGACGCAGAGATGTCCATGGGTGAGGAGGTTTGAAAGAGTTTGGAGGAGTGAGTGCAGCAATCAAAGTGTAAAGGATGGAAGTTTCTGTACCAAGAATAAGACGTGCATCAGCTGGACGAACAAAGGAGGCAGAAGTGTCTGAAAAGTGAAAGACACGAGCTGGACGCTGCGTGTATTCACAGTTCTTTGCTATTGGAGTTTTGGCCTTGTCGTCTTCCGAGATTCCACTATTGGACACTTCTTGTTCACAAGTAAACATATGTTGATGCCAGAAACGTTTAGCGTCGTCCTCGTCCATGTCTTGTGAAAGACGGTGAGCAATGTACCAATCCGCAGTAATGGTTGGATGATGTTGAAGCTCAACTCTGGACAGTAGCGGTAAAGAAGGTGTCTTGGTCAAAATCTTCTCCTTTTTTTTGTTAACATCCAAGGTTGGGAGCCTTGGGTATATGTGATTAGGTTGGATGCAGACAATTGTGGATGGTTTGATGTGCTGAAAGGGAGGAATGTAAAGTTGATACTTCAAAAATGTAGAGCTCTTTATAGAGTTGCAAAACATATGCTCGAACGGTGAGGGAAGAATCCAGCCTCCTCCAGGTCCAACGGCCTAAACTTTAAATCTACTGGCCTTAATTGGACTGTCTGCTCAAACCCTCAATCATTCTTTTGTAGCAAAGCTTGTTGTATTGCTTCCACTGGAAGCATTCAATGTTGAAGTACTCCAGGGGGATGGGCAGTTAAGCGCTAGGCTCATTCCAGTTTTGGATACCTTCGTCTGATAAACTGCTTTAGCGACAGATGTTCAATTGCTCCAGGAGGTAGTGCCAAGTAAGCTTCTGATGGTTAATAAACGTAATCCTCCATATATTTATCGAGAAAGAGAGGTGAATAATCAAAACCAAATTCTGGCTCAAGAAGAGGCTCTGGACGTAGTATAACGGCGTTGTTGTCCACTTGGTTTTGTTGGTTGTCATCCAGAAACAACAAAGACGACTGTTTTTGATGTTTTCCAGGGTTTCGTGTTGGGTGGATATTGGGGCTATGGTGGGAGATGAAAAGGTTGTTTTGGAGGCTTAATGGAGAGGTTCAGTTTGGGGAGTCTAGGTGTGGGTATTGTGCAAACATGACCTTCATCACCAGGTAGTAGCATGTCTAGTTCAGGTATGGCTTCTGTTTCGGTTTGTGTTTGGATGGAGGGTTGTTCAAAGGGTTCAATAATCAGAGATTCAACAAAAACATCATCTGATTCAGTAACAGCAAGAGCAGATAACTTACTTTTTTTTGCTGTATTGTTGCCGGTTCTAATTTTGCTAGTCATTTGGATGGTTATGAGGGTTGGATGGCTAAGGGTTATGGTTGTGGTTGAACAGCGACTACAGCAGTCTTCTGTTTCTTAAGAAGAACTCCGTTGGGCTCATCATTTGATTCTACAATCATCTAGAGTTTTCTTTTGGCAGGTACCGGAGTAGGTGTAGGTGCAAGTGCAAGCAAAGCTTGAGGCTGTTGAGATGTAAACCTCGTTACTCTGGATGCCCTAGCCTTAGACGTCTTCCCCTGTCGAGCAACAACAGGATTTACAAGCAAAGCTTCACTGTCCATTGTTCTTCTGCTGGCTGAGGTATCATCTCAATAGGTCCTTCCTTAACAATCACTTGTTTGGACGTTGTCTCCAGAGGCTTCAGCACAAAGCCAGCCTTCATCTGGGTTATGTTGTTGCGTTCAAACAGCAATTGGGTGAATCTGTGGCCACCACCTAGCGTTTTGATACGAGCTTGCTCACCAATAGACAGAGCAAAGAAGGCATGGTATACTTTCTGTTGCCATAAAATCTTGTTCAATAGAGCGGCATAGGTTATCTGGTCAAGCGTTCCTCGTCCTCTCATGGTGCAAAAGATATTGCTCAAAACGAGGTGAGGCAGGTTAAACTGTTGACCAGTTATCAAGTGGAACAGTGCAAACCTGAGCATAAAGGTGACGTTGTCCTTCAACCCAGCCTTGTACAGTATACCTTTATTCAGAAATTGCTGGTACACTTTTCCTTCTTTCGTCAACTTGTTGTACTCAATGGGGCCTTCGCCTTCTGGTCCCATCAAGGCGATGTTGACGGTGTCATGGCCACCGAAGTTTTTCTCCCAGCCATTTTTGATGCAGGAGCCAGCTCGTTCACAGCCAATAGCTTGTGTGACTGTCCCAAGGTCCAATGTGACCTTAATTCCAAGAACAATGCCAACAATGTTAGTTTAGGAGAACTCTGTAGAATTCCAGAAATGTTTGATGAGTTCTGGATACACAATCTCATTTAGGTGGAAATAGTTGAGGATTCCACATCAAGTCAGATTGTCTTTGACTTTCACTCCCATGTCATTGAGAGCTTGTATGTCAAAGCGGCTCTCAATCAAGACAATAACATTGTCCAGGCTTTCTATATGAGCCACAGCCTTCATGGTGGCATTGGTTTTCTCCATCACCATTGTTGAAAGAAAGAGGTAAGAGTTTAGGGTTTAGGGTTCAAGAGTTTGAGAGAGAGAGAAGAGAGATAGAGTTTCAGAGATAGTAAAGGTAAGTGTTTAGGTGTAGGTGTTTGAGTGTATATGAAGGAACTGATGGGTTTTTCTTTTTGGCGGTTTTTTGAATTTCGAAGAGAGATAAAGTTCATTTAATGCTGGTCAGGTGTTTACGTTTCTTGAAAGCGGTTATACGGCGCATATGTGACTCAGACAAGAATAAAGCATTTATTTCAAATCATCTTCAGTGAAAACATGATTAAGTACGGATAAAGATTTTATGCACATAGATACAAATGTGAATAGTCATGGACGCATATATGATGAATGATACAGTGATAATGGACGCTATATGACTTTTGACGCTACTAGACATTGGACAGTCAAGGCACATAGAAAGAAAACTATTCCTTTATAAATTCCATGCCAAGATAATCTCGAATATGGATGAGTTTATCTTCAGGAAGTGGTTTTGTAAATATATCTGCTAATTGATTTTTAGTTTTAATGAACTAAATATCAACAGCCCCTTTTTGAACATAATATCTTATAAAGTGATGTTTTATTTCAATGTGCTTTGCTCTTGAATGCAATATAGGATTTTTAGACAAGTTCATGGTAGCAATATTATCGCAGAGGATAGGAATGTTATTCTCATAAATACTATAGTCCTCTAGCTGATGCTTGATCCATAGGATTTGTGAGCAACAAGATGCTAATGAAATGTATTCTGCTTTTGTTGTAGACAAAGCAATCGTCCTTTGTCTTTTGCTCGTCTAGGAGACCAGATTTCCACCAATGAGATGACATCCTCCACTGGTGCTTTTTCGTTCTATCCTGTCTCTAGCATAATCAGCATCACAGAATCCAACTAACCTGTATTCCTTATTTGACTTAAAGCATAGGCCAAGGTTAGTGGTTCTTTTAAGTATCTGAAAATTCTTTTTACTGCCACGAGATGTGTTTCTCTAGGATCAGATTGAAAACGTGCACATAAACATACATTACACATAATATCAGGTCTGGACGCTGTAAGATAAAGTAGTGATCCAATCATACCTCTGTATGTAGTTTGGTCTACCTTTTTGGATGAGTCGTCCAGCCCAAGTATTGAAGATGGATGCATAGGTGTGCTCATTTCTTTGGCATCATCCATCTTGTATTTTTTGAGAAGTTCTTTTGTGTACTTCGTTTAATGTATAAATATGCTGTTATTAGTCTGTTTTACTTGTAATCCCAAGAAGAATTTAAGTTCTCCCATCATACTCATCTCAAACTCAGTTGTAATGAGCTTAGAAAAATCCTTGCACATATCATCATTAGTAGCACCAGATATTATATCGTCCACATAAATTTGTGCAATAATAAAATGTGATTAGATGTCTTTACGAAATAGAATGGTGTTTACTTTTCCTCTTGAAAAACTATTTTCTAAAAGAAAAGAACTTAATTTTTCGTACTAAGCTCTTGGAGCTTGCTTAAGTCCATATAGGGCCTTTTTGAGTTTGAAAACATATTTAGGATAAGTATCACACTCAAAACCAAGAGTTTGTTTCACAAAAACTTCCTCATTTATTATACCATTTAAAAAACTACTCTTTACATCCATTTGATAAAGCTTTATATTACTATGAGCAGCAAATGAAAGTAAAATGCGAATGGCTTCTAATCTAGCTACTGGTGCAAAAGTTTCAATAAAGTCTATACCTCCTTGTTGAGAGTAGCCTTGAGCCACAAGTCTAGCTTTGTTTCTTACCACTTTGCCTGCTTCGTCTAACTTGTTGCGAAACACCCATTTAGTTCCTATGACAGATTTATCTTTAGGTGTAGGAACTAGCTGCCACACGTCGTTTCGTTTAAGCTGACTCAGTTCCTCCTTTATGGCATTGATCCAACCATCGTCTAGGAGAGCTTCGTCCACTGTCTTTGGTTCCATCTAGGAAATCAAGGTAGTTTGGGCTTGCTCCTTAAAGTTTGATCTTGTTCTTACATGATCGCGTATATTTCCAAGAATTTGGTTATCTGGATGATATGTCTTCATCTGCCACTGTCGTCCAATTGGTTCCTTTTCTTCTGTCTTTGGATCGTCCAACTGTGTTCTGGACGTTGGTATGTTGGTATCGTCTAACTTCATATCTGCAAATGAATCGTCTAGCTCTGATAGTTCTCTATCAGGCTTATTGTCATTGAATTTTACATGAATGGCTTCTTCAAGGGTTAAGGTTCTAGAGTTGTAAACTCTATAGGCCTTGGAAGTTTTAGAGTAGCCTAACAATATTCCATCATCACACTTAGAATCAAACTTTCCAAGATTGTCCTTAGTGTTTAAAATGAAACGTTGACATCCAAAAGGATGAAGATATGATATGTTGAGTCTTCTTCCTTTCCACAATCCATAAGGAGTCTTTTCAAAATGGGTCTAATATATATTCTATTTTGTAAATAACATGCTATGTTTACAGCTTCAGCCCAGAAGTGCTTAGAATTGGAGTTATCATTAAGCACGGTTGTAGCCATTTCTTGCAATGACCTATTCTTTCTCTCCACCACACCATTTTGTTGAAGTGTTCATGGTATAGAGAAGTTGTGGAGAATTCCGTTCTCCTCACAAAACCCTTGAAAACTTTCGTTTTCAAACTTTCCTCCATGATCACTTCTGATTGAGGCTATACACACACCTTTTTCATTTTGAATTCTTTTACAGAAAATAGAAAACATTTTGTACGACTCATCCTTATGTTTTAGGAACATGACCCATGTCCATCTAGTATAGTCGTCTACTACAACTAACACATATCGTTTTCCACTAAGAGAGACTGTTCTAGTAGGACCAAACAAATCAATATGTAATAGCTCAAGTGGTCTAGTAATGGAAACAATATTCTTTGATTCAAAGAAGCTTTTCACTTGTTTCCTTTTTTAATAAGCATCACAAAGAACATTAGATTTGTATACAAGATTTGGAAGCCTTCTTACGAGGTTATGCTTGTTTAGCTTTGAGATTAATCTTAAGCTTACATGTCCAAGTTTCTTGTGCCAATTCCATTGATTCTCATTGATGGATACTAGACAAGACACATTTTGATTTGTGAGATCATTTAAGTCAATCTTATAAAGATTGCTTTGCCTTTTAGCAGAAAATAATATAGATCCGTCTAGATTTCTGATTATACATGCATCTTTGTCAAAGGAGAGAATGTGTCCATTGTCACATAATTGACTTATGCTCAGTAAATTGTGTCTAAGTCCTTCAACATATAAAACATTTTCAAAAGAAGGGAAGGGATGCTTACTTACCTTACCTATACCTGTAATCTTACCTTTCTGGTTTCCTCCAAAGGTGACCCATCTACTGTTCTTCGGTTAGAGGCTTTGGAATATACACCTTTAGCCTGTCATGTGTCTTGAGCAACCACTGTCCAAGTACCATGATTGGTGTTTTCTTTCTATTGTCAAGCAGATTTGCAATAGGAATTATCATGGACTTAGGTATCCAAATAGACTTAGGTCCTTTCTTGTTAGTACTGAAGGCATTGGACGCCTTCTTGACTAGACGATGAAAACATCGAGATGGTTCATGCCCACTTTTTCCACATATTTTGCAAAAAGTAACATTTATGTTTGTTTTATAGGCTTCTTCCTTAGTAAAGCCAAGCCTAGATTTGTCGTAGGGACTCCGTTTGTAAGACAAAATTTTATTTAGATTTTCAATCCCATTCACGAACTTGGATAGGCTTTCCTTAGATGAGTAACTTCCTTTTGAAGTTCTAATGCTTCATGAGGAAGTGTCTCTTTTGAAGTAGCCTTTAATTTTAAAAACTCATTTTCTTTTAAAACAATTTCATAATTTTCTTTCAGCGAATTAAATTCTTTTGTTACTTTTGAAAATTTCTTTTTCAGTTCCTTACATCCTACTGAAAGAGATGAGGAGTTAGCGAGCAATTCATTATAAGCTTCTTGAAGAGAAATTAAATCATTAAAGTTTACCTCTTCATCTTGCTCATCTTCTGAGCTTTCAGAACTGGTCTCTGCCATGAGACACAAGTTGGCTTCTTCCTCTCCTTCTTCTTCACATGAGGATAGATCCATGTCCTCCGAGGTGGCCATGAGTCCTTTCTTCTTCTTTTTGAAGAAAGTTTTCTTCTTGTCCTTTTGCAAGTTTGGACATTCAGCCTTAAAGTGTCCAGGCTTTTTACATTCAAAGCATACTGAGGGACTCTTCTCCTTTGATTCTTTATTAAACTTCTTCATGAAGTTTTTAGCTCTGAACCTTCCTTTCTTCTGCCACATGGCCTGTATCTTTCTAGATATGAAAGATATCTCGTCCTCAGAGTCGTCTTCTTTAGAAGTTTCATCAGAAGACTCTTCCATGTTAAGGGCTTTGGACAATGACCCTTTTATGGAATGCTGGATGCTTAAGGCAATGGACTTCCTCTTCTGTCCTTTGTCCTGCTTTAGTTCCAGCTCGTGGACCTTTAGAGTTCCAAGTGACTTTTCCATAGAGAGAGTTGTTAGATCCTTGGATGCTCTCAGAGCCGTAACCTGTGGTCTCCATTGTCTAGGCAAACTTCTTAAGATTTTGTTAATATGATCATAATTGTTATAAGTTTTGCCTAAGGATCTCAGGTTATTAATTATAGTTTGAAATCTACCAAACATAAGTTCAATAGTTTCATTTTCTTCCATAGTAAATAGTTCATATTGTTTGACAAGAAAACTTAATTTAGATCTCTTTACTTGTGAAGTACCCTCATAAGCCAACGTGAGAGTATCCCACATCTGTTTGTCACTTCTTAAACTATGCACTTTTTTATATTTAGTTTCAGATAAGGCGCACATCATAGCATTTCTAGTTTTTGAGTTAAGAAAGTACCTTTGTTTGTGAGCTTCTGTCCATTGACCTCTAGGTATTTCAGTTCCAGCATGGTCTAGGGGCAGATAGTCACTAGTTTCTACTACATCCCACATGTCAATGTAACATGCATCAAAGAATGTTATCATCCTTTGTTTCCAGTAGTCGTAGTTTTGACCTTTGAAGAGAGGAGGTCTGTTAACAGCTTGTCCTTCGTTTTCCATCTGTGCTCAGGATCTTTTACCCCTGCAGTGTTAGATGCTCAACCCCAAGAGGTCAAGCTTTGATAACAATTGAAATAGTACGTGACGCACAAGAAGGGGGGTTGAATTGTGCGTTTAAAAACTTTTTTAACATAAACCAAGTTCGAAAACAATTTTAAGCTAAAGGATAGAGAAGACAAGCACACACATAATTTTGTACTTGTTCACTCAACCTTGAGCTACGTTCAGTCCCTTCACTCAAAAGGTATCCACTAACCAAGCTTGGTTACAAGTATTCTTCACGGCCTCTTCAGGCTTTACAATGCAATCACCTCAGATTGCTTTGCCAACCTAAGTATTCTTTGTTCACTAAGCCTCTCCAGGCTTTCACAACAAAAAGTTGTTTTACAAATGGATTCAACTCACACAATGAGGATATAGAAGATTAAGCACAATATCATAAAGTATCAGAGACTTATAAACTATCATCCAGTGGACGTGTAAGAAAAACAATAAGCGTTTTTATATTCGTGCTTGATTCGTCGTTGTTCACCCCTCTATATTTCTTCTTCTTCTATCTTGATATATATATAGTCTTCAGCAAAAAAGAGCCGTTGAAGAAGATTTGACTTAACTCTTCAAAAAGGTAGACGTGTCGAGCTTTCAGACATGTAAAAAAAAAAACAGCTTTTTGAACTGTACTAAAATGGAAAGAGCGGCTTTGTGCGGGAGTTTTGCTTTTTTTAACATCCTTCATTTGGTTTGACAGCTCAAGGAGTTGACTTGCTTTTTCTGTCTTACTACACTTTTGTACTAGAAAGTTTTTGTCTACCATTTAATGCTTAAAATATTTTAACGTTAGATCTTAAAAAAGTAAGGCATTAGTCGCAGAGATTAAACAAGAGAAAACCTTAGTCGTTTAGGATCTTGCATCTAGACGCATCTAGTGGTTGTCTAAAGTTTAAGAGCATTATGTCCATTAAATGAAACTTTACTCTTGGACGATCATCACAAAAGAGCTTATAGGATGCTCGTTTAAGATTGAACGCTGTAAATCCGTTAGTTTAAAAACAAGAGACTTAAACTTTAATAAGTTTGTTATCTTCAAAATTTGAGGATCTAGACGCTTCAACGTCTTTGGGTCCAATAGGAGTAGGGTTAAGCTTCTATTTTCATTTCTTAATGAGTTATTATTGTTGGGTTGACCCCCAATCCTTTTTATTTTAAGTTAATTCTTGTTATTTCATTATGTCATGTTATTTTTAGCATTATGTCATGTTACTTTAAATTTTATTATATTAATTTATGACGCTAATTATTGTTAAGGTTAATCTTGAATTTTGTCAATTAAATTAAGAAATGATCATATTTTAGGAGAAACCTTAGTATGCTCTGTGGTTGCAGTGTAATCTAATCTTCCACATTAGAAAAAGGTTACTCTTAATATTTGGTTTAATTTGTAAAATAATTACACAATACCAACTATATTTACAGTTAGAAAGTTCTTCCTTTAAAAGTAATTTAAATTGAGAAATTAGAAAAAGAGAAGAATAAATCAAATAATTTAAATATTATACTTGAATTTTGCATGTATGTTTGATTTCTTGAATCATGTGTATAGAATTCTATTGCTGAAACTTATTATGCTCATTAAGTCCTATGACTGTTATGAATGATGAATATATGAACATGATTCTGAAACTCTGCTGGATTGTCCAAAAAGTGTGTCATGAAATTTAAAGAACAGATTGTAGGGAACCCTTTGTTGAGATGGGACCATGCTGTGGAGCATAAGTGCCTGTGTTATGGGAAGTTATAGTTTGGTACACTATGAGGTGAAAGGCAGGGATCATTATTTGGGTCTTGAAGGTAAAAGTACTGAGTTGTGAATGTTCCAATGGTCAGGATAGCACCCTTGAGCCGTGATAAATCACATAAATCGACTAGGTAACCCTGACGCTTACTCAGCATCACCGAGATTGGTGGAGTGTATACCCCTGATGGGCATGAAGCCCTTTCCTCGAGGGTGATGATTACGATATGGATGTCTATACCTTGTGAGGGGTTATACGAACTCCCAATCACTTCCCAATGATTCTTGATGATTGAGGTGAATCAGCAAAGATAGGTATGGATCCATACGTTGGTAAAAGTCTATGATTGAGTTATAATAACGTAGGTTAGACCCTAGGATTCCCTATATATGATTGTTTAATAATTATATATTTATGTTTTAAACTTGTTAAGAAAATGAATGAGGCTTTGTGAAACCTCACTCCTTTTCTGTTTCTTTTTATATAGATTCATGGTTCAAGTAGATGCGGCCATTCTACGGGATTTAGAAGACTTGCTGTGAAGACCACTGAAGTTGTAGCTAACTTGTAGACCTTAAGATATTTTAGGGGGGTATAGTATAGATATACACTACTCCGACATAGGTCATTTTGTTGTATATACATGGGCAGGTAACTAAGATGACTTCTGATGTATTTCTTTCGTTTGTATTGCCTAGATGACTATACTTTAATCAGATTATGCAATGATGTTTTTTTAATGATCATGGTTCTTTATATAATATTTTTGTAATTTACTAAATGTTCGCAAGAAGTGAACATGGGAAAGTTTTAGTTAAATTGATGTTATTAATTAACTTTTAATCAACTATAAAGACAATTCCCTAAAATTAATAGGCGTTACACTAAAACCAGACAGAATCATATTTGCAGAAACTTAAAACATATTTAAACCTAAATAATATTATTTTAAGTTTTTAATATAATGTATTAAATAATAGGGTTAAATATGTTTTTGGTCCTCCAAAAATTGATCTGTTTTGGTTTTAGTCCTCAGAAAAAATTTCCTTGAATAAAGTCCCCCAAATATTAAAAATGCCCTATTTAGATCCCTGTACTAAACTCTGTTTAACTTTTCTGTTAAATGATGACCACATCAACATCATAGTTACCATTAATTTGCTAATGTGGTCGTCTATGTCAACTGTTATGTCTAGGTCAGATTAGTAACATACTTTTTGAATAAAATTATTACATGTTTAACCCTAAACCACAGATTTTTTTAACCCTAAAGCAAAAGTAATTACACGATTTTTATTAAAAGTTAGCACTGGGCACTTCAGGTAATAAAATACTTTACTTGGAAGCCAATGTGATCATCATTCAACAGAAAAGTTAAGCAGAGTTTAGCACAGCGATCTAATTAGGGTATTTTTAACATTTGAAGGACTTTATTCAAGAATTTTTTTTTCTTAAGACTAAATTCAAAACAGGTCAATTTTTGAAGGACTAAAATCATATTTAACCCTAAATAATATTAAACAAAAATAATATAATATCCATAAGTTGATAATATTAAAACTTAAACTTCATTAATAAATGTCTTAACTCATAACATGTAATACTTAAAATTAAATATAAAACTAAATAAAATATGTGATAACATTTAAGTTTAATAACATATAATAATATCCATCAACAACTACTATTAAAAACTAAATAAAAACAATTCAAATAATTATCAATTATCATAATATCAAGCTAGAATTGAATCAATAATCATAACATTAATTTTTTTAATTTAAAAATAAAAAAAATCTTTTTCCAGTGAATTGGATTGAACCGATATGCTTGATTTTGAACCGGTTATTTACAAAGTCGATTTTCAGAGAGTTAGTTGAATTCTAATCCAATTGATCGGTCCAATTTGGTTCTGAAGACACAAGTTTGTAATGAGCGAAGAAAAGAAGAAACAAATCTTGAAGAGGGGAAATGCAATTTTCCAGTTGTTTTTTTTCATTTGGAATGGAGAGAAAATGGAAAAGAAAAAAAATTAAGAAGGATTCATGTTAGAAACATTCCTAATCTGAGAAGAAAATGAAGAAAGATGTGAAAAGAAATATTATTGACAAATATATCTTTATTCTAATTATATTTTGTTATTTTATAAGAACTTAAATGTCAATAAATATAATATTTTTTTTCTCTTCATTCAAATAATAAAAGAATATCTTTTTCTTTATTTTCTTTTTCTCTCTCTATTCGAACAAACCATTTGAGTAATGACACATAAGATGTACCAAATCATAAAAGACAAAACTGAGTGGGAAATAGGTAAAAGGAAGAGAAAAAAAAAAAAGAAAAAATGATAGAAATGAATGTAAAGTGAGAATTAAAAAGTCAAAATCCTTAAGTTTTTATTGACAAGATGATTCAATTGTTATATATTTACTCATGATCGTGATGTAGGAGGATATGGGAAAGGCTTTCAATTACACGCAAGAACTGATGAATAGTCACTGAGCGAATATCTTACATTTAGGTACAAGCTGGATGCTGGTGGAATAAGCACTTGACAGTGTCAGCCCAAATGTAGCATAAGCCTGTTTTTGCGAGAGAAATTCCCTCCCCTAAACGAGTGGGCAACAAAAAAACAGCAAAGAGGAGTGAGAAACCGAGAGGGTCACGCTTCCCCCTCTCAAAACCTACCTACATATCCCCCTTAAACCCTACACTCTGTTGGTGTTCCGCTATATCTTTTTGCTCCCCCTTAAAACGTCTCCTTTGTGCTACATGCAAACAACATTGTACATTTCATCTTTCTCTGTCCCTCTTTTGGTGAAAAAAGTTCATTTTATTGCTATTGTCCTTTTCCGATATCTCTCGACATTGAAATGTCGCTACAAGGAGTCGCTGAATTTAAAATTTAGGCAGCGAGTTGCTCAAAAAATTCAAAGCAATGATGAATATAAGTGATAGACTAATTTGGATTTCTTCAGAGAGCCAAAGGGATCTCTCCATCTTGTCGTGGTTTTAAATTGAGGTTGTAGTCATATATACTTGTATTGTATTGTGAAACGCAAAATTACAAATAAATGAGACTCATGCGATGTGAGTACAAAGAAATTAAAAATTATCACTGCAATTGTGAGTGATGGTCACAATGGGAGAATGTAGAAGGAGTTGAGACGGATTTATCCTTATCTCTACTGGCCTTGAAATTTTGTCAGAGTAATTATTTATTTGAATCAAAACCTAACTTGATTAAGGTCCAAAATATTTGGAACAAGATCAAGTCAATCCGATTTGTGAACATAATATATCAATTTTAATATTATATATAATTAAATTGTAAAATTAAATAAGCATATAACTGTAATTATATTATATTTTTTAATATATATTTAAAGATAAATAATATCAATATAAATACAATACAATGTTATATAAAATATTATCTATTAAGAAATTATGTTATTAATATATAATTATTTTAAAAAAATACACTTTTTAAAAAAATAATAAAGTTTGAATTTGGTTGAAATGACTTCAAATATAACCAGCATCTATCTTTAAAATACAATATATCTAATTTTTAAATTCAAACTTGTCAAAAATCAATTTCGAACAAGGGTTTAACACCTCTACCACAAATTGAAACCATGATTTAATGCTTAGCGCCATGCATGCCAATTGCCAAACCATTGGTGTGATATATAGTGATCACTGGTGATGCCAAACATTAAGCATATCATCATTACTATAGTCTTTAATTAAAACATTTGCTAAAAGGTTCCAGTGGGTTAGTTATCTGTCTTTCTGTTGGCAAAAATTAAAGTGGTCCTAATTATGGCTCTGTTACGACCCGACCAGATTATAGTTATGCTCGTACATAATGATTCTAATTGGTTTTTCCAGCATCTTGTTTTAGTTTGCTTCTGCAGTATTGGAATTCATATACTGCACGAAACACCCAATTTAATGATAAAATGAAAACGTTGCACAGAGGAAAAGGAAAGAGCAAGCATTAATAATTTATCCGTGACTGTTGTTTCAATAGCAAGCTGTACGTAGAATCTTATCCAGAAATCAGAACATATACATACATAAATGCATATGTGATAGATGATGACCTTAAAATAGTAGAACCAGAATAGGAAAGGGTACAAGCAAAAGAAAACAAAGGAGACTCGGATTTTGTTGGTGAGTCAATGGTAGCTGACGGTGGTGCGAGAAGCAAGCTGGTATCTGGGGGCCACAGTTTTCAGTGAATACGTGTGTCGTGTGTGCATTTGTATGATGGGTGAGTGAGAAAGAGAAAAAAAAAAAGCTGCAAAAGAATGTAGAAATGGAAATCAGGGTCGTTCCACTCTTTCTCTCGTCTTGTCGCCATCGTTTCCCTTTTGCCCGCAATTCCCTCTCTCTCTGTTCAAACTCAACGGAGAGTTTTCCTTTCGATCGTGAGATTCTCCTTATCCTGTTCCGTTTTAAAAGAAGGACATGGCGTCATGGTTTCAAAACGACGGTGGCTTGTATGTAGTTTAGAAAAAGGACTGCATAGTTATTGGTAGTTTATATCGACCAATTTATACATAAAAGGTTGCCAATACACTCATACCTTTTTTTGGTTGGCCTGCATTAGCAATTTACACTAAAAATTAGGACAAAAATTTCAATCATTTCTTTTGTTTTTGTTAATTCATTTGACGTGAGATGACTTTTATTATAAGAGAAGGAGAAGAGTCATTATGATTATTGAATCAAATCATTAAAAGGTTAAGATTAAGAGTAAATTACATTAACACTCGTTAAAGTTTTGTCGAATTTCATCTCATATATCTTTTTTTTTTTTATCTTTACACTAACTTTTTTAATTGTTTGAAAAACATTACATTGACACCTCATATATAATATACTAACATCTCTTAATTATTTGAAAAACATCATATTGTGTATCCTTATAAGGGAAGTTGTTGTAAATGTTAAAAAAATATGGAGTTTTGGGTAATTTTAAAAAAATCTCAGGAGATGTCAGTATAATTTACTCTAAGATTAAAGATAAAATCATGTGACATTTTAAATGGTCACGTAACTATTGATAATTTTTAATCTTAACTATTTATGTTTAGTTATATGGTCTAGATTTATTTTTCTAACTCTCTCATACAAATACTCTTTTCACTTGATATGAGATGTATATAATGGGACGGCCTATAGGAGAGTGAAAAAAAAAATATTAGCTATTAAATCTTGAGAAATGTTAGAACACTACTCTTTTGAATTCATTCCTTCTATTGATTGAAATTTATTGTAAATTACAAAATTCTGTAGGTCTCGCATCCCATTTAATAAATCTCTCTAATGATTTTGTAGTTTTTAATAAATTTTAACCAACAAAACAAAGTGTGTTAGAGAATGTATTGCTAGCACTTCTCTTAAATTTTATGTATCATAAATGATTAAGATTAAAACACACAACTCATATGAATATTTTTTAAGGAGTCGTATGTGTGTGTGTATTGTTTCATGTATTTTTTAAATGAAAAAAATTGTATAGTTATTTTTAAACCTAGCATAGAGAACCTTGCAAGGGCAAAACCATAAAAAAATAGTTAGCAATTTTTCCGTTTATTGTATGATTATTTTTAAATTTAAATAAATGTATAAATAAAAGTAAGTTAGAATATAAAATAAACATTTTAATTATTAATAATAAATATTTTATTATTAGATAGAAATAAATTGAAGAAATATGAATTTTAAAATTGACGAAAAAATTAGGAAAATAAATTATTTGAATCATGACATATATTATCTTTTTAGATAGAATTTAATAGCTATGCATTGTCAGTGTAAAAAATTTTACACTGTCAATTGATCAGAAATCATTGCTAATAGTGACTTTTAAGGTAGTTATTATAAAAGTCAACAAACTTATCATATATCGTGGTTTGTAATTGGATGACAGTGTACAACTGCTTTATACTATCAGTGCATAACCTATTTTCTCTTTTAGATATGATGTGTCAAATTTAAAATTTAAAAATGTAATTGAAATTAAGATTGATTAAGATTATAATAATCTTAAAATCTAATTTGTCTAAAAGTAGAAAGATGTCTTCAATTTAATTCATTTGATATAGCGTATCAAGCTTCAAAATTAAATTGGAAATCAAATTTTAATTGAAATTAAATCTAAGTAATAATATTGGAACGAATAAAAAGTTATAAATAAAAAATAAAATTCTATATTCAATACAATCAAATTCTATATACAATAAAATTCTATATTTAGGGACAAAAAAAAGTGTTCAGCTAGGTTTTCTAACAGAGATTAATTATTAGTAAAGCTAGTAAATATTTCACATTAATAACATGGTGATAAAAAAAAGTTCTGTGACACACATAAGAGAATAGTTTTTAAAAAGATTATACTTTAAAAGTAATGGCTTAGATAATAGACATCTACTAACTGAGTCTTGAATTAGATTGGATAAGGATAAGTCAGTTAGAGAATTCCATTTTTAGTTTTATAGTTAGAGACAGGGTGGAAGAAAAACCTGTATACAGACAGATGTAAAGTATATGAGTGCTTCCACATTTAATCAATATTAGTTAGATTGTAGATTGAATAGTTAATTTAGCAAATTCACTTTCTTAAAAGCATATATATATATATATATATATATATATATATATTAATTTAATAGATTTTATATTCTAATAAAATTCAATTTTTTTAATTCTAATAGAAAATTAGAAAATAGAAATCTAATAAAAAAGAAAATCTTTCATTTTGCTAACCTCTAGTAAAAAATTTAATAGGCAAGCTATCTTCCGATTTTATTAGAGAACAAATCAGTAGACATTAAGGGTTTATTTCAAATAGAAATAAGAGTATAAGTATACAAATTAATCTGTCTTGATTCTTTTTTTTTTTTTAACTTAATGAAATGGGGGGGGTTAAACAAAATCTTATTATTCCTACTTGTTAGTAACATTCATTTACTTAAAACTTCCAAGGATGTTTCCGGAAATTTTGGTATAGATTGTTGTAATTTATTATTGTTTGTATGTATAAGATTGTTAAAATGGGATGAGCTTGATGAGCCAGCCCTTTAACCTGTTGTAAAGTATGGGTTAAATTTAAAAATTTTAACCTGATTTTGATTCTGTATTGACTCAATTTAGGTCAAGTCTATGTAGGTTAACTCGGAATGGATTACACTAGCTCAATGATCCAATTTTTATTCACTAATTAATTTTATAGTGGTTTAAGTTATTGTGGGCCATTACATTTTTTGGCTAGACTAATTTAATTGCACGTTGAAAAACTGCTAGTATAGGCCAACCGTTTGTAGGTTACGAGCTAAATGGACTAGTCCATTGACTTTTTTTTTAAAAAATTTAACTTTGAATTTTAATGGACAAAAAATAAATTTTTGAATTTTCAAGTCCAAATTCATGTTTCCAACAATGTTTTGTTGAGTCTTCAGTCTTGCATGAAACTTAAAGGTTTAGCCCAAAAATAACGATACCAATATTATAAGGTGACACCATAAGGTGAAGAAACACTATAAATTATATATAATTGTTATAGGTATATGGAGACTGAAAAAACACTATAAGGTGACACCATTTAAAATGATTATATATAATTATTTGTTTATAAAAAATATTTATAATACAATATTTTGGTGTTATTTGATCCATATAGTTAATTATTCGAAATATAGCTAATCACAAACAGTCAAATACAACAAAATAGATTGATAATACGCATATATAAGTGATTATTTAAATAATAAGCAAGATTAAGTTTAAACTTAATTAGTTATTTAATTTTTTTAAGAGTTTATGTTCACATAAATCTTTACTTGTTTGTGCGAAATAAAAAAATAGATTTTGAAATTTTCTTGCTTAATGTCATGACACACCAAGTTTTTAGAATTATCATAATCACTACAATCGTCATTAAAAAAATTGTTAAATCCATGCGAACTTTTTTTAAATAATATTTTTTGTTTAGATGAAAAAAATAATTATTAAACTTTTGACCAAATTATAGTTTTAAGGTTGAAAACCTGATTCTGTCAAAAAAAAAGGGGGGGGGGTCGAAAACCTGATACCAATTACCAAACACGGTTGCCCTTCATCGCATTTTTAATACAAGAGGTCATGAAGTCACGTCCCTGTTTAGTAAACATCGCCAATTGCTGAGTGATTTATGTTGTTTAGTTACATTAGCTAAACTTAATGGCTTTATTCAAACGAATCAAACCCAATATCTAATAATTTTGTTTGCAATTATCTGAAACGACTGACATGAGCCTTCGAAGTGGCTGCAACATAAAGGTCATCAAATTCTTGAGTTAACGAATAAACTCTTACGAGTTTACAACTCGAAGTAAAGAAAATGAATTAACTCTTTATCAAACTCTTTCTAAATAAATTCGGGTAAACTCTTTAAACTTGTGTAAACTCGCATAAACTCTAGAGTTGAAAAGCAAGTTAGCGAGTTTGAAATCAAATGTAATTTTTGCCTGCCATTGATCCCAAAGTGTCAGTACTTTACTATGGCTTAAATGACTTGAAGAAATTAACTCTTTTTTGAAATGTTTTCATTTTAGGAACTTATGTTTTTATGAATTTGTGTATTATTTAGTTATTTATGTAGTTTGATCTTATTTAGTACTAATGTACTATCACATTTTATTATTGTGCTTTGCTACTTTACTTTATAAGAGAGTTGAAATGTTAAATTATTGTTGTGTTAAGAGTATTAATTATGTTATGCATATATGTCTTTAATAGATTTTTAATATTATTTTTATAATAGGTAAACTCTTACGAGTCTACCAGTCGAGTCTATAGAAGCTCCACAAGTTTACGTATACTCTCGAGTTTAACAATCTTGTAAACTTTGCATTACAAAAAAATTGGGTCATGGCCATACCCCACATCATTGCATTCATACGTATCATTCTCTTGTCTCTAGACCTTTTCTACACTTAATCGACTCTCGAATTCTATTTTTGGTTTGAGATCTTTTTAAGATTTTTCCATATGTTTTTCCTTAAAAAACAATGGTGGCAACTCCTTTGCTTTTATTTTTTCTTTTTGTTGTCTCGTCATGACCTCGATTGCGACAATTATTTACTTGTTTAATTAACTAAACTAACCGACTTTTTGGTAAATAACTAATTGACTTTGTTATTCCAATATATCAAACCTAAATTTTATTTCTACTTATATATGTTTTTAGTAGTTTATTTTAGCACTTTTAAAAATAGTCTTTGTAATATTTAATTTTTCAGCATTAGTTCATGTTGTTATTCAGTTGCCGTTTCATGTTATCATGTGATGGCACATGGATCCATCACTTTGCACAATTTTTAGTTTACTTTCTATAAATATATTTAGTTTTATTTTTTTTATACAATATATAATTCTTATTTTAGTTCCTTTAATATATTTTGTTTTATGTTTTACCTCTTTAATCACCTCACCTATTAACAACAACTAAATAATAAGAACTAACACTAAAAAGTTAAATATTACGTAAACTATTTAAAACAATAATTTTAAAAAATAAAATCAAAAAATAAATGTTACAAATACTTAAAAACATATTTAAGTCTTATATTTAACTTTTTTTGCAACTATACGAATTACAGAAGACTGACATGAGCCTTTGAGTTGATAGCATTTATATTAAGAAAAGTCCTTTTGGCCGAGAGAAATTCCCTCCATATTCTTCCAAAAAATTACCATATTCTCAATATTTGGATATAATATTATTACCCTCAAATTAATATAAATTAGTGTAATAACCCTGTGTCTTGTATAAGTATTAAGTTTACACTTTATAATCTATTATCCTTTTATATTATTATGAGTTTTTAGATATATTTATCAAGTATTTTGTTGAATTTTTTTATAAATATATGTTAGTAGATATGTATATAAATATTTAACATATAGATAAAATAATTATGAATATTAATATATATTTAAATAATTTTATATTCACACATTTGTTGGAATCAAAAACGTATAAAATGTATAAGCCCTAAAATGTTTTGATAATAACAAAGTCTATTAAAATTTATGATAGTCTAACAATTCTTGTTTTGCAGGACTTAAGTGTTTTGGAACCATAAGCATTCATATAAAACACTATATTATCACTCTGTGTTAATTTATTTTTATTTACTTTATTTTCGCGAGCATCCATATATCTACTAAACAAGCCATCCAATTTTTTTTAGATAAGCGTCCATAATAATTGAAACGTCTTTACATGATCTTTTTAAAGCGTTCAAAAATTTGTTTTACTATAAATACACTTTATAAAGGACGTTATACGTTATATTGCTTATATATCTACACGAAGTAATTCTACAAAGAAGAAACCTTAACATTCTTTCTCGAAAATTGACTAAATGTTTTCAATGAATATACATATGCTTTGTCTTTTCCAATATTGTGAAGCAGGTTTCAAAACGGATAAAAAGCTTTGATACTTGGTACAAGCTAAAGCTAAAGTGAAAAAGCAAATCAACTTATCAAAAAATGTACCAAAGTAGTTTAACAAAGAGATAAAAGTTAGAAGCACCTTACACGTTTCAGAAAAGAGAAGCTTCTTTTTGGTATAAACTACCATTGCTACAAGTGACGTTAGAATCTCTTTCCTCAATTTTACGTGATACGCTATCTCGTGCATTTAATGCACTCAAAACAGAAGAAGCTCTATCTCACAATGGATATTTTCCTAACCTTCTTTAAGAAGACATAAGAGTGAAGAATGAAGTAACGAAGTTATGTAACTTGTGCAAAAACTCTATCACTCTTTGGAAGATCTCTTTGAACTTAAACTTTTATATTCTTTGTACACACAAAGTTATCTTGTATCTGCGCTTAAACTGTAAAGCTTACCTCTGTGAGTTATCCTATCAAATTACAATCTTTGTGAAAGCTTGGAGAGACTTAGTGTTAAAGAATACTTGGGTTGAAATAATCTTGATTGAAGATTATTCTATCGTAAAGTCTGAAAAGGCTTAAAGAATATTTGTTGTATAAGTAGTTTACTGTAGTGAAACGCCTTCAGGTTGAAGGGACTAGATGTAGCTCTTAGTTAAGAGTGAATCGATATAAAATCTTTATATATGCTATCTTTTTTCCCTATTCTTTGTTCTTCATGTCATTTTTATTGGATGATTTTTTATAGTGCTTACGAAAACTCACTTTGCAAAAAAAGTTTTCAAAAATAAACAACACACATTTTATCCCCCTTCTTATGTGTTCTTTTGTGTATTTCAGTTGGTATTAGAGCTTGACTTTAAGGATTAAGCATCTAACAGTGCAAGGGTAGAAATGATCCTACAAGCACTATGGAAAATGAAGGACAAGCTGTCAACAGTACTCCATTCTTCAAAGGGTAGAACTATAACTACTAGAAGCAAATAATGATTGCATTTCTTGATGCATAGCATTTTATACCATGATTTGCATTTTAATCCATGTAGGTTTGCTTGTATTTTAGCTTATTAGAAGTAGTTTTAGTACTAATTTCCTTAGTTTAATCACTTAGAAGATGTGTTTTTGTGTTTGTTTGTGAATTTTAGGAAAGTTTAGCATGAATTGATTTGGTTTTAGAGCTTAAACATTTAGACTTGGAGTGATTTGAAACCAAGGAAGAGCAATTGAGAGTTTGTTGAAACCTTATTTTAGCAAGGAAGGAATCACAAGCATCTATGCTTAAAGAAAATTAAAGAAAAAAAGTGAATCCCACAACCAAATAGCACCACAAGCAAACTGTGGTAAACGCCACGGCCATGCTAAATTCTAGGAGGACAGTATGAAGGTTGCTAGAAAGCACCACAGGCAAACCATGGTAAATGCCACGGGAATAGCTTGTGACTGACGCAATTTTTCATTAGTTTTTGTTTTTAATTGCTCTAGGCTTGGACGCTTTTGTAACTATAGATATAAACTAAACCTTTTAGGCTTAGGAAAAAGGCATCGAACCCTACAGGGGGCAACGACTTAGGAGTAAGACAATCATCTTCTTCTTCTCCTTCTTCCTCCAAGTTTGAAGGTTATTTCTTCTTTAATTCACTTTCTCTAGGATTATGATTGTGTAGTTCTTCTTTTTCTAGGATTGGGATCTAGCCCTTGACAACTATTGATATTTAATTGATATATCTTGATGTTCCTTTGGTATTTCCTCTTGATTTCTCCTTTATTGAATTTCTCTATGCAAAGCCTTTTTCTTGCGTTTTTCATAATCATAAATTCTTAGGGAAGAATCGAAAGGTGAACCTAGGTGTTGAAAATATAGGGGAGGAGCTTAGGTTTAAACCACAAAAGTAGGTTGAAACCTTTGAGAAATAATTGAATTAATAAAGAACTTAAAGGGCCTAATTGAACATAGCTACCATGAAAGCAAGGGTCAATTTAATTAAGTACATCTTCGTATCTTGAAAGGGAACGGAGATTACATTGGGTTAATTCACCTTAAAGAGAACCAATGAGGGCATTAAGATAAAGAGACTAGGTTAATAGGAAGTCTTGGTGTGAACCCTAAATCCTGGATGCTTCCTTATCATTAACTTTATCTGTTTAAAATCTTTACTTTAAATCTAAATCTTTGATTCTATCTTTTAAATTTATAAATCTTCTCAATCTTTTATCTTGTTTTATCTTTTCATATCACGATAAATTGGTAATCATAAAACATAGTCTTGTGGATACGATATTTTATTACTTGATGACAACTATACACTTGCTGTTTTTGCATATCAAGTTTTTGGCACTGTTGTTAGGGACTATACCATTTTTCTTATCAATTTGTTTGTGGTTTGATTAGGTTGAACAATTGTTTTCCTTTATTTTTCTTTATTTTATCTCTTTTTCTACTTCTTCTCTTTTGCTTGTTCTACCTTTTGCAAGTAACTACAGTCATGGCTACAATAGCTAGGAATTACTACTAGTTGTGTAGTGGGAGAATTTACTATCCAAGGGGAACTTTTGGAGTTGAGTTGAAGGCAAGTGATGTTGACTTGATTATGGCTAAACTTGATGTCTTGGATCAACAACTTGATAGGATTGAAAAGGCTAATGTTTATGCAGTAAGTGCTACTAACTTTTTTGTGAGTTTTGTGGACTGGAGGGACATTTAAATTTGTACTGTCAAGTTGGAATCCCTCTTTCATTAGGCTTTCAAAACCTCAATAGTTAAACGTGAGACTCTTATTGAGGACTCCGTCTCAACTAAAATCAAGCAGAATGAGGGGTGGAGGCTTGAGCATATTGCGCGCATCATGGAAAGTTTAATCTTTGAGCAAATTAAGCACTAACGAGTTTGTGCATAATTCCATTTGAGAGTTAGCAACTAAGAAGGAAAGCATGGAAGTCCACCAAAAGATGCTAGAGACTCAGATTGCTTAATATGCAAGTTCCACTATGAGACTCCTTGAGCTTCCTGAAGCTATAGAGGAGAAGGATACGGATGAAGAAATATAGAAGCCCAAGACACAACCTTTAGAGGAAGTGTCCAAATATGTACCTTGCATTCCTTCTCATTAGGATAAATTGGAGAAGATAGGGACCTTATTTAAAGATGAAGATCAAAAGAAAAGGTACACTCCATGGGTAAGACCTAAACCACTTCCTTGGCTACTCAAGTATAACCTTCTTGGACCTGACTCAATTATTGATACCATTTGGACAGAAATTGAAACTGAAAGAAAACTTAGAGAATGGTCCTTGAAGTAAAGGGATACTTATCTCACTTGTAAGTATTTTTTTTCCTACTCTTTTCTTTTAAACTATTACATTTGGATCAATGTAAGTTTTTAAGTTTGGGGTTGTTATGGGTCATGCATTGCGTTCATTTTATTTGCATTCTTTTCTTTTTCATACTCAAGACACATGCATGTTAGGTTACTATTGCATTGCATATTGTTTAGGATTATATAAAAGTAGTGTTTGTATTGTTGCATCAAACTTCCTTGAAAATTGTGCACCTCTCTGTATGTTTAATTATGTTTTTCTCTAAATCCAAAGGATTGATTGCATGGCTTGTTTGAATTTACAGTAGAAAATATGGCATGATTACCTCTACGTAAGTTTAGAATTAGCATGAATTTTTCCTGTTCGAGTGCTTACATGGATATGAACTACAAATGTGAGATTTGAGCCTTAATTGAGGAATAATTCACTGCATACTGCCATTCTTTTGCTTGAGTGTGAATTTCTATTTATTGCATCCTCTAGAGCTTGCTTTGGAACCTTGTTAAAGTTGTAATTTTTGTATTCATGGATTTAGGTGATCAAGGCAATTAGGAATTTTCCTTTAAACCCGTGAGTTAGATTGAAAATTTGACCCTTAGTTGCCCACTTGATCCATACACTATGATTTCCTTCAGTGCCCTATTATTTATATTTTGAATTTTCTTGGTACCTTGAGGGATACATTATGGCAACTTTGTGAATAAAAATCGAGGTGTTCTATATAATGTTTTCAAAGTTGATGAATTGGAAGAAGAGAGAATGCTCAAACAAAAAAAGTTTCAAAGGATGAAAGTGGTGAAATAAATTGAAATAAAAAAAAAGAAAAAATAAAAAAAGAAGAAAAGAAAGTGAAATGAAAAAGTAGAGAAAAGTGTGAAAGTATGAACAAAGGAAGTCGAGGAAGGAAACAAGAAGCAAGTTTGGTTATATACCCCTATTGCTATAATTGGTTACTTAATGTATCCTTTGTTAAGGTACTAAGATTGTTTTGAAGTCTTTTGTATATCCCTCCTTCCAATTTCTCACCTTATTGTTTTTCCCCTGGCCATGTTACATCCCTGTGAAAGACCTTGTGATTTATTCATGTTGTCAGGATACTTTAATGGTGATGAGATTCCTTATCAAGCCTCTAGTAGAGTGCTTCAAATGAGAAAAGCTAGTGTAATTTCCTATTTGAGCGTGGAAAGGTGGGTGGCCTTGGTCTGTGTAAGCACTAATTCGAGAGGAATTGAGCTCTAATTGGACTTGTATGAGGTTGTTTGTTGTTTAACTCAAAATTTGCTTCTTGTACTTTTACTCCCTTGAGCTTTTGATTCATTGGATTCCATTGTGCTGCTAGTACCACAGTGATTGCTTAAGGATAAGCAACTTCTTAAGTTAGGGTTGTTTGATGTGTAACATTTTATACCATGGTTTGCATTTTAATCTATGTATATTTGCATACATTTTAGCTTATTAGGAGTAGTTTTAGTACTAGTTTCTTTAGGTTGATCACTTAAAACACTTGAGGTGTGTTTTTGTATTTGTTTGTGGATTTTAGGAAAGTTTAGCATGAATTGATTTGGCTTTGGAGCTTAAACATCTAGAGTTGGAGTGATTTGAAACCAAGGAAGAGCAATGAAGAGTTTGTTGAAACGTTATTCAAGCAAGGAAGGGATCACAAGCATCTATAGTGGAAGAAAAATGAAGAAAAGAAATGAATCCCGCAACTAGAAAACGCCATAGGTTGGGTGTGGCGATTGCCATAGATATGGCAGATTTCAAGAAGAGCACCAGAAAGTACCATGGGAAAACTATGGTAAACAATACGACCATGGTAAATTGTAGGAGGACACTACGAAGGTTGCCATAAAGCATCATGGGTAGACCATGGTAAATGCTACGGGTGTAGCACGAGACTGACACAACTTTTCATTAGTTTTCTGTTTTTAATTGCTTTGGGCTTGGACCTTGTTGTTACCTTAGATATAAATAAACCTTTTAGGCTTAGGAAAAAGGCATCGAACCTTATGGGGGGCAACGAATTAGGAATAAGGCAGTCGTTTTCTTCTTCTCCTTATTCCTCCTCCGAGTTTGAAGGTTCTTTCTTCTTTAATTCATTTCTCTAGGATTATGTCTGCATAGTTCTTCTTTTTCTAGGATTGGGACCTAGCCCTTGACAACTATTGATGTTTAATTGATTTATCTTGATATTCCTTTGGTATCTCCTCTTGATTTCTCTTTTATTAAATTTCCCTATGCGAAGCATTTTTCTTGCGTTTTTCATAATCATAGATTCTTAGAGAAGAACCGAAAGGTGAACCTAGGAATCAAAAATATAGGAGAAGAACTTAGGTTTAATCCACGAAAGTAGGTTGAAACCTTTGAGAAATAATTGAATTAACAGAGAACCTAAAGGGCCTAGTTGAATATAGCTGCCGTGAAAATAGGGGTCAATTTAATTAGGTACATCTTTGTATCTTGTGTAACACCCCAAGGTTTTCCTTTTAATTAATATGTATTATTATTATTATTATTTTTGTTTTGCCTTGTTTTTAATAAAATGGTATTTTGGGGAAAAGAAATATTAGGCCTTTAAAATGGGGTTTTGTGGTTAAAATGTTTTAAAAGTTTTAAGACCTTTATGTTGGGCTTAATTTTCATAAGCCCAAAGTTAGCTTTAAGAATCTCCTAGGTTTCTTGAAAACCTAACCCTTTAAAAGTTAGCTTAGTTTCTTGTATGATTGTTATTGTTTAGATGCCACGTTGAATTTACATCTTGTGTTTATTATTTACCATGAGGAAACTGAGCATGATATTAATTTGTATTAATGCTTTATGATAAAATCTATGAAAAGCTATAAGCATTGTATGTAACCATGCATCATGACATTGGGTCATGCAGAGTAAGAAAGTATGAAGGAATTTGGCTAGCGGAGGCCGGGATAGGTTATCTAACCCTAACCTTAGGGTGGTACCTGGTGTGGAAACTCTAATGGCCTATGCTGATCCCATAGAGCCGGAGCGTACTGGCAAAACTAAGTAACCCTGACTAGTCACAGGAGAATATCATACTAGTTAAGGGTGCGAAAGCTAAAGTATTGGTACCGATGATGCTTCTTATGGTCGTGCATTTACTCCTAGTCTATTTTCGAGATGAACTTAGATTAGTACCACATGTGCATAAGAAGTAGAAGATAGGTGACATTGCATTACATATGTTTGTGTGTTTTCAATCCTTAATGTTATTCTCATTCTGCACGTGTTGTGTATTCTACCTGTTTTTATTGTCATACTTTGAGCCTAATGTGAGATGTATCTCAGTCCCTTATTTTCTGGTGTTTTTATGTCTATGTTTGTGATAAACAGGTGATGTCCAGTAAGACCTTGAGGAGGAGTCTTAGAGTAGAGGCATTGGCCTCATTGTAGTTTCTTTTACTATTGCTTGGGTTTGGTATGCTTTAATAAGATGTGACATCAAGGCTAGGTTATTTACTATTTTATGTCCTTAGCTTTTGAATTTAGCATTAATAATTTTATTTCTTAATTTGGTTTATTTTCAAAGACGTGTAAGGCCAATTGTGGGCCAATATATTTTTATTAATTAGTAAGGTATTTCATGGTTTAAGTTGACGTGAGTTATGCATGTGATGTTCTTTATCGTGTGAAGAAAAAGATTTTAAATTACTGTTTTATTTTGCAAATGAAAAGTACATCATATTTACCAGAATATTTACTTAATAATTAGCTTGGGGGTAACGGGTGTCACATTTAGTGGTATCAGAGTAGGTCGATTCATTCGACCGTGTTTGTTATGTGTTTCCATGTGTACTCTATGATTAGTTGTTAATTGTTTGTTTGAGGCCTATATATGGTGGTTGCTTACTTCTAGCTTATGTAGGAAGTAATGGCTGTTGGTAGGAACAACTGTTTTATTGCTAATACTCTTCATGCCTTAACTCAAGTTGTGGGAAGGAATCAAAAATAGAAAGGGTAAAGCTACTAAGTTTCATGGACTGGATAGGTTCCAAAGGAACAATCCACCGATGTTCAAAGGGAGATACAACCCCGATGGTGCACAAAATTGGTTACAGGAAATCGAGAAGATATTCCGGGTCATGGCGTGCACAAACGCTCAGAAGGTGACTTTTGGCACCTTCATGCTAAAAGGCCGAGTATTGGTGGGAGAATAGCCATCAATGTTTGGAAGCTGAAGATAGAGCCATCACTTGGGAAGTCTTCAAAGAGGTGTTCTTGGAGAAGTACTTTCCCAAGGACATTCGTAACCGTAAGGAGATGGAGTTCTTGGAGTTCAAGTAGGGCAACATGACCGTGGCTGATTATGCAGCCAAGTTCGAGGAGCTGTCATGGTACTTTCCTCATTACCATAACAAAGCTGAGGAATGTTCCAAGTGCATGATGTTCGTGAATGGCCTATGACCTGAGATTAAGCAAGCTACCAACTATTAGGAGATTCGCCAAATTCCTGCGATGGTGAATAGATGCAGAATCTATAATGAAGACAACAAGGCAAGAGTGACACATTAAAAGAGTGTGGGTCCCTCTCTAGAGAAGAAGTCCGGTAACCATAATTGCGGGAAGCCATATTCGATTCCACCTGGTAACTGTTTCAATAATCAAAAGCCTACAGTAAATCAGCCTGCTAGTGGTGGTAGTGGGGGATCAGTTCTTTCCACCCCACAGTGATGTAATAAGTACGGATGACTTGATCATGCAATGTTTGAATGCAAGGGCAAATAGATGACCTTTTTTAGTTATGGACAAAAAGGGCACATTGGAAGGGATTATCCTAATCCCAAGAAGGAGCTGCATAGTGGAAGTCAGAGTCTACAAGCCAGTTGATCGAAGGCCATGGGAACAGTCTTTGCTCTTGGTGGTGCTGAAGCCTTAGAGTCCAATGAGTTAATTCAAGGTATATGTCTCATAAGCAAATCTCCTTTAGTAGTACTCTTTGATTATGGTGCAACTCATTCATTTATATCTCGTACTTATGCTGAAAAATTGAAATTGCCTATGTCTTCATTGATTTTGACTTAATCGTTGGTACCCCTACTGGTGATTTTGTTGTTACCTTTGATGTTTGTTTAAATTGTCCGATGCTAGTTTCTAAACGAAAATTTCTGGTTGACTTGATTTGTTTGCCTCTTAGTTAACTAGACGTTATTCTTGATATGGACTAGTTATCTTCCAATCATGTTCTCTTAAGCTGCTTTGATAAATCTATTGTGTTTGGTGAGTCAGTTAGGGGTAAGGATACGAGATTCCTCATCACCAACCAGGTAAAGGCGTCTTTGAAAGAGAACACCCAAGTGTACATGATGTTAACCACCCTAAAACTCAAGAGCAAGGTTGTGGTTGGAGATGTGTCTGTAATGAGAGATTTCCCTGAGGTGTTCCCGAAGGATGTTTCTAATCTACCCCTTGAGCGTGAGGTTGTGTTTTCCATAGATTTAGTGCCTGACATTAGATCTATATCTGTAGCACCTTGTAGGATGTCTCCCTTAGAGTTAGTTGAGCTTAAGAAATAGTTAGAGGACTTGTTAGATAAATAGTTTGTAAGGCCTAGTATGTCACCCTGGGAAACGTCAGTTTTGTTAGTGAAGAAGAAGGATAGGAGTATGAGGTTGTGTAGACTATCGTCAGCTGAACAAGGTGACGATTAAGAATAGGTATCCTCTTCTGATGATAGATTGGTAGGAGCCTGTGTTTAGTAAGATAGATTTGAAAGCAGGTTACCATCAAATCCACGTGAGGATAGTTTCCAAGAGCTTAAGGAAAGGTTGACTTCCGCGCCTGTTTTAGTTTTGCCTAACCCGAGTGAGCCTTTTATAGTATATTGTGATTATCTATAATGGGCTTAGGTGGTGTGCTTATGCAGAAGGGGCAAGTGGTAGCTTATGCATCTAGGCAGCTTAAGACCTATGAAAGGAATTACCCTACCCGTGATTTAGAGTTGGCAGTTGTAGTATTTATGCTTAAATTGTGGAGGCATTACCTATATGGTTTTAGGTTTGAAGTCTTTAGTGACCATAAGAGCCTGAAGTATCTATTTGACCAAAAGGAGTTGAATATGAAGTAGGGGAGGTGGTTGGAATTTCTTAAGGACTATGATTTTGAGCTTAGTTACCACCCAGGTAAAGCCAATGCAGTGGCTAATGCCTTGAGTAGAAAGTCCTTACACATGTCCACATTTATGGTTAAAGATTTGGACCTTATAGAGCAATTTAGAGACATAAGCCTAGTATGTGAGGTTACCCCCAGGAATGCAAGGCTAGGTATGCTAAAAGTGACTAGTGAGTTGATAGATGAGATTGAGGAGGGTTAAAAATTTGATCTGTTTTTACTAGCCCAGTTAGAGCCCATGGCCCTAGGTAAGGAGAAGAGCTCTAAAGTAGGAATGAATGAAGTCATTAGATTCCAAGGTACGATTTGTGTACCTAGTGTGCTAGAGCTTAGAAGGATGACCTTAGAGGAAGGCCATAGGAGTAGTTTAAGTATCCACCCAAGAGCCACAAAGATGTATCAAGGCCTTAGAAAGATGTTTTGGTGGCCTGGTATAAAGAGGGAGGTAGCTAAGTTTGTATATGCTTGTCTAATGTGTCAGAAAGCTAAGGTAGAGCACCAAAAGCCATAAGCTATATTGCAGCGCTTAGATATTTCTAAATGGAAGTGGGATAGTATATCCATGGACTTTGTGGTGGGTTTGCCTAGAACCCCCAAAGGGTTGGATTTGATTTGGGTAATAGTGGACAAGTTGACTAAATCTACTCACTTTATTCTAATTAATATTAGATACCCCTTAGAGAAGTTGATTACCCTATACATTAATAAGATTGTGAGGTTGCATGGTGTGCCTTCTAGCATAGTTTCTTATAGAGACCCAAGGTTCACCTCTAGATTTTGGGAGAGTTTGCATGGGACCCTTATGGACCAAACCTAGATTGAGTTCAACTTACCATCCACAGACAGATGGTCAGATTGAGCAAACCATCCAATCCCTAAAAGACCTTTTGAAGGCTTGTGTCTTAGAATAGAGTGGTAGGTAAGATAGTTTCTTACCTCTTATAGAGTTCACCTATCACAACAGTTACCATTGTAGCATTGGGATGTCACCTTATGAAGCCTTATATAGGAGGAGATGTAGGACACCCTTATGTTGGTTAGAACCTAGTGAGAACCTTGTGTTAAGACCTAAGGTAGTGCAGCAGACTATTGAGAAGGTTAGGATGATCCAAAATAAGATGAGGACAGCTCAAAGTAGGCAGAAGAGTTACCATGATAAGAGAAAAAAGGCTCTTGAATTTTAAGAGGGTGATCACGTGTTATTAAAAGTCACTCGATGGATTGGGGTTAGTCGGGCATTGAAGTCCCATAAACTTACTCCGCGTTTCAGTTGGTCCATTTCAAATTCTAAAGAAAGTCAGTGAAGTTGCCTATCGGATTGCTTTAGCCTCGTCTCTTTCAAATCTCCATAGTGTCTTTCATGTTTCCCAACTCTAAAAATATGTCCATGATCCATCACATGTAATTGAGTTGGACAATATCCAAGTGAAGGAGAACCTAACTTTTGAGACTTTACCATTACAAATTGAGAATCGATGGGTGAAACAACTAAGAGGAAAGGAAATTCCCTTGGTCAAGGTTGTTTAGGAGAAAGCTACAAAAGATAGTGCAACTTGGGGGTTAGAGAAGCCAGATAAAGGAGTCTTATCTAAAGTTGTTTGCTTTAGGTAGAATTTCGAGGGCAAAATTTCTTTTAAGGAAGGGGGAGTTGTAACACCCCAATGTTTTCCTTTTAATTACTATTTATTATTATTAGTATTATTATTATTATCTGTTTTGCTTTGTTTTAATAAAAAGGTATTTTGGAGAAAAAGAGATATTGGGCCTCTAAAATAGGGTTTTATAATTAGAATGTTTTTAAAAGTTTTAAGACCCTTGTGTTGGGCTTAGTTTTCATAAGCCCAAAGTTAGGTTTAAAAGTCTTTTAGGTTTCTTGAAAACCTAACCCTTTTCCTCATTCTCTCTTTTGCCTTTGTGGAGATACCAGGCTGTCAGAGTTGCTACAGTCAAGGAGTAAGGAACCGTAGGAAGACACTGCTGCACCATTTGCATCCTTTGTAGGAGATCGTCTCTTTCATGGTAAAGGGGAGTGAGTTATCTCACTCATGGGTATGGCTTTGGTTGTGCGCAGAGGGGTTAGCCTTAAACCCCAATTGTTTGTCATTTGTATGATTGTATATGAAAGGGAATGCGATTTTTCCCTATCATTGATGTGCCTTATAGTGAATTTTATGTTTTATTGTGTATGTAGACTGTCATGACTATTTTTTTTCCTTTGTGTTTAAGTTAAGGATTCATTGGATTTTGAGGAGATTATGAGTGAATGAGGAATTCATAGGATAGATTGACCATTAAGAAAGGTAATAGGAGAAATTAGGAGTTAATTAACCTATTTGAATATTTGGAAGCCAATGAAAGTCGTGGCTTACACGTTCTATGAACCCTCATGATTTGTAGAAATCGTAGTTGCAGCTGAGCATGAGAGAGGCAGAGACTGCTTTGGAAGTTTAGCACTGAGCGCCAGATATTGACATTGAGCTGTCGTGGCGCTAAGTTCTAGAATTGGCATTGAGCGTGGGGGAGGTAGGCAGCAACCCCTGGTTCCCTGGAAATTTGGCGCTGAGCGTGAGTATGACAGTGAATTTCCTATATGATTGCCATTGTTAGGATGCCTTATTGAATTTACATCTTGTGTTTGTTATTTACCATGAGGAAATTGAGCATGTTATGAATTTGTATTAATGCTTTATGATAAAAACCTATAAAAGTTGTGAGCATTGTATGTAACCATGTATCATGACATTGAGTCATGTGGAGAAAGAAAGTATGTAGGAATTCGACTGGTGGAGGCTAGGATGGGTTGTCTAACCCTAACCTTGAGTGTGGTACCTAGTGTCGAAACTCCAATGGCCCATGCTGATCCTATAAAGCCAGAGCATACCGGCAAAGCTAAGTAAGCTGACTAGTCACCAGGAAATATCATACTAGTTGAGGGTGCAAAAGCTGAAGGCATTGGTACCGATGACGCTTTTAATGGCCGTGCATTTACTCCTAGTCTGCTTTTGAGATGAACTTAGATTAGTACCACTATCTACATAAGAATTAGAAGTTAGGTGACATTGCATTATATATGCTTATGTGTTTTTAATCCTTAATGTTATTTTGATTCTACATGTGTTGTGTATTCTACCTATTTCCATTGTTATACTTTAAGCATGATGTGAAATGTATCTCACTCCCTTGTTTTTTGGTGTTTTTCTGTTTATATCTATGATAGACAAGTGACATCCAGCAGGACCCTAAGGAGGAGTCTTAGAGTAGAGGCATTAGCTTCGTTGTAGTTTATTTTACTATTTCTTGGGTTTGGTATGCTCTAATAGGATGTGACATTGAGGCTTGATTGTTTACTATTTTACTTCCTTAGCTTTTGAATTTAGCATTAATAGTTTTATTTCTTAATTTGGTTTATTCTCATAGACTTGTAAGGCCAATTATGGGCCAATATCTTTTAATTAATTAGTAAGATATTTTATGGAGTTTATGTTGACATGAGTTATGCATGTGATGTCCTTTACCATGTAAAGAAAAAGATTTAAAATTACCATTTTATTTCGCAAATAAAAAAGTACACTATATTTTCCATAATATTTACTTAATAATTAGCTTGGGGGTAAAGGGTGTCACATCTTGCATCAGTACACATCCTAACCCTTGTCCTAAGGCATCACAGTACACTTCAAATTTCTTAGCAGGGTCAAACAAAATTAACACTGACACTGATGTTAGCTTTCTCTTCAATCCTTGGAAACTAGCATCACACACTTCGTCCCATACAAATGGTTGGACTTTACGTATCAACTTAGTTAAAGGCAATGCTAATTTAGAAAATCCTTCAATGAATTTTCTACAATAGCCAGCTAATCTTAAAAACCTATGTATTTTTCTAATCGTCGTTGCTTGTCCCAACACAATATAGCTTCAACCTTTGTGGGTCAACAACAATCCCTCCTCATTATATCACATGTCCCAGGAATTAGATTTGTTTCAACCATAATTCACATTTTGAGAGTTTCCCATACAATTATCTCTCTCTTAGGATTTGCAGCACAATCCTCAAATGCTCTTTGTGTTCCTTATGACTCTTAGAATATATCAAAATATCATCGATGAAGACTACCACAAACTTGTAAAAAAAACTAATGAAAAATATGGTTCATGTACTCTGTAAATATGGCAGGAGCATTGATCACAACAAAAGGCATTACTAAGTACTCGTAATGACTGTACCTTGTCCTAAAGGCAGTCTTTGGGATATCTTCTGCCTTAACCTGAATCTGATGATAACCAGATTTCAAGTCAATTTTGGAAAACACTGTAGCACCTCTTAATTGATCCATTAGATCATCAATCCTAGGGAGAGGATACCTATTCTTAATGGTGATCTTATTGAGTTGACGGTAGTCCACACACAATCTTATACTTTCATCCTTATTCTTAACTAACAACACAAGAGCACCCTAGGGAGAAACACTAGGTCTGATGAACTATTTGTCCAACAGTTCCTCTATCTACCTTTACAATTCTATCAACTTTAAGGGTGACATTCGATAGGGAGCTATAGATATAGGTCCTAATTCTGGTACCAAGTTTATGGTAAATTCTATCTCTCTTTTTGGAGGTAATCCAGGAATATTCTAAGGGAAAACATCAAGGTATTCACGAACTACAGGGAGTTTACTAACATTTAGATTTTCTTTTCTGTCTATATAAGTAAGAATCATGTAAACTTAGGCTCCTTTCAAAGCCTCATTATTGTTGGCGATAACTTCTCTCAAATCCTTTAGGTCAGGGTTAATGATTAGTTTGAAGATCAAGGTTTTATCAGTGATAGTTAGGAGAACATGATTGGAAGATAACCAGTCCATTCTTAACACAATGTCCAAGTGGGATAAAGGTAGACATATCAAATTTGCAGAAAAATTTCTACCTTCTACGGAGATACAACAATTTAAGCACGTAAGTGAAGTAGTAACAAGCATGTTTGTAGGAGTGGAAACGATTAAATCATAAGGTAACAAAGAAACAGACAATTTTAGATATTTCATGCAATCATGTGATATGAATGAATGAGTAGCACCTGAATCATATAGCACATTTAAGAGATAGCCATTTATAACGCATCTACCTTAGATGAGGTCATTAAATTGAACGGCTTCAATTCTGCTCATGATGAAAACTTTGCATACTGCCTTGGGCCTTCCAATTTGAGCCTTTACATTGTTACTTCCTATTTCCGTTGCCATGCTCTTTCTTTGGCTCCTTATAGTTGTTGTTATAGTGGCAAGTTTGTCGCAGTTGTAATAAGTTACTGTTTTGACAGTACAGTTTCTTGCTAGGTGAGGTCTTCCACATTGAAAACATCGAATGAGGTTGTTTGTGTCAAGAGTTGTGGGGGTAGAAACAAAATTCTTCTACCTAGAAGATTGGAATGGATGTTGGTAGGGCTTCTTAGTGAAGAACTCCTTTCTCTTGTTCCTCTGTGGTCCTTCATGCTTCCACTGCATTTGTTTTGCCTTAGTATCATCCTCGTAAATCCGACAGCAATTTATAAGAGTAGGGAAAGAAGTAATCTCCATGTAACTAATAGCCTGCTTGATGTTAAGCCTCAGACCGCTTTCGAACTTTGAGCATTTGGAACACTCATCAACACCTTCATGGAAATAAGGACAAAACTTCAACAATTTGTCAAATTTCGCTGCATACTCCCCATTGTCATGTTTCCTTGTCACAGGTTTAGGAATTCAATTTCCTTTCTCCTTTTGAGAGCTTTAGGGAAATACTTTTTCATAAATTCTTCTTTAAAGACTTCCTAGGTGATTTGCCTTCCTTCTGCTTCCAATTGTTGTTTGGCGAACCTCCACCAATTCTTAGATTCTCTAGACAGCATGAACACGACAAAAGTAACTTTGTTCGCATCAGTGAACACCATTGCAAGTGAAAATCTTTTCAATCTCCACAATCCATGACTGAGCACCATTAGGATCAAAGCCTCCTTTGAATTTTGGTGGATTGTTTTTGCGAAAGGTTCAATGCTATGCTTTTGATTCATGTTTTCCAAAATAGTCGTCATTTTTTCTAATAGTTGTTGGGTAGCATCATTCCTAGGCCTGCCAGCCATCCTTTCCTAAGAAGAAATGCTTAATCATTCTTTTATGAGTAATACCATATATTGGATGAGTAATGTGTAGATTTGTGAATTAGCATATTAAGTAGGCTCCTAGGAAAGAGAGGTGGTTCACGATGGACACTCTTAAATACCAAGTCTTTCCTTAACCAGAACTTTTCCTAACCTTGCATCTCACATTGCTATACTCTATAACCAGTAACAGGAATATTCATTTATTTTCCTTTTAAATTTATAGGTTATTCTTGACAACTGCAAGTAGATTGCTTTAAATGTCTGTTACCTTTCTTATCCGATACTCACACTATGACACCCATTCACATTAAACATAACTCATACTTATTTACTTATTTAAAATACGAGTAAAATTTTTCTCTGCTTTTAATAATAGAAAATTTGTAAATTTAACAAAATTTGAAAATGGTAGTTAAAAAAAATAAAATCTGTATGTATTTATCGTAAAACTATACATCATGATTTCATAATCAGAAAAATTACTAAAATACAGGGAGATCAAAATATACATCAAAATTGTTACTACTTATTCCCAGTACATCAAAAAGATCCTAGTCAGAAAAGTGTTCGTCTACCCTTATCTTATAAAATAACAAACTGTCAAACTAGCCTTATAGGTCTTCATCAGCAGCCGAGTCTTTATTAACCGTGATCAATCATGCATAAAATGAAAAAAAATGGAGTGAGGTGATTTGTTCTAATATCACTTTTACATGTATGGTAAGAATTCTACCACACAATATAGATAAAATACAGTTGATAATAAAAAGGGAACCTAAAGTTTATTCTATGTTATATTATCCTTGACTCAGTATGGATCCATACTTTCCATTGGTAGGTAATAGTTCTTAACAGAACTTGGGAAGTGAATGGGAGTACATATACCTCTCTCAACATCATCACATGGTACGGTCCACATCATCATTGAGGAACAAAATAACAATTTTGGATATTCATTTATAGATGTATACTCTCTCCAATCCTAGTGATGTTGAGCAGTTGTCAAGGTTATCAAGTTGGTTAAGTTATTGTCTCGGCTCAAGAGTGCTACCTTGGCCATTAGGACCTTCACCACTCGATACCATACCCTCTAGACCTAACCATAGGTCTCTCTGCCTTTCATCTCGTAGTGTACCAAACTATAGCTTCCCTAACAAGGTGCCAGTGCCACTACATGTCCCTTGCTTTACATTACTCACTAAACTATCAATTCCTAACTTTTCAAGCAGAGGTTTCCCTAGTCTTATTTAATTTGAGCACCAGTACAATTAATATTTTTGCCTATTTTGCAGAAATTGCACAATACCAAAATTTTAATAGAATAACAATTTAGTAATCTTATAAAATTTTAGCAGAATAACGACATAGTAATTATAATTTAATTACTAAAATTCTAGCAGAATAACAACTAAATAAATACATTTTAATTTTCTAAATTTGAGCATAAGTAACAGCTTAGCAAGTATATTTTAATGTTCTAAAATTGAGCAGAGTAACAACTTAGCAAGTGCATTTTAATTTTCTAAAATTGAACAAAGTAATAGCTTAGCAATTATAATTTAATAATCAAAATTTAAGCAGAGTAACAATTTAGCAAAAATTAAAGTATAACATCAAATAATAATAACAATAATAGAACTTAAGCCTAAACGGGTTTAGAGGAAAACCCTTCCTACCAACTTATAAAGTAACAATAATTTAGAACTAACCCCACTCCCTCCATTACCTCAAAGGTGGTTGACGAAGAAGATGAAATTGTTGATGTAAAAGCTCTTAGGAAGAGAACTTTATTAGTTGTTGGAAAACTAGTAAAATTTTAGCATAAAAGCAAAGTAAAAGAAAATTTTTTCTAGAGAGAAAAGCTCTCTAAGAATTTGGTGGCTTGAGAGAGGGAGAGGTGCTGAAAAATGTTCCAAAACCATGGCTATTTATAGAGGAGAAGAAGGGGTTAGGTGTCCATAAAATTACATCATCCATTATGTAAGCAGTTATGTCATAAATCTAATTTTTATTTTTTTAATCTAATTTAGGGACACATACACTATTTAGGGTGGTGAATCACCCCTCCTAAGCTTGGGGACATGCTATATGAGTTGTCCTCAAGCTCATCAGTGTAAATTTTATCTGTAGGTGAATTAATCAGTATCGATAAAATGCCTAAACTTGAAAAATTAGCTTTTAATATCAAAATAATACATTTTAATGCAAAACTGGACAAACATATTATTTTTAATCAAAAATAAATTTCTAATAATAAATTTTAATTTTTGTTAATTTATTTTGAATTATATGTATTTATTTTGTATTTGTAAGCTAGAAAATTCATAAAAAATATATTTTAATTCAATAAATACCAAAATTTTTATAAAAATTATAAAATTAAATATTTCATCTATAAATAAAATTAATTACCATTTTCATCATTTTTGGATGGCAAACCAATAATAACTGGGTTATCGAACACCTACGGGCATTTTGGTTATTTTACACAGAAATTTCAAAAATTCCAAAAATTCCAAAATTATATTTTAATATATATGACATGATTCCAAACTCAAATTAACATTTTATGTCAATTGAATCTTTTTCTCATGTTAGCCTTAATGTTGAAAAATAGGGACAAAATCGTCTTTTTCTAATTTTTCCAAGCTGTAGCTCAGAAAAATTATTAAAAATTATTAGTAAATAGCTCTTGAAATTTTGAGCGTAATGGTGGAGATCAGAATTTTGAAATTTCTTCTTGATTTTTCAGAATTACATTGTTAAATATTAAAAACACAGTTGAAAAAATTGAAATAGGATTATTATATTTTTCACTATTTTTCTTTCAAAATAAAATTTTTATAATGAAAGATGCTTAGTATAAAATTTTCAAAATATTTTGAAGTCAAAAAGTCTCTAGGTTGCTCCTGTAGTCAACTAGGGGTATTTTTGTCATTTTACAAAAACTGTCTTAATAAATTCTCAAAAAATTTCTAAAATTATTACTAATTATTTTAAGTATATTGATAACTTAATAATTTGTAAACACTTCTAACCCTTTTTTTTTTATTCTGTTATCTGACTTTTTAGCGGTAAAACGATTATTTAATCCACTTTGAGCTCAGTTCCCTAAAATTTTATTAAAAATCTAAATTAAGTACTACATAACTGTAGTAATCAAATTTTTGAGATTTTCATCTAGTTTTCCAAAAATAAACACAGAATAATTAAGAAAATAATTTGATATACAAAAATAGGGGTGTTACATTACTCCCCTCCCTTTTGAAATATCAGTTCCCGAAATTCACTAGTTGTGTAAGGTGTTGGGAATACAACTCTTTTAAAATCATGATTAAAACAAGATTGCGCTATACAAATCTTCTCTTGATTCTTTATCTTTATCAGATCTCATTTGATTCTAAGGCCGTCTCCAAATACTTTCTTTGTCTATTGCAGCTTCAGTGATAAACAAAATATATTATCTTAAACATATGGAGGATAATTCATAAGTTATCTCAATTCATAAGTTTATCAATCAGTATCACCTTCTATTTCAGTGCTCAATGTAGTTTTTGAGTTGGCCAAACTCATAATACATTTAAAGTCACCAATAATAGACAAGGCATAATCAAGGATTTATTAAGGAATACAAATTGTATAAAAGTTTTATAAGTTTGGAATCATTGAAGAAAAGGACTAGGTTACATAATCAAGGACAAGTGATTTCGAATAATCCTCGTTTTTATCAATGTATTATACAAGATGGTTTTCAAAGTAAGAGAACAACCATAAAAGGGGTAATTGAATTAATTGAAAACGAATTTATCGGTTGAAAAATAAATAGATATAAAATAATAAACAGGATGTTGCCATTTCGAGGAGCAAGGTCTTTTACAACATAAAGAACAATAGCATTAAAGTTTTGGTAAGGACAACAAGGTTCTATGTACATCATAACTATGAAGTAAAAGAACAATTTCATCCTAAAGAAAAACTACCTATAAGTTACTAGTTACTTCTTAATTCATCTGAATGGAATCTTTGATCGTAAGGTTCTCCCATCTTAAGGATCATTATTAACTTTGTCATTTGGGAATAGTCCATTTCCTTAAATAAAGTCATTAGATTGAATGGTTTTAGTTCTAAGGTAAAACTCTTCCTGTTGTCTTAGCCTTCCAACTTGAGTTTTTCCATTGCTGTTTTCATTTTTGTTGCCATACTCCTTCTTTGGCTCCTTGCAGTTGTTCTTATAGTGGCCAAGCTTTCCACAATTATAACAGATCACTAGTTTTGATAGCAGCAGTTCCTTTTCAGATGAGCTCCTCCACATTGGAAACATTGAATTGGGTTATTCATGCCAGAATTGGTAAGAGTAGAAACGAAATTCTTCTATCTTAAAAATTTTCAGAAGGTTGGAATGGTTGCAAGTAAGGTTTCTCCTTGGTGAAAAATTCTTTTTTCTTGTTTCTCTATGGTCCTCCACTTTTCCACTCAGCTTACCTTACTTTCATATCGTCCTCATAAATTCTGCAACGATTCACCAATGTAGGAAACTAGGTTATCTTAAGATACCCTCTACCTGTTTGATGTTAGGCCTTAATCCACTCTTAAATTTAGAGCATTGCGATCTCTCAACTCCTTCTTGGAAGTAGGGTGCAGTACAATTTGGCAGCGTACTCTCCAATAAACATATCGCCTTGTTTTAACTCAAGGAATTCTATTTCTTTCCTTCGCCTTAAATCTTCTGAAAATACTTTCCCAAAAACTTTTGGCGAAATATTTCCTAAGTGATTAATCTTCCCTTAGCTTATTCTTGTTGTTTTCATATCTCCACCAATGTTTAGCTTCTCTAGATAGCATAAAGGTAGCATAAGTTACCTTATGTGCATCAGTGCATTCATAACTGTGAAGATTTTCTCAATCTTTACAATCCAGTTCTGAGCACCGTCTGGATCAAATCCGCTTTTAAAAATGGGTGGGTTATTCTTGCGAAAAGCTACAAGTCCTCAGTATTCTATAGGCTCATTGACTCGTCCTTGGTTCATATTTTCAAGAACAGTAGCCATCTGTTTGAGTATTTGCTAAGTAGTATCTTGTCATGGTCTTCCATCCATTCTTTGAAAAAGAGAATCAATGTGTTAGTTTATTGCTTTGAATAAAACCATATGTCAGGTGAGTAAAAGTAATTTTGTGAAATAGTACACAAGATAAATTCCCAAGAAAGAAAGGTGGGTCACAATGGACACTCTTAAGTACCAAGTCTTTCCTAACCATAACCTACCTAGACATGCACTATTCATTTTTACCAAACTCAACAACTAACACTAGGTTTTCTCTTAGCAAAGTCTTCTATTGAGTGCGCAACCCACTTTTCATAGTTCTTTTATTGCGACTTGTTTCGAACGTCCACTTTTATCTTCAATTGAGAGAGAAGCTCTCTAAGAATTTGGTGGCTTGAGAGAAGGAGAGGTGCTGAACAATGGTCCAAAACCATGGCTATTTATAGAGAGGAGAAGGGGTTAGGTGTCTATAAAATTACATCATCCATTATGTAAGCATTATGTTATAAATCCAATTTTTATTTATTTTTAATCTAATTTAGGGACACATACACTATTTAGGGTGGTGAATCACCCCTCCTAGGCTTGGGGATGTGTTATATGAGTTGTTCTCAAGGTCATCAGTGTAAATTTTATCTGTAGGTGAATTAACCGATATCGATAAAAATGCCTAAACTTGAAAATTTAGCTTTTAATATCAAAATAATGCATTTTAATGTAAAACTGGACAAATACATTATTTTTCATCAAAAATAAATTTCTAATAATAAATTTTAATTTTTATTAATTTATTTTGTATTTTTAAGCTAGAAAATTCATAAAAAATCTATTTTAATTCAATAAATACCAAAATTTTTATGAAAAGTATGAAATTAATATTTCACCTATAAATAAATATTTCACCTATTTTGGATGTCAAACCAATACTGGCTAGCTTATCAGACACCTAGGGACATTTTGGCTATTTTACACGAGAATTCCAGAAAATTCTCAAAATTATATTTTAATATATATGACATGATTCCAAGCTCAAACTGACATTTTAATGTCAATTGAATCTTTTCTCATATCAGTCCTTAATGTTGAAAAATAAGGACAAAATAATCATTTTCTAATTTCTCGGGCTCTAGCTCTAAAAAATTACTAAAAACCACTATTAAATAGATCTTGAAATTTTGAGCATAATGGTGAGAATCAGAATTTTAAAATTCCTTCTCGATTTTTCAGAATTGCATTATCAAATATTAGAAAAATGGTTGAAAATTTTGAAATAGGATTATGATATTTTTCACTATTTTTCTTTAACAATAAAATTTTTATAACAAAAGATGCTTAGTATAAAATTTTCAAAATATTTTGAAGTCGAAAACTCTCTGGGCTACTCCTGTAGTCAACTGGCGGTATTTTTGTCATTTCACAAAAACTGTCTTAATAAATTCTCAAAAAATTTCTAAAATTATTATTAATTATTCTAAGTATATTGATAACATAAAATAATTTGTAAACACTTCTAACTATTTTTTTTATTCTATTATCTGACTTTTTAGGGGCAAAACGGTTATTTTACCCATTTTGAGCTCAGCTCCCAAAATTTTATTAAAAATCTAAACCAAGTACTACATAACTGTAGTAATCAAATTTTTGATATTTCCATCTAGTTCTCCAAAAATAAATACAGAATAATTAAGAAAATAATATGATATGCACAATAGGGGTGTTACACATACTACATCTATTATTAACATGATTTATTTTGCATTTTTGTTCTTCAATAGTAAATGTAAAAACAATCAATTTATCTCACACTACTAGTTTCACAATAGAAAATATAAGAACACACAATAGAAAAGTAGTCGAGACCATACCCAGGTCTTGACCAAGACGAACTGCTCTAATACTACTAAATGTAACACCTACTAATTTTAGGGAATTGTCTTTATGGTTGATTAAAAGGTTAAGTAATAACATCAATTTGACTAAAACTTTTCATGTTCACTTTTTGCGAACATTTAATAAATTACAAAAATATTTTATAAAGAACCACGATCATAAAAGAAACATCATTGACGTTATCTATATATGTATGCGTCGAATTTGGGTACATGATTAAAAGTAGAGTCATCTAGGCAATACAAATGAAAGAAATATAAAAAGAAACGTCTTTTGAAATGGCTGCATCTACTCGAACCACAAACGTATATAAAAAGAAACATAGAAAAGGAGTGAGATTTCGCAAAGCCTTATTCATTTTCTTTACAAGTTTAAAACATAAACACATAGTAATTAAACAATCAAACATAGGAAATTGTAGGGTTTGACCTACATTATTATAACTCAATCACATACTTTTACCTATGTATGGATCCATACCATCCTTGATGATTCACCTTAATCATCAAGAATCACTGGGAAGTGATTAGGAGTTCGTATAACCCCTCATAAGATATAAATATCCATGTCGTAATCATCATCCTCGAGGAAAGGGCTTCATGCCCATCAGGGTATAGACTCCACCAATCTCGATGATATTAAGCAAGTGTTGGGGTTACCAAGTCGGTTAACATGATTTATCCCAGCTCAAAGGCGCTATCCTAGCCATTGGAACGTTCACAATTCAGTACCTTTACCCTCAAGACCCAAACAATGGTCCTTGTCTTTCACCCTGCAGTATACTAAACAATAACTTCCCAGAACACAAGCACTCATGCTCCACAACATGGTCCCATCTCAATAGAGGGTTCCCTATAATTTGTTCTCTAAATTTCATGACACACTCTTTGGACAATCCAGCAAAGTTTTGGAATCTCATTCATACATTCATCATTCATAACAGTCACAAGACTTAATAAGCATAACAAGTTTTAGTAATAGAATTCCATACACATGATTCAAGAAATTAGACATACATGCACAATTCAAGTATAGTATTTAAATTATTTGATTTATTCTTCTTCTTTTCAAATTTCTTAATTTAAATTAATTTTAAAAGAAAAATTTTCTAACCATAAATATAGTTGGTATTGTGTAATTATCTTACAAATTAAACCAAACATTAAGAGTAACCCTTTTTTGATTTGGAAGATTAGATTACACTGCAACCACAAAGTATACTAAGAATTCTCTTAAAATATGATCATTTCTTAATTTAATCAAAAAAATTCAAGATTAAACTTAACAATAATTAGTATTATAAATATATATAATAAATTTAAAGTAGCATGACATAATGCTAAAAATAAATAACATGACATAATGAAATAACGATTTAAGTATAATTAGTAAATAAATTGAATAAATAAAAATGAATATCATAAATTAACATAATAAAATTTCAAGCAGCATAATAAAGCAAATAGCTATTTAATAAAAATAGATGGCAAGCATATAAAGAATTAACTTAAAATAAAAAGGATTGGGGGTCATTCCAACAACAATAACCCATTAAGAAATGAAAATAGAAGCTTAACTCCACTCCTTTCGTTACCTTAAATAGTGACAAAGTGGGTGGTGTTGGTGGAGCTTGAGGATAGAAGAAGAGGCCAAGGTATGAAGCTAAGTAAGCTTAGGTTTAATGGTCGATTTATGGTGGGAGAATTCTGTAAAAGTTTGGCTATTGGACAGGGAGGAAGATCTTGGATCTAAACCAATACAAAGAGGGAGAATTTTTGTGAAGGAAAGTGGTGAAGAAAAAGGGGGTGGGTGATGGGGTATTTATAGTGCAAAAATAATTTAATTTAGAATTAAATTTTTGCACTTGATTACTAAAACAATAAACTTTGATAGGCTTTTACCATATAGTCAAGTCAATTTTAGTGTGTTTCCCACCATGGATGGATGTGGAAATGCAGCCAAGTGGTCATTTTTTTTTAACTTTACATAATTATTATATATTAAAAATAATTACATATTAGTTTATTGTGGGAAAATTGGAGTTGGCTTTTGGTGTGGATTTGGGACAATCTAGCCATACCACGTGAAAGGGTATATTTTTAGGACTCTCACCAAAGTGTTTTAGAATTTTTGCATTTATATATTAATTATAATAATTATTTTACTAAAAAAACTAATTAATTAACTAATAAATCAAGTGTTTGCTAAATAATTATTATTTTTGGATTTTTAATTATTTTTAAGTCCAAATAATATTTCTATAATTAAAATATGCTTATTATAAGTTTTTCAAAATACTTTGAGGTCAAGAAGTCTTTGGTTAGCTTCTATAGTTAACTAAGGACATTTTGATCATTTCACAAATACCATTTTAGATAATTTTCAAAAAATTCTCAAAATTGTCATTAGCTATTTTAAGCATATTTGTGGCTTAAAAATAAATTTAAACATTTTTAACTATTTTATTAATTTATCCTATCATTTGGTTTTTTTGGACAAAATAGTCATTTTACCATTTTAGGCACGGTCTAGAAAAATTTTTAAAATCTAAATTGAGTAACATTTATCAATACAAATGCAACCGTGGAGTCGAACTCTTGAGATTTCTATCCAGTTCTCTAGAATTAATTATAGAATAAATAGAAAAATAATTCAATGAATAAAAGTAGGGGTGTTACAACACGTGGATTGCTGAATTATACTGCTCTATTTTTCCCTACAGTGCAAGATGAACTATTATTGCTACAAGTCTAATTTTTAAAGTTCCTTTGGTGACATTGTAGATATGTGTCCTATTTGCAATGCAATTAGTCCCATATCATTTCAATTTTTATGTGAATTATGACGATTTTTCTAGTGCAACCTGTCCTGTTTAGCTATCAATCTATACTATTGCTAGAATTGCTCTATTTGGTATCACTTTGTGTATATTGATGATTGCACTATATTTTTAAATAAAAGTAGACATTCTAAGGACTCTAGATGAGTTAGGATTACTCAAATTGCATGACTAGAGAATTAATTATGAATGTTTAAAAATGAGCATGGAGATGGACCTTTTTCTGAAAATCTATTTTGGCCATGTAAGATGGAACTAGATCTGAAGCACCCATAGTTGTTGCAAAAATCTAGGAAAAATCCTACTATTTTCTTAAGACCTTGGGAAGGTCTCTATAAAATATTGGCTCCTAATACTGAGTTTTCTATTTTTAGGATTTTCTCACCCAAGTTGATTGATTTAATGATTTTAAATGTTTTAGCTTTGAAAAGTGGTTTCATGAGATTTTGGGTTTTAGCCATCATTAAGCTAAGTCTCTAAGATGTCATAGATATGACTATATAGATAAATGTGTATATCTCTATAAGTTTTATGTACTCGCTTTCAAGTAGATTTTAAACAAAGTACTAGCCTACTTTCTAAAAGAGAAGCCTTATGGTTTTCTTTCTTTTAGTTGCTAAAACTAATTCCTATAAAATTATACATCTTAGCTACACTATCCTTATATTTTTTAAACCTTAATAAATTTTGTAATTTTATATTAAATTCCCTAAGGGTGAGAAAGCCTATTAGGAAAGAAGGGCAAGAATTTCCTATGGTTGCATCCTGTCCATCTCATCTCTGTATTTATCAAAGATAAAAGCTACTAAAACTACTCATGCATCATGACATCTCAAGCTCAACGCTATGCCTTCAGGAAGTACAATCCTATTGAATTTTTTAAGCCATAATGGCAAAATACATTGTAACTAAGTCCACAGTCCATAGATAGACTGTAACACTGCAATCTTAATTTTACAACTATTTCCTAATATTTGTGGAATTATTTTTGAAAATTTGGAAGAAATATCAAAATTCTCTTTCCCACCATTACATTCAAAATTTCGAGAACCATCTAATCATGGTATTTAATAATTTTTTTGAGCTAAAGCCTGAAAAAATGAAAAAATAACGATTACGTCCTAATTTTTCAACATAAAGGGCTAGTAGGAGAAAAAGGTTCAACTAACAAGAAAATGTAATTTTGAGTCTGAAATCATGTCGTATATATTAAAATATAATTTTAAAAATTTTCTGAGATTCTTGGTAAAATGACCAAAATACCCTAAATTGTTTACTAAAGCCAAACTAATATTGGTTTGACATCTAGAAATAATAGAAATGACATTCTCGATACATTTTTAGGTAACATATTTAATTTTATGGTTTTCATAAAAATTTGGAATTTATTGAGTTAAAATGGATTTAATATGAATTTTTAACTCAAAAATACAATTTAAATTATTAAAAATTTGAAAAATTATAGAAAATTAATTTTAATTTCTAAAAATTAATTTTAAATGTAAAATAATATGTGTATCAAGTTTCACATAAAAATTCATTAATTTGATGTTAAAGTTAATTTATTAAAGTTTAAGCAAAAACGGGCAAATTAACCAATAAAATTAAAATTAAACACAGAGACTTGAGAAACCTCTGCAAGAAAATGCAAAGAAACCTTTGCAAGGCCAGGGACTAAAATGGACATGTACAATTAACACATGGCCAATTAGCATGATATCACCTTATGTGATGTCATCTTAATGACCTTACTAAATTGTCGCCTCACTACCCTTTTCCTCTATAAATAGGCAATCTTGGATAGCATTTATATCATCCCTTCCCTTCCCTTGTACTGGACGAATGTTATTCCCCACCCTCTCCTCACCATAATTTTTTTTTAGCTTCCATTATCCACATTAACTTCCTCCAACAAAGCTTCACCAAGCTAGTAGATCATCATCTTTATCCTTCCTCCTCACCTTAGTCCACTTGAGAGGTAATGAAGAAGTGGGGTGGGTTCTTATGTTGTTATTGTGACACTTGTTTACATTGGATACAACCCATGTTTAATTGATTACTTATTTAATTTTTATTAAAATAAAAATATGAGAAAATTTTTCATATTTTATTTCGCACTCGATGTTTCTTTTGAATCATTTAAAGTAGAAAAACTATAAGTAAAACAGAATTTGAAAATTAAAGTAAAAGATAAGAAAATAATACATGTCATAATCAAAACCAAATACACATAGGTTTCTGAAATACATATGAAACTGAATACATCAGAATCTGAAATACAACTGAAATCGAGAAATACAGGAAAATCAAAAAAGTAAATAGACAGACACTAGCCATCCCCTATATACATCAAAAGACATCTTAGCCAGAGCAGTGTCTAAAAATCTAATCCTAGTCCCTGTATTAAAAAAAAAAGTCATCAGATAGGGCCTACCAGTCCTCGTCGGTCTACAGTCTCCTCGAATCTACATCAGTTGCATGGTGAGCATGGCCATTAGGCACCTCGTGGGTACCCCAAGTCCAAAGGAGGAGGAAGAGGAGAAGGATGAAGTGGTGTGCCAATTGGCCATCCCCTCCTAGTACTCAACCATGGGGGAGTCCATAGGTGACTCGACCAATACCACCGCCATGGGTGATCCCTCATCAGATAGCTATCCATCGTCAACTGGATGCTCAATAGGTAGTAAATCAAGGAATGGAGGATATGCATTCACGTAGGGATTGCAAAGAGGATCTTCGGGGTCTGCTGGCAAAGAAGGTGGTGGGGGAGGCATGTACTGGAAGTGTGGCAAGTGGAGATGATGCCATAGTGATCAAAATAGTAATAGCAAAAGGAGGCATGAAAACCACCAAAATTAGGGACATGAATGTGATAATCACAAATCCAATGTAAGTTAGGTAGTTTGTGTCTTCGTAATACATCCATGTCCCCTCATCGTGATAATCAATATAAATGTTGAAAAGGACAGGTACCACCATTTTCACGTATCAAACACAAACAACCATGCATAAAGAAAATAAATAGAAGAGTGAGGCAATTTTGTTCTTAAAATCACTTTTATGTAGATGGTAGGGTATTTTACTGTCACTCACAGATAAAACATAGTTGACAATAAAGAAAAGGGGAACCTAGGGTTTGTCTAAATTGTAGTAACTACCCTTGACACTATATTGATTCATACTTCCCACAAAACTGGAAAGTGGTAGTGAAAATATATATACCTCTCTCAAATTTTCATCAAGGTCTTGTTATCACTGAGGAAAAAAGTAACAGCTCAAGACATTCACAGTCCTTCCAGAGGTATAGTTCTCACACCAACCCTGGAATGCTGAGTAGTTGTTGGGGTTGTCAAGCTTGGTCAGGCAAATATCCCGACTCAAGAGCACTACCTCAGTCATTAGGACCTTCACCACTTGACCCCTTGCCCCTAAGACCTTCGCAAATGGGTCCCTGCCTTTCATTTCTCAGTGCACCAACTGTAACTTCCTATGTAGGTATCTTGCCACTACATGTCCCTCACATTACATTACTCTATTTACTAATTGTTGTCCTTTCCTCGACAGTTATAATTTGAACAAAGGTTTTTCTAGTCTCAGTATACCTGAGCATCAGTGCAGTCTTTCCTTAATATATCTGTCTCTTAATGCAGAGGTTGAGTCTTATCATAGTATAATACATAGGGATTATATAAAGCTAACTATATATTTAAACAATCAAGAGAATAAAAGGGAATTTAGCAATCTATTCCTCAATTTTTATTTGTCTTAATCACTTTAAGTGCCTAATTTAAGAATCAACTTACTTAAGGAAATCTTAAATAGCTATTAATAATTTAGATTTGATTATTTAAATCTTTTACTTAAGTAGGGACTTAAGTACTTAATCAAGAGTTCAACTAGTTAATTAAGATTCAGTATGTAAGTGATCTTACATCCTAAGGCTGAATTGCCTAGGGTTTTAAATTCCATCATTAATTCATTTTATCAAAGTTAAACTTTGGTAGTTAGCCATGATTCAAATATAATTAGTTAGACCAAGTGATTTATTTTGTACTAAAAATAAGCCTTTAAAATCAATTTATGAGGACTTTTTATAATTAGATAAAAACATAAATTTCATATTCTTTAGGGAGAATAAATTTAACTTTTATTAAAAAGGTTCACCATTAAGTTCTAAGTGTATAAAAAATGGTATTTTACAAACTAGAAAATGTATCATACACTTTTAGCTTAAAACAAACTTTAGAGGCAGCAGCTTTGTACCTCAGCTTTGAATTTCAATTTGGATGGATAAATGATTATTGTTTGACATAATCCATAGTTTGTTGGAAAGGTATTTTTCTAGTTTATAAATCATCAAGGATCATCTCAAGCAAAAATCAAGATACAAAATAACAAAACAGAGAGATCAGGAGACCTTACTAGAGGAGCAGTGGCTTTCTTTTGCTATTTTTGTGTGCCATCTCAGTTTTTAGCAATGAAGTCAATTATTTTTAGAAAGTAAAATGAAAATTCTTTCCCAGAAGTCCAAGAACTTCACAAACAAGATCTATCAGATTTATGGTGATTTTTCAAAGTTCACAATTGTCAAAAGTTTTTCCTGTCAGGAATGTGCATAACTTTTAGATTCTAAAATTTGTTAAAAATAATAAAAGGAATGAAAATAGGAAAACTATATATATGCTTGGAAATCTTGTTGAGACTACTTTTTATTCATTTAACAAGTCTTAGCTAAAACACAATAAGACATTCAAAAATCTCTTTTTTGTACGCAATGCTAGTTACCCTTTTTAGAAAGTAACTCTTACTTTTGAAAAGTGTAAACTTGTCATTTATGAATCTTTTCATATGTTTGTTATGTCCATTTTAAATAGAATTTTATCTAGTTTTCAACAAAAAAAAAGCACTCAAAAATATTGAGTGTAGCTCGAGATATTGCAAAAGTAGTGAGTAGTGCTTAAGTAGAAAACGAAAACAGCTTACTAGAACTTAAGTATTTCTTCATAAAAACCATTTCTTTCATCAAGTTATTAACTTTAAATGCCCAAAACGAAATTTAGGGGTTCTTAGGTACATCAAGAACTAAAACAATCACTATTTTATTTCTCTAAAACCATAACTTAATGAGAAAAATAAATAAATATCAACACCTAGTTATTTAGCTAGGCTTAGTTTTCCTTTTAAAGTCCTTTTAAGTTTCTTGTTGTTCTTAAGTCCTTTGTTGATGAGTAAAGGTTCAAACTTGTCTTAAGAAAGTGATTATCTTTTAAGTCTCCTTTAGAAGGACTTGGCCAAGGGTTCAAGAAGGGTCCATAGTCCAAAAAAGTTTTTCCTTTTCAGCTTCTTATTAGGTTAGAAAAGTTTACAAGCCTTTAGCTCTTGTTTATGGATTTAGGGATTTACAACTAAATTTTTAATATTTTGTGACAATGTAACAACACAAACTAATATTTAGACATTATTAACAACATGAAACAAGCATTTAAGGTCATGAGATTAAAATAAGGCAACAAGATATTTAAAGAAACACATGAATAAATGGTAATAACAATAACAACAAAGAAAATATAAGTAGAGATAGTGGGAAAGCAAAGAAAAGCTAAGGTTTTAAGGGCAAAAAGCCACCCAAAATCATCTATATGAAAGTAAATAACCAAGAACAACCCCACTCCCCTTTATACCTCATGAGTTTGTCAAGGGAGAAGAGGAGAAGATGAGCACTTTGAAGCTCCTTAGTGGTTGTGTAGGGTGGTGGCCTTGAAGGAGGAAAGAAATGGAGTTTTAGGTGTTTGAATTTTTTAAAATGGAGCTACAGAGAAAGAGGAAGGGTTTTAGCTAGAGCTAGGGAAGAGAAAAAGTAGAGAAAGCTATCCCCAAGTAGTTTTTATATAGAGGAGGGTAGGTTGTCTATAAAGGTAACACAAAAGTAAAGCTAGTCTTTTCTCTTTTTCTTTTTGCATTTCTCTTTTTTCCATATGTGAAAGATTTGAGGGAGTGGGTCTATAGAGTAAGGCTGGACTTTCCATTTCTCTGCTCCCCAGGTCTCTACATTTCGTTTTTTCTGCAGATGAATCGACCAGTACTGATAAAAGTGAATTAAACTTTAGTATTTTGATTTTTATAGCAAATGAATAATTTTTTCTTTGAAACATTGTGAGTACTTTAATTATTGATAACAATAATTTCCAAATTTTAAAATTAATTTTATATGATTTATTTCAATTTCTTAAGTATTTATTTGGTAATTTTGAGTTAAAAATTCATAGAAAGTTCATTTTAATTTAGAAAATTCCAAAAATTTTATCAAAATTATAAAATTAAATATCCAATCTATAAATGAATTAAGAATGTTTATTTTGTCTCTTTTCTACGTTAATCTTATATTGGCTATGATTTTGGCAGACAATGAGGGACATTTTAGTAATTTTTCACAAGAATCTCAAAAAATTTCCAAAAAATTTTCAAAATTATATTTTAATATATATATATATATATATGACATGTTTTTATGCCTAAAATGACAATTCATAGTTATTTAGACTTTTTCCTCATGTCAGCCCTCAATATAGAAGAATTGAGATTAACTAGTAGTTTCTTAATTCTCTGGTTTATCAAAAAAAATTCATAGATATTAAGAATTGAGAATGGTGCTAAAATGAGGGTGTTACAACTGCTTTCACGTACATGCTAGGTGAATTTCTCCCAAAATCCATTAGTTTTTTAATCTTAAAGCTTAGGTGGTTGGTGTGATTATGTTGCCAGCTGAGGTTCCACATCTGACACTTGTAATTGTTTTGCTTATAATTAGAGTTGTACTTATTATTATAATTTAATTTTCTAAATTTCAGTAAAGTAACAACTTAGCAATTATAATTTAATAATCTAAATTTGGGCAAAGTAACAACATTTGCAATTATAATTTAATAATCTAAATTTAACAACTTATCATTATAATTTAATAATCTAAATTTGAGCAGAGTAACAACTTAATAAAAATTAAGTTTAGCATCAAACATTATATCAATATAATAGAACATATTAAACTTTATGCATTGAAGGGCTTAGGGGAAAACCTTTCTACCAACATGTAAAGTGACAATAATTTAGAACCAACCTCACTCCCCCCATTACCTCAAAGATAGTTGATAAAGAAGAGAAAGTTGATGCAAAGCTCCTAGGAAGAAAAAAAGTTGGTGAAAATTAGTAAAATTTTAGCATAAAAATAAAGTAAAAAAAATCAGAGAGAGAAACTCCTATAGAAATTTTCAACAAGCTTTGGAGGTGAGAGGATAGTGAAAAATTGTTCAAATGCATGGGTATTTATAGAAGGTTGAAGGAGCTTAGGTGTCCAAAAGGTGAGATCATGCACTTATGTCAAAAATCTACTTTTATTTTTCCTTTTAATTTACTTTAGGGACACATATTTACAAAGTGTTGGTGAATCAGCTACACTAGGGACTAGACAGTGTCCCTATGTGTTGTCCCACTTTATCAGTGTCAATTTTATCTGTAGTTAAATTAGCTGGTACCAATAAAATCATTTAATCTTGAATAACTTAGCTTTTAATATCAAAATAATGAATTTAAATGTAAAAATGAACAAATATACTATTTTCCAACCAAAATAAATTTCTAATAATTAATTTTAATTTTTTATTAATTTATTTCAAATTTATTTATTTATTTTGTATTTGTAAGCGAGAAAATTCATATTAAATCTATTTTAATTTAATAAATAACAAAAATTATTCAAATTCTAAAATTAAGTATTTTACCTAAAAATAAAATGGGATTATTATTTTTACCATTTCTAGATGTCAAACCAATACCAGCTAGACTTAATAGATACCTAGGGGCATTTTAGTCATTTCACACCTAAATTTTAGAAAATTTCCAAAAAATTTCAAAATTATATTTTAATGCATATAACATGATTCTTAGCTTAAATTGACATTTTAATGTCAATTAAATCTTTTTCTCATGTTAGCTCTTAATATTGAGAAATAAGGGCAAAATCATTATTTTCTAATTTCTTCGAGCTCTATCTCCTAAAAATTATTAAAAATCATGATTAGATAGTTCTCGACATTCTGGACACAATCGTGGGGAACAAAATTTTGAAATTCTTTCCATTTTATAGAAATAAATCATCAAATATTAGAAAAATAGTTAAAAAATTAAGGTAGGGTATTACATTATGTCTTGAGAAATACATTAAAGTCTAAATTAGATCACTTTATTATCTCATGACTTTTAATTTTTATCACAATGTAATTTTGGCAAATAGTGATTCATGATTAATGACTATTATTATTCTTTGCTTAGTAGATGCAAGTTGTTATATCTTTATTTTTAATGAATAGTTTCTTTGCTATCACAAAACAAAAATAATTTTTGATGAATTAAAAAAACATTCTCTATACTTATTAGTGAAATTATTAGATTTAAAAAATTGTTCTCAAGTTGTCTTATCAAAAACCTACTCTATATTACAATTAAAGTCGTTGCTTTATAAGAAAAAATTGTTGTATATTCTTAAAGTCAAAATCGTTTAATTTAAAATATCATTGTCTAAACTCAATGGTAACAATTATGTATGTGTACTCTTTGACATCAATAGACAACGCTTTTCACTGTTGCCATTGATAGCAACGGTGCAAAACTGTTCTCATAGTATGCTTTAAAAAATTGTTGTCTATACTAGATCAACGACTATGTTTTTTTTTTTTTATAGTTTTTCCTTTACTTGAAAAACCGTTGTCAAAAGAATAAACCTTAGACTACCAAACTTTGAAAATTGTTGTCGAATCAAAAGGCAACGATTTTTTTGTATTAGACAACAATTTTCACGCATACCTTAGGTCAAAAATGTTGCAGAGTCTATAAAATAAATATAATGATTAAAATGTATTATAGAATCATAAAAGTAACTTAGATATATCAATATGTTGTTTTAAAGGATTAATCACAAAAGTAGGTAAAACAATAAGGGAGAGAACTAAATACAAAGCAAGAAAATAGATAATGAACTAGAAAAATTATAAAATTAGGTATATGAAGTGTAAAATATTATAAAGTAGTGTAAAACAATAAACAAAAGCTTAAAAATGAAATTAAACATATTAAGAGAATTAAATACTAAAAGCAAGTCATTAATGACGAAAAATTAGACAAAAATTTAATAAGACAAAAATAGAGTTACAAAACTTTAAGGTGATGTGTTTAAATAATTAACATCAATTATAAAAATTAAATAAAGTTTAGAGAACAAAAATAAAAGTTAGAAATAGTAATTTACAAAATTACAACTAATCAATGACAGAAAATAAAGACAATGAAGACATAAATTAGATAAATGACAATAGAACATAAAATAAATTATGGAAACAAAGTAAATGGCTAGAAATGTTAAATACATGAATAAAAATGGTAAATAAAATAAATTAAAAGTTAGTTGAGTAGTTGCAAAAAACTAAGTTGTTAGATGTGGAAACCTAAATAGTTAGTGACAGAAACGTAAATAATTAACAGCAAATGTAAATGGATAGTAGCAATAAAATAAATGGCTAGTAGAGTTAGTAAGGGTTAGTAGATGATAAAAATAAAAGAAAATGACAAAAAATAAATAAATAACATAATAGAAAATGTTAGTTGCAAAAATATAAATGATTAGTAGTAGAAAAGGAAATAAATAAAATAAAACAAAAATGGTTAGTAACAAGAAATTAAAAGGGTTAATAAATGTTAGAAGAAGTGGGTAGAAGGTTAGGAATTAATTAAAATCATTAGTTAAGGTTAGGAACACATTTTAGTATTTTAGTGATAGAATTAGTGAAATTTTGGCAAAAATTAGTGACAAAATAGTAGAAATCAAACAACATGGATTAGGAACACCCTACCACACACAATCATGGTTATTTCCTTATTTTAGAAGTTGTGATAGATAACTCCCCCTACCTTGGTAAATTTGTTGAGAGTTATAGGAGTGGAAAAGTGCTTGTTTTCTTCAAGTTGGAGAACAAGACTTGTATGGAATTGTAGGAGCAAGGTCCCCACAAGTTGGTACATTGAGAGACAAAAGGGAAAATGTTAAAAGTGCCTTGGGGTTGGTGCAAATGGAAAGACCACTAGGAGAAGGGGTAGGTAAATTTATAGAAGCTTAAGGTGATGAAGGATGTTGCCACACCACTTTCTTTTCCTTGACAAGTGTCTTTGCTTTCTGGTATTTTGGGTGAGTGAATAAGATATTGCTTCTTTTAAAAAAGCTACATCCATGATAGTTAAAAGAGTTAGAAAATTTTGATTGGAAGAGCAATGATGAGACTTGGTTAAAATCAAAGTATATTTGATTTAGTTTGGTTTATATGTAACTAGATTGTGGAACTTTGGTTTCCATGCAACCAGTCTAGTTTTAAGGCAACCTAGTCATTAAATAGAAGAGATAAAGGGTAATAATTATGTTTCCTAAGTCTCCTAGATGTTCAGTTGCACATGTCCATATTTTTGGGTAAAAAAAAATCCATTTTAAATGCAAGTTAGTCTTGTAGAATGTATAGATTCATACATCATTCAAGCTTCAATGATGCAACATCTTGTTTGTTTGTTTCCTCTTACTTTAGCTTATACTTAGAAAACTAGGGAACTTAGTTAGGCCTAATATTATGATGTTTAGAGCTTAGTTTAGGGTGGTTTTAGATATAAATTTAACTAAATTAGTGAGTGTAATTAAAACTTAATAATTATATTCCTAATTATCCTACTAATTAAAATTAAGTTTAATTAATCTAGGTTAATTAAAATCAAGTGGTACAATAAGATAGTTATATTTTCTTTATTACCTAAATCGCTTAATTTGTAATTAAGGCTTCTAATTTTTGTCTTAATTAAATTTTCTAATTGATGTGCTTCCAAGGTCTTTAAGTTTGAGTTACTTGCTTTAGGTGTTTCTATAACACCTCGATGTTTTCCTTCTAATTAAATATATATTATTATTAGTATCATTATTATTTTATGTTTGTTTTATTTATAATAGAATGGTATTTTGGAAAAAAGAGATATTAGGCCTTTAAAATGGGATTTTGTAATTAAAATGTTTTAAAAGTTTTAAAGACCCTTGTGTTGGGCTTAGTCTCCATAATCCCAAGTTATCTTTACGAGTCCCCTAGGTTTCTTAAAACCTAACCCTTTCCCTCGTTCTCTTTAACCTTTTTGGAGATATTGTGCCGTTGAAGCTGCTATAGTCAAGGAGTGAAGAGCCATAGGAAGATGCTACTGCGTCGTTCGCATCTTCTTGCCAGAGATCGTCTCTTTCAAGGTATGGGGAGCGTGAGTTATCTTGCTCATGGGTATGAACATGAATTGTGGGTAGCAAGGTTGGTCCTAGACCTTAATTAGTTATGTATGTTATGTTTTAATCCCTTATATTTGTATTTTGATTTGATTGGACGGGTTGTGAACACCTCGAAGCACTTTAATTTCTATTATGGATTGATAAATTGGTTGTTTGAATGTTCTTGGTGTTTTACCTTTTCTTTGGGATTCTTGTAATTAAGTGATTATGTTTGGCTAAGTGTGTTCTCTATTATTGTAATCATTGATATGTGTAATCCACTCCATGATAGTCCTATTTGTGTTGGAATTGTTGTTAAAATGTTAGAGAGTGTTTGATGAGTGTAACGCTGTGTTTTCTTAATGTTTGATTTAGTGGTTTAATAACTAAAAGTGGAAATATAATATGAGATATTGGTGATTAAAACGAATAAATGAGTTGTTGTTGTTAATTGTTGTTTTGTGTTGGTTGTTTTGGAATTCCTGTCTGAATTTAGGGCACTTGAGGAAAATGTTTTTGAGCCAAAGTGAGAGTGTTGGTTATGTTCATATGGGTTGTTGAGAGAAGCAGCAATGTTGAGCCAGTTGTGAGGCTTGGGAGTGAGTAGACGGACCAAGGACTTTAGTGGGCCTAAAGCCTTTGTGAGGCCTAGGGAGGGTTTTAAGACATAAAGACCCCTTTCTTTCTCATTATCTCATTCTCTCTTCCCTCACTTTCTCTCAAAGCTCTCTCATTCTCTCAATCTTACTTAAACCCACCAAGAGTGTAGAAGGAATTCAAGCCTTGATCCCTTGTCCGTGTGTTGACCAGAGTGGATTTCTCGAAGGTTTGGCTCAAGAGTTCATTTTCTCCACATTCTCTTCTCCCCCAAATTTTAGATTCATAACACTTAGAGGTAAGGGAAGCTTACTTTCGTTGAATATATGTTGTATGAACGTGGTAGTGTGTGTATGTTGCTGTGGTTTGTGTTAGAAAGCATGATTTGGCTGAGTTTTATACCAATGTGTTGGAAACAGGTTTCCTTGATTTTGTTGGAATGTTGTATGGATTGTTGAATGTGTTGAGTATGTTGTTATGGGCTGTTGTGTGGTTGTATTCGACCTCTATGGAGTCAATTTGGGGCATGAATGAGTAGAAAGTTTAGATTTTTGGGTTTTTTGATGATAGTTATTGGTTCTGTCATTTGATAGTCACTAAACGACTACGGGTCTCGCTAAGCGAGAATGCTTATGAGATTGAGGTCAGGCTGTCAGGTTGATGATTCGTTGAGCGACCCATCACGTCATTGAGCGAATGTTCTTGAATAAGGGTGATGACTGGAGTATAAGAGGAATTCATTGAGCAAAATGTTGTTCGCTAAGCGTGTGTTCATGGAAATCTGGAAATTTTCTAGAAAAGAGTTCGTTGAGAGAGTGTGTGGCTCGTTGAGCGAGTGTGGGCATTACAGAATACTTGGGAGCGATTCACTGAGCGAGTACTGAGCTCGCTGAGTGAATTGGGGCCCTAGAGAGTTGTTGCTCTCTATTGTAATCGAGTTGCTGAGCGAGGAGTGTGTGTAGATTTTGGCTTCTATTTAGAGTGGTTATTCGCTGAGCGACCCCAATTGTCACTGAGCAGGAGACTTTAGAGACAGTATATTTGCTGAGTGAGATCCTTCGCAGGGGAAAGTTGGTCCTCTGTAAGGAAGGTCTTAGCTGAGCGAGCATATAGGTCGTTAAGCGAATGTAGTGTTTTGTTGTTGATCAATTTTGAAAGTGTAGTTGCGTGAAACATGGTTAAGAAGGACTCCTAGTGTGAATCTAAGGTTGAGAATGTGGGAAGAGTGGCAGGTTGTTTGGATAGGACCTCTACCTATCGTAAGTGTTGTTGTTTGGGTTTTACCCATGGGATGTGGGCTACTTGGATAGGGCCTTGGAATGGCAAGTTGCTTGGATAGGACCTCCACTTATAATGAATAATTTGTTATGTGAGGTTTCTCACGAGGTATGGACTACTTGGATAGGACCTTACCTATTGACCATACTTAAGGCTGGATTTGGGCCTGCTTGGTATTGGTAGTTGTCATGTTGCTGGCCGTGCCCATGTAGTGTTGTGTTGCTACACACACACACACACACACACACACACACATATATGTTGATTTGTTGTTGTTGAGTGGGTGTGGTGTTGTGATACTTGCAATTCATGCATATGTTATTGGCTGAGGCTGTGTGATGGGCCTTATGTCGTAGTGTAAGCAAGCACGTAAGTTAGACGGTTGACAGGAGTTGCGGTTCATATGGGCCTCCAACCTAATGCTTGGATAAGACGTGGGGTCTTAAAGATGGGCCTTTGGGGATGGGTGGATGGGCGATTCCGCAGGGGGCCAAGGTAATGCAAGCCTTGAGTCACAGTGAGCCACCACCCACATATACTTATCCTGACACACCTCTAAGCTTGTCCGTAGATCAGAGTTTTAGTAATCCTTGAATGAGTGCTGAATCTTCATGGTAGGGGATAAGACCTGGCTGATCGCTCAAATTGTTGTGAATCTCTTGAGAACTGTATCGTCATGCATTGACATAGTTGTTGTGGAATTGTTGTAACGTGGGGTTTTGAGTTGAGAATCCCTTGTTGTATGAATGTATGTCATATATACATATGCGTGGATGTTGAGAACCCTTGATATATGATGGTGTGTTGTATGCTTGTGATTGAATGTTGAGAATTGTGGATGAATTCCTTAATCATATGATATATCATTGTTTTTGTAAGCTTACCCTTGCCTTATTTTGTTGTCGTTGGTTGCCCTATTGCTATTGTTATGTTGGTATGACTGTGATGTTCACATCTTATGATGTGGGAGCAGATGGCGATGTTTCATTGGATCTAGTTTCTCAGAGTTGAGGATGAAGCTGCGAGCTAGAGATGTATGGCTTTGTGAAGCCTAGCTTTTGTTCCTTTTGTTGTGTTTTTAGTTTCATTCTTTTGATTGGGTTGTATAGTGTGACCAGCCATAAGAAGTACATTTTGTATCCCTCTCCCCCTGTTGATGGATTTGTATAGTGGTTTCTTTTGATATAGCCTGGTGTTATCCACTATTCTTTTGATTAATTTGAAAGTTGTAAAGACAGTGATATTGATAGTAGTAGAGATGGATGGATCTCTCAGCACATGTGTGTTTCATATATATATATATATACATATATACATACACATATACATATATGTACATACACATATACATATATGTATATGTATATATGTATATATATATGTTATGATTTTGTTTTATGTTGTGACGGTTAGAGTAGGATTGGTGGGGTTGTTCAGTAGTGACAGTTAGGTCATTACAATGAGGTTAGGAAACCATTGAGGGGAACTTGAGTTCGTAAAAACCCAAATCGCGACGTTTTGCGTGTCGCAATTTGCTGAGCAAAATAGGCACAAGGACAAGGATAGAGGTGTGTCCTCGAAAGAAATTTGTTGAGCGAGATCATTTTTTGCTCAACGAACGGGGGAAATTTGCTAAGTGAATCTTAGATTTGCTAAGCGAAAATCAGGAGATTCGCAAAGCAAAAATTAGGAGATTCTCGTAGCAAAAGATTGCTTTGCTCAGTGAATTTTATGGCCAAATTAGGCTTAGGTGTCTTCATAAGAAATGTATCCCTAGGTTTTAGCTAACCAATGGCTTTGAAATGACTGAAAAATAAGGTTTGTAGCTCAAGATATGGTCAAATTAGTTAGCAAAGGTCAAGTTGTCAAGATTAAGTAATGATTTCATGTTCCTTCTAATTTTTAGCATAGTAAACAATAAAATCGACTTTTGAGGTCATCATAAAAGTTGTAGATAATTCTCTTAGCTTTCAAGCAAGATAAAAATCAACTGAATAGGATTATTACACTCTACGAAGGTCATAGTGCACAAGCGTACCAATCGTACAAGTAGATAGTGATGAATATAAGTATTGTTTCCCAAGGGACTTGTTCAATACTAGGTGTTTACGCAGTTTGTTGTCATATGGAAAGGTATTAGAGAGAAAATCAAAGATTTCTTTCATTGAAAATTTTGACGAGCACATGGAATGCAGAAATAAATATTAACAACAGTAATTAAAACGTTAGGGTTTGACTATACTAAACCATCCTTTCATGCATACAAAGGTCATTTACTGGGTCAATGATTCATTCATTACCAAAAACCATACAGATATCTAATCCTTAATCCCTTAGTGGAATAGGTCTAAGTCAATTAGTTAAACTACCAATTCCTTGATTAGCTTAGCTAACTAACTTGTTTTAAGAATAGAGGTTAAGAAATGGGTAATGACCTGTGTTCCATTCCTAGATATACAATTCATTAAGTGGTTAGTTCAAATCTGTGTAATAAAAATATTTTCCAACAAATCCAAAAAGTAAAAATCATATTATGGGAGATCAAGCCACAACAAGCATTAAGAGCAGAAGAAAAACACAAATGAATGAAACATAAACATTCAATAAATAACTTAAGGAGTATACATGAAAGTAGGTTCAGTTACATCAAACCCCAACTAGGGTAAATCTAGTTACTCATGATATAGAGGAGCGGCCAAAAAGAGATGAAGAAGGTAGATCGAAGGTCCATGGAGTGCTTCCCGGCTGGATCCAAGGCTCCAAGTGGCGAGATAAAATATGACACTTCAGCAGTAGAGAAAGAGATCTTTTTCCCCAAAACTCGCCAGTACCTTAATGCCACTTCGTAAAGTCACTAAATGAGTTGGTTTATTTCGCTGAGCGAAGGTAACTCTTACTCAGCGAATTCCCGAATTTTGTAGCTTTAGGGCATCTATTTCGCTCAATGAGCAAGCTCTCGTTGAGCAAATTCATTAACTACAATTTCTCCTTTCCTATGGAACTTACAAATTCGCTGAGCAAAAGTCATGCTCGCTCAGCGACCTCTTCTAGGTAAAACTCTTTTGGCAGCTCCAATCCCATTTCTTCAAATCTTACAAAAAATGAAAGAAAATCAATAGTCAAATTGTTCAAAACCAAGGCGTCCAATTACTGACCTAATCTATTTACATTTAGTTAAAATTGGGGTTAATTAACGTCTTAAGTAAGGGAAAAAGAGTTTCTAGTGCATCAATACACACCTAAAAAGTATGTAAAAATGCCATTTATCAGCCATGAGAACCTTAATGAGTATAATATAATGCGTGACACTTTGTGTATGTGATGAGATGCCATAGTATGTGCAATGAAACGAGTTAGATAAGGACCTAGCCTATGAAAGGTAGGATCCGCCATGTGAAATGTTAAGTAAGCCATGTGCACTTGTATAATCATGCATCATGACATAAGATATGTGTGTTTTTGAAAGTACAGTTATAAGCACGACTGGGGAGGCTGACTGGCCTTAAGGGTGGTGATACCTGGTATGGAAACTCCCTAGGCCATGCTGATCCCATGGGTTGGAGCATACTTGTAAAGCTGGGTAACCTTGATGAGCTACCAAGGGTGTCATCCTAGTAGAGAGTGTTAATGTCGAATGCCCATGGTGTAGCAATTCGTCAACTCACATGTACTCCTAGGTTACTTTCACAAAAAGCTTTGAATGGTACCACATGCATACAATAGTAGGAGGTAGAAAGTCATTGCATTACATGAACACCTTATGATGAATGTGTTTGACCTATGTGGTTATGGCATGATTGTTATGTATGCTTGTGTGTCCTACTCAACTTTCATTTTCATATTGCAAGCATGTGGTGAGAGGTATCTCACTCCCTTTTGTTTTGTTTGTGTTATATTTCCTTGGCTGAATTTCGTTTGCAGGTGATGTCCAACTGGACCTTGAGGATGATGCTAGAGAGGAGGTATAAGCCTTATCTATATAGTGATTTATGTTGAGACATGGGATTGTAAAGCTCTGATAGTTGTGATATCGGGGCTTAGATAACTTTTTATTCCTTATGTATGGATTCAATTTTTTATTTCTTTTGTTGGTTTATATTTTGGTTTTGTATGGGCTTTGGAGGGCCAAAACTTATTTATAAAGTTTTATATTTATTTTGAAGTTGAATTTGATATGAAGTGAAAGTGTGATATATTTTACCGTGAAAGAAAGTTTTAAAGAAACTAGTGTTCACTTTTTTTTGCGACAATTATACGTTCTAAAACGTATTTTGGGGTAAAGGATGTCACATTTCCCTATTGAAAATATTGGGATGTTTATATTTTAATTTCCTAGGATGACAATATATCTGAATTGCCTGTTAGAAGTTATATTTTCTTATTTTACTAAATTTCTATCTATGTTTGCAATTTTTTTATGGTTAGGGTCTATCTAGCAATTTCCCAAAGCTTAAGTAAGTCAAAGTCAAAATTTATAAAAATAAACATACTAATGAATAAATAGCGAGAATTTATCGTTTGCAACACTAGTGGAAACAACAGATTTTATAACACGTTTTTACATTAATTGCTAAATGACAGATGTAAAAGAAAATGCAGTGGCATTTTTGTAAATAATTAAAATGTATTTAATTGGTTCTAAAATAACCAATATAAAAAGTGTTTTCTACCTCGGTTGAAATTTCAACCGATGTAGAAAGTACTTTTTACATCGATTAAAATTTCAACTGATGTAAAATCTCTGTTAAGAAAATCTCGCTTTTTCCATTAGGTTGAAAATACATTCTTGCCTTTACCCGAATGACAAACCCCTGCGACGAACCCATCTCCTTTTGCTCCCGATGAGACAACTTTGGCGCTTTCCACGGTGAACCATCTCCACCCACAACAAACCCTTTTCACACTATGCACCACCTGCCAACACTCCTCTTTCAACTATATTTTGGACTTTCCCTTGTATTTGTGGGTGTTTGTAATTGCATTGAGATTCTTTGTATTGACAAGTTCATGTCCTTTTCAATTGATGAATTTGGCTTTTATTATTTGGCAGGCAATTCACTAGGTCCTTAAAAGCTTGGAAGAGGCAAGGAATCAAGCAAACATCCTCGCTTCTCTTCTCCTTTTGGTTCAGTCAAATTGAGAGGTAAGGGGGAGGAGGTTCACTTTTATACTTGTCTATATTTATATGAAAAATAAGAGATTCCCCTTGATATCTCTTAATACGAGCTTGATTCATTGAAACTTTAATGTATTGTGGCTTAATATTATTCTTCTGTCATGGAATTGTAGCTACTTTATAATCTGATTTTGTGCCTTAAAATGATGTTTTAAATCAACTATATGGTGTATGATATGCCCTATTTGATGGTTGTATGAAAACCTAACTCAATGGTGATAAATCTAAGCTTTTGATCTATGTTTTTGGGTTAGAGATCTGATTTTTTCGATAAATTTGTAGTTATTTCCGTGCACCTTAAATTGCACTTAAAACCATAAATTTAACATGCTAAGTGATGTGACTTGTGTTGGAAAGGTTATCACATGATTTCTTAGGTCATTGGTGACTAAATCATGCATGAATATTATACTTGAAAGCTTGAATCCTTGGAAATTTGCTACATAATTCAGTTGTTGTTTTGTTACAATTTTCTCATGTAAATCATGTTTTATGTAAGACCTATCTTTTATAATCAATGCATAAGTGGTTGAAAATTTAAAAAGAGAGATTAAATTTAAATTCAATTTAAGTGAACAATTAAAAATTGTGCTTGTTGTGTAAATTTCTATTCAGTTTTCTATAGAAATTGAGCCTGCTCAGTTTGTAGCAGTGCAGAGATACACTATGAAGGTTGACAGTGTAGAATTTGTAGCATGATGATCCATAATAAGAGTGATTGAATAATTAATAAGGGGAACTAAATTTAATTTCTAGTGAAAAATAGATAAGTAAAAATACATGTTGTTCTTATTTAAGATTCTGCAAAGTTCTTGTGAGAATCTGATCTGTGAAGATATCAGCTGAACAGGTATTTATCTATACAGATGATGAGCAATATAGGATAAGGGGTTTTAATTATAATTAGATTCTACTTGGTTCAATAGCTTTCCTTATCAAAAGATTTAAAACACTAGGCTTTATTCCTTTAGTTCAAGACCAATTATCGAGAAATTTTTCAGATAAAGAATGTAATGCCTGTTTCTTTCTAATTTGTGAAGAAGTGATTGAATAATTTAAAAAAATAATTAATTCTCCATGAAAAGAATTAATTAAAACTTATGTTTGAATTCTATGTAAATTTTTGCAAGAATTCGATCTATACTACTATCAAATAAGCAGAGATATATCTACAAAGATTTGATGAACAATGTAGGGCCATGAAATTTAATTGTAGTTAACTTAATTTAATTATGATTGAATTATATGCAAGTTGTTAGTTTTCCTTACTGCCGAGTTAGTTCCATTTCAAATGAATCTATCTATTAGATAATCTGTCTAAATCTTGCCAAATAAAGTAAAGCCGACTGCCTGACTTGGGTAGAGACAGTTTAACCTTATCTAGAGAAATTCTAAGGAGTCATAATTCATTTAGATTCTAAATTCAATTAAAATGTCTTAATTGATTTAAGTGCTAGAAAATCCTAAACATAATTTCATCAATTCCAGTATTTGACCGTGTTTTCTTTGTCAATATGAAAATTTTAAAATTTCTACTGCCTAAGTCTATAACCTACACGTATAAGCCCAACCCAACTAAGTTAACCATTTGTTTTTCCTAAGCTAACCAATTAGTTGTAACCTAACTAAATGTCCCTTTATTAGTTCATACACATTTTCCTATTACTTGTACCCAAAGTGTACTTAAGAGTACTTGAAACCACCAAGACCACCCATGGTTTTGGGTAGGTAAGTTCCATCCTTTTCATCATCTTCTATCTTTACACTTTTATTTATATCAAGACCTAAGTGGTCTAAACCATTCTCTATGTTTCTATGGTTCTAAACCTTGTTCTTTTCTTGTGTTCATCTCATATATTAACCATTCATGGTGATGGATGATGGTTGATCTTGCCAAAGATTGAAGGAAACTTACACTTTTTGCCAAACCCTCCTCCAAAGCTTTGAAGGACTTTGTTAAAAAGTAAGGAAAGCTAACCCTTTTTTTATGTGTTTGGTTGTGATGGTTCTATTTTTGGTGTGTTTATTGCTTTATAAAAGTTGTTGGTATTTTTAAAAGTTGTAAAGTTGATGAAAGAAATCATTTTCGTACATGTGTGCAAAGTGTTCCTGATGCTGATTTCGTTTTTTGCCCAAGCATGGTTCACTGTTTTTGCTATATCTGGAGTTGTGGTTAATATTTTTGAGCGTTTGTTTATTTTGTTGTAAACTAGAAATTTTTTCTCCAAAATAGACTCAAGAAACGCATTATATAACACTGGTTACTTTCCTAATCTATGTTTTAAGTGGTTTAAAATAATTTTTCAAGAGAAATTTAAATTTAATTTCATGCAAAAAATTGTAATAAATGAATATTTGGTGAATTTTGGTGCAAGTTTCAGTAGAAGATTCTATCGAAATTGGGATTGTCTTGTGAATTGATAGTGTAGGAATACACTGTAAAAATGAGCAAATAGTCAAAAGTCTTATGAATTTATTTATGGTTAGACAATTCAAATCATAAGTAAATTTTTGTGCAAGTTGTATTGTTGCTTGGGTATCATGGATTAGAATAGTAGTCTTTTAATTCAATTCTGTAGTTCAAAGTTGGGAATTTCTGAGAGCTAAGAAAGTTTCCTTGAGTTATTTTCTTTTATCTCTAAGTACCTTGGTTTTTTCTAAAATTAGTCTAGTGATGGGTTTAGTCATTTTCTGACCTAAAGGAAATAAGAGGTGTTTTAAAAAGAATTTAGTAGTAGTTAGAAAGGGTTTATTAAAAAAAATTCTCATTCTTTATTCTTTTTAAAATCCCATAGCAAAACCCTCCCATCTCATTCTCTCATTTCCTCATTTCCCTCTCTTCCTCTCAACAAAAACTCTCTAAAGGTCTCATATGGTCCTGCTTTGGTTCCCCTTTTCAAGAGTAGATTTTCCTCTTTTGAATTGGTGGTGACCAGTTCGTGTGGTGCTTCTCCCTTTGTCTCAAAGAAACTCTCTTCTCTTCTCTTCTCTCCCAAGAGCCTTAACCTTGTGACTACTTTGAGGTAAGGGAAGCTTACTATTGGTTGTTTTCTGCTAGTGATTGTTAGTATGTTGATTTCATGCTTTGGGAACGGTTGAATCTCTGTGGATGTTTCCATGTATGGTATTCTGGATGAAAATGGGTTTTGGGGGAAAATATGTGATTTTGGTGATGAAATGTTGAATTTGTTGAAAAATCTAAAGCATATGAGCTTTGTTGAGGTTGATTAATGATGTTGGAGCTCTTATTAAGTCGAGATCTAGATGCATGTTGTTGAGAAAATTGAGTTTTCTGTAGAAAAATCTCATCTTTCGCAACTCTATCACAAATAATTGATTATGGGAGCCTCTTAATCGATTACTTGGAGTTCCAGAAGCTGTTTTCGTGATCTTGGCTCTGAAATAATCGATTATGGAAGCTAATAATTGATTATTCAAGCTTCAGGAATTGTTTTCCTGACATTGGTTCTGAAATAATCGATTATGGAGATTCATAATCGATTATCTCTATCAGTAAATGATTTTTGATGCATTTCTGTCTAATTCAATCCATTATTATATGAGATAATCTATTAGTACAATATTTAATCTGTTATTTTAGAATTTAATATGTTATTTTAGAATTTAAATTTACTGCTTCACAATTTGATGTATTATATATATACATATATACAAAGCGTGTTATGAATTTTCTAAAAGTTCTATTTGGGAATGACAGAAAGATGTCCGATTTAAATATGATTTCCTTAAACTAAGGAATTGAATTATTCTAAAAGGTTTTATGAATCTCAAGATTAACAAATCTTCTAAATAATTATAGATCTACGAATTTTGATCCTTAAAGATGTCAAATGTAAAATTTAAGATAAGTTGGATGTTTTAAATGGTTTTCAAAGAGGGTTTTGGTTTTTAAATTGTTGTTGATTGTTGGATATGCTGTTGAAGTGGAAGGTTGCTTAGATAAAACCTTCACTTATGTCGAGAAGATTCATTGATAAATTCTTAAAGAGGTATAGGCTGCTTAGATAGGGCCCTGTGTATTTGCCATGTTAGGTGTTGAATTGAGCCTACGTGGGGTTGTTGATGGTTGTTGACTATGTGAAGTGCTGAATTGAGCTCACATAGTGTTGTTGTTAAACTTTGTTGAAATTTTTGTTGCTAAACTTTGTTAAATTGTTGATATTGGTTTGATGGTAGATGGTGTGATACATGCATTGATGCATATGTCTGTAGGTTTAGGACCTGGGGAATAGGTAGACGGGCAATTCCATAGGGGGCCATGGTCATTGCAAGCCTAGTGCCTTGGTGACCCATACCCACGTGTATCTATCCTAGTTAACCACTTGATTCTATCTATAGACCAGAGCTACAGTGTTCCCTAATAGTTATGGACAGTGTTATGATAAGAAACATGTCTGTGCTAGTCACTTAAAATGTTGTAAATTTCTCAAGAGTGGTGTCCTCATGCATTAGCATGGTGATTGGTGTTATTGATTTATGTGGCCATGTAGTATGGAATTGTATGTGTATCCTACATATGTATGTAAATGAAGGTGTTGAATCATGATAGTAAATGTGTATGTTTACTTGTTGATGTATGAGTAGGAGATTTCCTATTACTTTTCTTTCATACTATATGTTATGTTGTTTCAAGTAAGCTTACCCTTGCTTTGTTGTTGTTGTTGCTGTGGTTGTTGTTGTTCTTGTTTAATTGTGATGATCACGTCATTTGCATGGGAGCAAATGTTGAGGTTTTTGGCAGATATAGCGTCTCTTGGTTGACGATGATGCTTCGCTCTAGCCAGTGGCGAAAGGTGATGAGTTTGGAGAGTCATCCTTTTATTTTCTTCTTTCAAGGAATTGATATTTCTTTATGTTGTTGATTTCTTTTGACATGATATATAGAGTGATCAGCTATAAGGAATGTGTTTTGTATCCCTCATTTGTTGATGCAATTATGTTATTGATGTTAGTATACGTATTTCTTTTGATTTTGTGATGTATTTATCTATATAGCTGCCTCGATTGGAGCAAATAGATTCCATAAATGATGGTTATATATGTGCATGCTGGATGTTCTCAATTGGATAGTTTTATTTATCATTTAGAAAAAGGCAAAAAACAAAGGCATATTTTTGTAATATCTAAATCTAATATCTTATTAAAATGAGCCTTCGAACAGAAAAGTAGTAACGTTGTCATGTAGCAGCAATGGGTCATTACACATTAACAGATTAAGAAACTAAAAAGTTAAGCCTTTTGAAAGTTTTGCATGATTTCTGAAAATGTTGGTCTGGCAGCGTGTAGTAAAATGTGATTTTGGAAGATTCTATTGTGTACTTGTGGAAACTCTTGGAACAACAAAAAATTAGACACAATAATCTTTTCAAGAATATATGGTTTGCCTATATTTACTATGGTTTTCTATTTTTAATAAATTTTAGAAACTTAAGGTTGTACTTGTTTTCTAACTGAAAGTGGTTTTAAGAACTAAGAATTTTCAAAAATTATATAAAATTGTGTAAAACTTGGTTTTTAATAGTATTGGTCACTCTGAAAAGGTTGTTAAGTGTACTTTCAGAAAATAAATGGTTTGGACTCAAAAATTTTGTTTGAATATGAAAAATGCCGAAACAAATTCGTTGGTCCTCCAATAGGTCATCCTGACCTTACTATCTTGTTATTTTTGTATCTTTTTTGTAGATTTTTTCTTGAGGTAATCTTTAATGATTTAGACAATAGACAATTTATTTTTCAACCATATAGGGATTATATCAAACAAAAATCATTTGCTTGCCCAAAATGAATTTTAAAACCGGGGCCAGAAACTAGTAGCCACTAGAGTCTGTTTTGGCAAAAAAAATTAAAATCTTTTTACTAGTTTATAAAATACCATATTTTTACACTTGAAAATTTATTGTGGATCTTTTTAAATAAAAGTTAAATTTTTTTTTCAAGAAAATGCATCCTTTTCTGTTTTATATAATTTAATAAGGTATTTTTGATGATTAAATTAACATGAGAATGATAGTGAAGCTCTTCAAACTTAGTTTTATGAAAATCTAAGACTTAAGTTTTTAGTTGATTATCTCATGAATTTATTTTCTTATCTAATTTTATATTTTGATACTTTAAAAACAAATTCATAATATTATGTAAGACTTGATAAAAGTTTGGATTAAAGGAGTTTCATGGTGAAAGTTGAAAAAGGCATGACTTAGTGAATAATCATGACTTAATGGCACATTGATGTGTTGTGAACTGTTGATAAAGACTTATCTGGGTGTGAATGATAAGTGGTTGTTGATACATGTTGCCATCAATGCCTACTTATGATGAGTTGATTGTCATGTATGCATATGTTGTTGTAAGCATGTGATACCGAAGGTGTCAGTATGCACAGGAATATACTGGTGCAAGCCAAGTGTGAAAGCTTGAGGACTACAAATGGCACAATTCCACAAGAAACTGGGGTCTTGCAAATGTGGGTCATGGTGGTGGTTCCTCGTGATGAAAATTATGACAAGCATGATCAGTAGTCGATATTCCCCAAATGGTTTTTGGCACGTGTTGCTTTGATAACCCTGGTAAAGGTATTTGTGTTAATTATACCATGATTAAGGAATATATGGGCTAGTTGCTCAAGTTTAGATTTCCATGGAGAGTTTAGGATCATGGTTTGCACTTGTATACTTGGTCATAATTTGAATGAGAATGATGAATGAAATGGAACCCTTGTATTATGCCTACATGTTGTGATTAAGTGTATATTTGTTTTCATGCCTAGTACGTTATATGCTTATTTTGTTATGTCTATTCTTTGGGTAACTTATCCTTGCTTGTGTGTTTTGTGTGTGTATGATTGTGATGATCACGATGATATATTATCGTAGGAGTAGATGGATGGAGATCCTCTTAGACCTCTAATTCTCTTTCGCCTTTTGGGAGTGCATATTAGGATTGAAGGGACAATGCCTTCTGGATCTCACCATCATCAATGGACAAAAGAAAGGGGATTCATCTTTCTATACATGCCAAATCCCGACACCCCTGTAAAGCTTGGAGGAGTTACTTTCTGATCCTTTCGACAACCTTATAGTCTTTTTGGTTTGGCATCAGCAAATACTTCTAGAGGCAACAAGCCTATATACAAGGAGGTGGTAGGGGCAACTTGAGCTATACCTCTTGTCGTATATCTAGAGCTTTAGTTATAGAGAAGAGATCCGTATTGAGTCATTCCTCTTTAGGTATGTGAGTCAGGTTCTTATGACTAGCTTAGATTAGGGAGTGTCCATATGTATGATCCCCTCCCCTTTTCTCGAGTTGTATTTGTAAGTTGGTCACAGGTAGTGGCACACACATTTCACCTTAGAAGCATTTTGATTTCTTGTATACATATTAGTGTTATTATGAGATTACTTTATTTCATACTGCATTGACATAGACTCTGATTTTCTATTCTACATGAGCATTGGTAATGGAAAAGTATTTTTGAAGTTGCAAAAAAAAAAAGAAAAAAAATCACTCATTTTCATAATAAATTAATCAAAAGTTTTCAAAATCAAAAATAAAATCTAATCCTGATTATGTTAATCAAGTTTTTTTGTGATGAAGTTGGGGCATTACATTCTAAGTGTGCCAAATGATGTAAATTAAGTGCTATATAATTAGTATATGAAACCCTAATTGATTGGTGATCAAAGGATACCAAAATCACTTAGTTTGGCACTTGAATTTATGACATATGCAGAAAAAACATGAATATGCCCTACATGTTTCCAATTGGCACATTTAATGGTTTTACATTAGTTATAAATATAACTAATGTTAAAAGGGCTTTTTACATTGGTTCAATATCTGATGTAAAAAGTTATCATATTCTATATCTCCTAAATTTATAACAAGCGTACAACTTATGTAAAAAGCCATTTTTAATCAATGTAAAAAGTCCTCTCTATAGTAGTGCAAATAATACATCTAGAAATTTAAGATGTTACAGGATTCACTAGTAGATGCTTAGGTTTTGAATATTTTGGTTTCTTCTATAGGAAGGTTTATTAAACCTATTATTTAATATTATTCAATAATCCTTTAAATTTATTCATCTTTAAAAGTTCCATTTTGATAATTTTTTATGCATTTTTACTTTGGGTTTTTACTGTAACGAAGGGCTTTACAACACCCTTAGTGTAAAAGAAGTATAAAGCCTATAGGTTCTCCAAGGTTAGTGGCCAAAAGTTGAAGTATGATTGGGCAAGGAAACTATTACACCTAGAATTTTCTATTTTTATAATTAAATTTGATTAAATATAATTATAAGAAAAAAACCTAAATTTAGTTATAAAAAGTAAGTACATAAATATAAGTGATTTTCTATGTGAATTTTAGTTGATAATTCAATTCAAACTTAGACTGTGTTGTAAATAGATAGTGTAAGACTACACAATGAAAGTGAACAAACAATCAAAAAAATCATGAAATTAATTATAATTAGTCAATATTAATTTTAATTAAATTCTTGTAAAGATTTAATTAATTCTGACACAATGATCAAAATAGTCATATTTTAATCTAGTGTTGAATACACATTTTTCAAGAACCTTCCAAGACCAAGAAAAATACTCCAAGCCTTATATAATTATTTCTTAATGACCAATTAGTCTTAATGGATCATTAACTCATTAAGCAATGTGATTAGCACCATGAATTATAGGAGATGACATCTTTCACCATTTGGAATCAAATCACCTTTTACTTCTCCAACAAGTCTCACACCTACCTTATGCTAGAAATTCAAGATCAAGTTCTAGGAGACCTCCCATCTAGCCTTGGATGAAAATGCCTATGCATTTTGGGAGGGAAATGAAATTTTTTTGGTCCAAAATAACCTTGAACTTAAAGCCTTACTCCTTAAATAGTCACCTAACACTTTGATGCCCTAAAATTTGAATCCATTCACTCCCAAAGCCCCCAACCAGCCATAGCTATCATCCTCCATTTCCTCTCAAAATTTATCACTTTCCATAATCCTCTAAAGTTCAAGATACCTAAGGCAAGGTAGTCCAACTATTGAAGTTTCCTCCTCTTGCATTTTTCTCTTTATTCAAGATCATTTTGGTGAGTTTTCTCATATCTCTTCTCCTTTGTCCATGTGAAAATTTCTCTTCCTTCTCCTAATCCTTTGCTTTGATTTTGCTTCATGAAAACCTCTCTTTGTTGGCACCATTTTGGATTTGCAAGAAGCTAGCTTCAAGTTTCTTCCATTTTCTAACCTCTCTAAGCTTCCAAAGTTTAAGATCTTCAATGGTAAGGGAGCTTACCCCTATTTCTCCAACTTTTACCCATTTATATCTTTTAAAAATGTTCTTAGTACTATTTTATGGTTTGGTTTGGTTGCTTGGCAAGTTTGATGCTTGTTTTGGCTTGAAATAGTGGTGGTTTGGGTTATTTGATGAAATCTTTCTTGAAAGCTTGAATATTTGTCATTTCACACTTAGGAAAATTGTATTCATACTTCTATTATTGTATTTAAATGTTAATTACTGATAATTTTTAGAAATTCTAAATTTTGGAATTTATTTGTATTTAATAAAGCTATTCTAGTATTTTATTCCATATTAGGAGTAAAATGGTCTTTTCACTTAAAAACGAATTTAGAAAATTCTAAAAAAATTCCTAGAGATTATAAACAGTAATAGGAGCCTTACATAAAATTTTTAAATTAAAATAACAATATTTGAATTAATTATGCATTATATAAGTTTGATGATTTTTGTAAAATAAAGGTATTTTGGTAATTATGATTTTAATTTAAATTTTATTTTGGTAATTATGATTTTAATTTAAATTGAATTTAATAATAGCATTTTAGAGAAAGGAAATTACGACTTGGAATAATTTAATTTAAATTATTTAAGATGTGAAAGTGAAATATATTAATAGCATTCATAAGTTTTAAAAACATACATTATCTGCTAAAGCTAAAACGTTGAACATCAAATAGAAATAGTTGGTAGAAAATTCTAAAGATTTTCCTTATGGTTATTACCTTAGTTGTAAGGTGTTTTAAACACTTGAGATCTAGTGGAGGTCCATCTAGTGTATGGCAGATTTGTTGACCCTATGAAGATGATGTTAGGCTGACACTCAGGTCAAGGACCTAAGTGTGCTATTATTGTTGTTTCTCCTCGAGAATGGTCTAAGTATTTGTTCAAGATAAGTTGTTATTAATGTTGATGTACTACGTGGAATGTTCATGCATTCATACATAGTCCATAGTAGTTGCTATGTGTGAGCATGCATATAAGTCTATTGACTAATGCGAAAGGTTGGTGACTAGTTACTCTTGGAGGAAATTGAGGAGAGGTAGATGAGTGATTTCCACAGGTGGCCAAGGTCATTGTAAACCTTGAGTCATGGTAGTTACTATTGTTGTATGCTTGTCCTAACAATGTCACTAGTTTGCTCCATTAATCAATATTGATATCACCTGAATGGTTTATGACATGTGTCACTTTTGACATGCAAGTTGGTGTGTTGTACCATGTTTAAGGGATATGTTTAGCTAGTTGCTCTGTTGTTTAGAAATCTTCATGAAGTCGATTCTTTTGCATTGCATGGATGTTATCATGTTGCATTGTTTTAATGTGAGATGTTGTATATTCTTGATATCTGTTGTTATGGCTTGACTTGATTTCTAATATTACTGCCTGTCTTCAAATAAGTGTAATATATATGTACCCTTATGATTGTTTAAGTAAGTTTAGTCATGACGTATGCATTTGTAAGAACAAATGTCACGAATACGTTACCATATAGGGATGTTCTACATTGATTTCAATGAGACCACTATTGGACCTGGCAGAGCATGGAGATTTTATTAGGAATCTCAATGACTTTGATACACTAGAGAGATTACTCTCACTTATGCTCCTACTGAGCTCTTAATCTTCTTTTTTCTCAAAGAATGTGATAATGGAGTTTTGGCTACCAATCAAAGAGATGTGGAATGTTCCTTTCTATATGCCACGAGATATATCTTGATCATCTTTTCCATGAAGTAAGGTTCGAGGAAGTCCACGTCCGAGGAAGACCCCGATTAGGGTTCCAAACTTGGGGGATAAGGCCCTTTTTACAGCCTATCAACCTTAAATGTAAAGTGTATCTAAGGTGGCCAACTAGGGAGTTTGTTTTGTATTAGTTTCTTCACTCCCCTATTTTTTTATGTATATTCAACTATGGGCATTATATCGCTAGTCACATACATTTATCTTTTTGAGATACATTAATATTATTTTGTATATGGTTTAATGATAACAAACAAGACATAATATATTTGTTGCATTGAAGCTAATGCTTTACAAGTATGTAAATGTTGGTTGCTTCATCTGATAGTAGATTACTTTACTATGTCCCACTAATACATCGTTTACACAAATTGTAACACCTCTACCTTAGTTTTACAACTGTTTTTCTAATATTTGAGGATATAGTTTTGAAAGATCGGGAAGGAATCTCAAAATTCTATTCCTTACTGTTGTGTTCAAAATTTCAAAAACTATTTAATTGTGATTTCTAATAATTTTTTCGAGTTGGAGCCCAAAGAAATGAAAAAAATGATAATTATGTCCTGATTTTTCAGCATAAAGGATTAACATGTGAAAAACATTCAAATGACAAAAAAAAATGTCATTTTGAGCCTGGAATCATGTCATATGTATTAAAATAGAATTTTGAAATTTTTTTGAGAATTTTTTGAAATTCCTATGAAAATAACCAAAGTGCCTTTAGTTGTCTACTAAGCCAAATCAGTATTGGTTTGATACCTAAGAATAGTAAAAATAACATTCTCAATACACTTTTAGGTGATGAATTTAATTTTTTTAATTTCCATAAAAAATTGGAATTTATTGAGTTAAAATGAATTTAATATGAAATTTTAAACTAAAAAAATACTAATTAATTAATTAAAAATTATAAAATTATAAAACAAATTAATTTTAATTACTGAAAATTAATTTTAATTGTAAATTAATGTAAAAAACAAGTTTCACATAAAAAAATATTAAAATTAAACTACAACAGTTTAAGCTATAACAGTCGAATCAACTAATAAAATTAAAATTAAACGCAAAGACTTGAGAAACCTCTGCAAGGCGATACAGAGAAACCTCTGCAAGCCAGGGAGTAAAATGACTCAACATAATTAAAACATGTCACAAATATGTGACATCATCCTAGATGATGTCATTAACATAACATCATCTAAGACACCTTATCACTTTCTCTCCCTATAAATACCCTATTTTAGGGTAGCTTCTTTCACCCCTTTCTTTGCTAGACTGGCCAAAGCTAGCATTCCACTCTCTTCTCACCATTTTAATTTTTTCCAAGCTTCCATCACCACACCATAGACCTGCCACTGTTCATCTCCTTCAAGCTTCATCAAGGAGGGCTTAAGGCCACCATTTTCACCACCTATTCTTCTCCTCATCACCAACTAATTGTGAGGTAATGGGGGAGTGGTATAGGGTTCTCTTGTTAATTTCTTTCACATGGTGGTGGGTGGGTTTTCCCCAAACCCATTTTGTTGATGCATATCTTGAAATGATTTTGCTTCCATTATTGTTGTTGTTGTTGTTGTTAATCTTGATTATGGAGGATATTGATTATTGATATAAATTTCATTTTAGTGGCAAGATATTAATGATTTATGGTTGCTTTTAATGTCGGAATAATTGGTTTGTGTTGGTTTTGTTAAAAGAAATTTTAGGACCTTGATGTTGCCTCTAAAAGCTCACGATTTTGAGCTATGTTAAAGGAAAGGTGATAATTTTTTTCCTTACTTAATAATACTTAGATTAACCTATGTTATAAAAGTTTGTGAAGATGGATTGTTTTAAAAAGCTCACGGTTTTGATCCAAAAAGAACTCAACATTTTTTTTTTACTTAATGATGGTTATCTTAATCTATATTGGTAATAAAGTTTTGGATGGTTTATTTTCTTGTAAAGAGCTCACGACCCTAGTAAGAAAATGAGTAGTTTGTCAATTTTTATTATTTTTTTTGTAATCTTGAACCTAAAATGATCGTTAAGATAATTAGGTGATAGTGTGGAGGAAAAAGGTTTTGGAAACTTGTTTATGTGGGTTGATAGCCCATAGTTTTAATAAAATAAAATGGGCGGCTTATTTAAAAAAATGTAATATTATGATGAATTGGTAAAGATAAAAGGATTTAAGTGTGATTAATTTTCTTAAAGAAATGTCACAATTTTAAATAAACAAAATAGGTCAAAGTTTTTCCTTGAATAAGTCTAATGTTAAGATGCTTAGCTTGATTAGAAATAAAGTTGCATTCTAATAATCGTTAGTTAAATTTTTACCCCTTGTACTTGAAATTAAAACTTATAATCACTTAGTTTAAGACTATTCTAAGTATCCTAAGTTTAAACTAAAGTTGGTAAATACAAGTTAAAATGAATTTAAATAACATTTTAAAATCTTAATATAAAATTTTTAAGAAGTTTAGGAATTAATCAATGTTAACTTTCTTCAAACTTGATAGAGTAGTCTTAGAACACTAAAACGAATTCCTAGAACTTAAATGGCACCTATGCAAAATTCAGTTTTGATAAAATAAAAGCTAATTAGATTCCTCTCAAATCCCAATTAATTATTTCATTCCTTTATTAAATACCTAAGATCCATGATTAAATTAAAATTGAATCTTATTGATTAATCACCTAGATTAATTTGATTTCATTAAATAAATTAGTATCTAATCTTAGATTTTACTAAGTAATTTTAACGATTAAAATTAGGTGCTTAAGATGGCTAAATAAAATTATTAAGTAAATAATTCGCTAATCTCCTTTTAGATTATGATTAATCTTCTTAAGGATGCCCTTGTTATTTAAATGCATGTTTATTTTATTGTGAGATAAATAGAGATTGCCTCTCTACAATGTGAAGTAGAGACATTAGAAAGAGAATATACTAGTGCTTAGACATGCTGAGACCAGGAAAAATCTATACTCCAAAATAAGAGTGATGAGTGATGAGATGTTAGTTAGTTGAATAATGTGATGTGAAGGATAGGCAGTGGCATGACACCCTGCATAGAAAGCCATAGTTTGGTATACTGAGAAATGAAAGATAGGTACCCACTTGCAAAAGTCTTGGGAGTAAGGTATCGAACAGTGAAGGTCCCAATGGCCAAGGTAGCGCTCTTTAGCTAGGATATTCACCAAACCAAGCTTGATAACCCCGACAACTGCTCAACATTCCAGGATTGGCGTAAAAGCATACCTCTGAGTGGACGATGAATGTCCTAAGCTAAAAGATTGCTCTGTTCCTTAGTGATGATAAGGACTATACCATGTTGATGATATTGAGAGAGGTATATATACTCATCAATGGAAAGTACGGATCCATACAAAGTTAAGGGTAGACTATTATAACTTAGATAAAACCCTAGGTTCACCCATTTTGTTATTGTTAGCTATGTTTTATCTAAGTTTAGTGGTTGGATTCCTTACCATTCATGTGCGAAGTGATTTTAAGAACAAAATCACCTCACTCCTCTATATTTTTTCTTTGCATGATTGTTCGTAATTGATAATTGAAGATGGCAGGCCCTCCCCATCCTGTTAACATTCATGTTGACTACGGACACCCGAAAATTTGGTACTATGATGAAGAAACGGATTATCTTATCTTCCATGGATTCATCACAATTACCTTAATGTTCCTCGTGCCTAGAATGCCAACACCTCCGATTTCTCTGACTCTACTAGTATCTATTCCTTCCTCTCCACCTATGAATTTCGTTTACACTTATCCACCACCTCCTTTGCCACTAACTAACCCTGTTATTCACAAAATGGCACTATACTTGGACTTCTTGCCACCTGTCTAGTAGCCATCCATGGAGCAGCCCCCAATAGTGCAACCACACCTCGAGGACCTAAATGGATCACCAATGGAGATATTATTAGCTGAACCCCTTGTTGATTCCTTGATGGAGGATTATCAGGTAGATATAGCCAATGGCTAGCATTTCTCTCTTTTTTCTGCACCCTTCAGTGTTAGGTCACCTCATGAGGTACCCAACAAACATGCACATCACATAGCATTTGACGACTTGGAGAAGACCTAGACAAATGAGGACCTGTAGTCCAAGGAGGCTTTTTTTTTTTTTGTACAAGGGCTGGGATTAAATAATAGACATTACTCTAAATAGAATATTTTATACATATATATACATATATGTATATATGTATATATATGTATGTATATATATGTATATATATATGTATATATATGTATCCTTGAAAAGCTTAGTGAATCTACTTTCTAGTCGTAGTCTCAGGTAACACCCAATAGAACTTTCGAAAATCACTTTTTGTGCACATTGCTAGTTACCATTTCTAGAAAAGCAACTCCAAATTTCAAAAAGTGTAACTTCATTATTTCTCAACTTTTTTAAACCCTTATTATGCCCATTTCGAAGAGAATTTTGTCTAGTTTTCAATAAAAAAAAAACAAGCACATAAAATATTGAGTGTAGCTCAAGATATTACAAAAACAGTGATTGGAATTCAAACAAGATTCGAAAATAGCTTACTGGAACTTAAGTACCTCTTCATAAAAATTGCTCTTTTCACCAAGTTATGAACTTTAAATGGTCAAAAAAAAAAATTGGGGTTATTAGGAACATCAATATCTAAAATAAAAATTTTCACTCTTCACCAAAACTGACTTATTGAGGAGAAAAAAAATACCAACATTCAAGATCAGTTGAGTCTGGGTTCAGTTTTAAGAGTCATTTGTTGTTCTAGGTTCCTTTATTGATGAGTAAAGCTTCAAACTTGTCTTAAGAAAGTGATTATCTTTTAGGTCCCCTTTGGAAGAACTTAATCAAGGGTTCAAGAAGGGTCCATGATTCAAAAGTCTCTCCTTTTTCAGCTTCTTATTTTGTTAAGAAGAAAAGTTGCAAGCTTTTTAACCTTAGCTTTGGATTTTAGGGTTTGTGTTCAAGCCTTTACCATTTTATGTTGAGTTCTCCACACAAATCAATATTTTAGAGTTGATAACAATATTTAAACAAGCATTCAAGTGACATATTCAGATTATGGCAACAAGAAAATAAATGGAAACAACATGAATAAAAGGTAACAACAACAAGAAGAAGAAGAAGGAAAATAGAGATAGAAGTATTAGGAAAGCAAGAAGCTAAAGGTTTTGGGGGCAAAACCCACGTAAACCATCTACATGAAAGCATTTAAATCAATAGCAACCCCACTCCCCCCTCCCTTTTACCTCACTTATGGTTGGAGAATAGGAGGAACAAGAGTGCTTGAAGCTTCCTTCTTGGTGATGTATGGTGGTGACCTTGAAGGAGGGTGGAAGAAGAGAGAAATGGAGATTCTAAGGATTAAAATTTTTTGAAAGAGAGCTTGGGAGAGAGAGATAGCTATTCATTCAAGAGAAAGCAGAAGAGAATAGAGAGAGAGCTATCCAACATATAGCCTTTTATAGAAGGAGTAGATTGCTAGAAAGGAAGGCACAAAAGTAATCTCACTTTTTTCTTTTTAGAATTTTCTTATTATGACACGTGAGAAATTTAGAGAGAGTGGGTTTGCAAAGCAGCTAAAAATGTGCCACACTACTGCTCCCTCAAGTCTCTGTATTTTGTTTTCTCTATAGACAAATCAACTGGTTTCGATAAAAATGTCTTAAATTTTGGTAATTTGATTTTTATAGCAATCAAATGGATTTTTCTTTGAAACTTTGTGAGCACCTTAATTATTGATTAAAATTAATTTTAAAATTTTAAAATTAATTTTTAAAGATTAAATTATAATTTTTAGATATTTATTTGGTATTTTTGAGTAAAAAGTTCATCTAAATTTCATTTGAACTTAGAAAATTCCAAAATTTTTATGGTAATTATAAAATTAAATATCTAACCAAAAAATGAACTGAGAATGTTCATTTTTTCTATTTCATATATTATACCTATACCGGTTATAGTTTTAGCAAACAATGGATGGCAGTTTGGTCATTTTTTACAGAAATTTCAAAAAAAATTCAAAATTATGTTTTAATATATGTGACATATTTCTAAGCTCATAATAATAATTCATAATCATTTAGACCTTTTCATATGTCAACCCTCAGTGTAAAAAAATTAAGATTAACTGTTAGTTTCTTAATTTTCCTGTTTATTAGAGACAATTTCACAGATATTAAGAAATTAAATGACACTAAAATGAGGGCGTTACAATATGCTCCTAAAATTTTTCCTATGACTAATTGTAAATTACTTCGACACTTCGCTTTTCTCACTTCAACTTCTTTGGCTAGCTTCAATCTTGCAATTGAAGCTTCGTACTCCACTTGGCCATTAGATGCTTTGAACTCGAACTTTAAAGCTTGTTCAAGGATTAGGTCATCAAGTCCTTCCAAGATAATCCCTGATCCATTTCCTTTTATGTTGGAGGAATCATCTACGCATAAAATCCACCATTCGTCTTTTTTCTCTTTGACAAGGGGCAGCTCTACTATGAAGTCTGCTAGACATTGCGCTTTCATTGGGCTGCGAGGTTTGTACATCAACCCATACTCTGTTAGCTCCATTGACCATGCAACCATAAACCTAGCCAACTCGGGTTTTCTCAACACTTACTTGATCAAATGATCTGTCCACGCCACAATTTGGTGGCTTTGGAAGTAAGGTCTTAATCTCCTTACTGACATGACTAAGGCCAATGCCATTTTCTCTATAACCCGATAATTTTTCTCAGTTCTTGCAGAACTCTACTGATGAAGTACACTAGAATTTGCTTTTTATCAGTTTCTTGAATCAAAACTGAGCTTATGGCAATGTTTGTTACTGACATATATAGCAGTAACTCGGCCCAGGTTGGGGCCGAGTTAAGATTAGTGGAGTGGCCAAGAATTCCTTGAACTCCCTAAACATTCGCTCGCACTGTTCATCCCAACAAAATTCCTGGGGTTTCATGAGTAATTTGAAAAATGGTTTAGCCTTTTATGCCATCATGGTAAGAAATGGGATAAAGACCCTAATCTTCCTGTTAGTCTCTGCACTTCCTTCACATTTTGTGGACTCCTCATGTTTATTAATGCTTCACATTTACCAGGATTGGCTTCTATGCCTATGTGAGTTAGCATAAAGCCTAAGAATTTTCCACCTTTAACACCAAAAACACATGTCTCTGGATTTAACCTTATGTTATACCTGAGCACTTCTTTAAAGATTTCAGCCAAATCTTCAGGGTGGTCAATGGGTCATCAAATTTAACTACCATATCATCCACATATACCTTCATATTCTTGTCAATTTGCTGCTTGAAAATCTTGTCCATCAGTCTTTGATAGGTGGCTCCCGCATTTTTCAGTCCAAAGGGCATCACCTTATAGCAAAAGTTGGCCCTTTTGTCATGAATATTGTCTTGTCTTCATTAGGAGGGTACACTTTTATTTGATTATACCCCAAGTAGGCATCTAAGAAACTAAGCATTCTATATCCAAATGCTCCATTGACTAACCAATCTATGCTTGGGAAAGGATATGCATCTTTCGGACATGCCTTGTTAAGTCAGGGTAATCAACGCATATTCGCTTCTTGCCACTAGCTTTCTTTACTAGAACAACATTGGATAACCATGCTGTATATTCAATTTCCCTGATGAAGTTTAATTTCAACAATTTCTCTGTTTCCACTTCCACTACTTTTCTTCTTTCTTTTCCGAGCTTCCTCTTTCTTTAGGCCACTGCCTTAGCTTTTGGACAAATAACCAACTTGAAACAGAGAAAATTGGAATCAATTTCCGGTATATTTAAAGCACTCCATGCAAAAAAAATAGCATTTTTTGTGAGTACTTGTGCAACCTTTAGCCTTAAGTCGGCATTCATTTGCCTTCCCAATTTAGTATTCTGATTGGGTTCCTTGTCAAGTTAAAACTTAGTTAATTCTTCCATGGGCTTTGGTCAATGTTCTTCAGCTTTCGCCCTTAGATCTAGGTCTACTCAGCTGGCAACATTGACTCTTGTTGGCTTGCTACTTGCTTTCCTTCCTCTGGTGCCAGTTTGTAAAAGACCATCTTTAAGCTTTTGGTATACATTTTCTTGCTGCTTTTAGTCTACTCAGACAGTTACTATATCCCCTAAAGTCGAGAAAATTTTATGGCTAGATGGGGTGTTGACACTATGGTTTTGAGCGTGTTAAGGGTAGGTTGTCTAATCAAAATGTTATATGAAGTGTTTGCATCTACAATAATGTATTTCACCATCATCATACAAGATAATGCTCCACTTCCAAAGGTAGTTAAAAGTTCAACATAATCCCTTGTATCCACTCTTTCACCTGCAAATCCAACTACTGGATCTTGGTATGGCTTGATAACATTTGCAAGAATCTCCAACTTCTTAAAAATCGACTAATAAAAGACGTTGGGTGAGCTTCCCTGATCTATAAGGGTTTACTTGACTTCCCAATTCGCCACCTCCACCGTCACTACGATAGGGTCATCTTGATTTGGATTTACTCTTTTAAAGTCTCATTTGAAAAAAGTAATTTTTGGGATGGTTCATGAATGTTGGCCTGTTATTGCATTAACACTCTAAATTGCCTACAAATGTCTTCTCCGTGTCGAGTTCATCTGGTCACCCCTTATAAAACCTCCAGTTATGGTGTTTATTATCCCTCAAATTCTGTTATCATTTCCTCCCCCTTGATCGTTCTGATCTTGTTTTTGCTCAACATTTTTCTTATCATCTCTTTCTCAACCTTAATACTGACCATATCCAACTCTACCTTAACTCTACATCCATCGCAGCCTAGGGCATACCACTAAACACGGTTCCTGAGGTATCCAACTTGAATCAACTCTTCAATTTTGTCTTTAACGTCCAACATTCCTCAATTGAGTGACTATAGTTCTGGTGATATTGAGATTGCTTCGTTTGATCTATTGCATTAATAGTTTTCGAGGGTAAAGGTAGTGCCAGTATATCAGTGTGGAAGGCTTCTTCTAAGACCTTTGCTTTGCTTGTATTGAAGGGCGTATAAAATTCCTATTTAGGTCCACAGATTTGTATCTTCTTAAACTTCCTGTCATGCATAGGCTTTAACTTGTCTTTATTACTATGCTTTCCCTTTTTTCTGCCCTTCGGATCAGACTTTATTTCTGAACTTGGAAAGTTCCTCCATTTGGATGTAGCCAACGACTTTGGCTCGCAACTCATCCATGTTGGATGATGGCTTTTTACATAGGTTATCTGCAAATAACCCTGGCTTTAATAGTCAACATCAAGTGTAAGGCTACTTTTGGGTTTAGATCTCATACTTTTACTAACACTTCTACAAACCTTTCCACAAATTTGCATAGGGGTTCATCATCTACTTGACGTAGATTCACCAGAGCTATCGAGGTTGTGTGATGACGCCAACTTATGGCATATTGGGCATTAAATTTTTGCACCAATATCTCGAAGGAATCTATTGATCTAGGTGGCAACCGAGTGTAGCAACTTAAAGAAGCCCTTTTCAGAGAAGTGAGTAGGAATATTCTACATAGAATGGCATCGTCGTTGGTGAACAAATTCACCTGTGTGATGTATGTAACACCTCTACTTTTGTCTATTGAACTGTTTTACTAATTATTCTATGTTTATTTCTAGAGAATTGGATGAAAATCTCAAAAATTTCATCCCCATGGTTACGTTTATATTAGTAAGTAGTACTTAGTTTAGATTTTTAATAATTTTTGGGAAACAGAGTCCGAAAAATGGTAAAATAACTATTTTGCCCCTAGAAGGACTGAATAATTGAGAAAATAGATAAAAATAGTTAGAAGTGTCTAAAATTTATTTTTAAGTTATTTATGTGTTTAGAATAATTAATAATAATTTTTATAAATTTTTTGAGAATTTATTAAGACAGTTTTTATGAAATGACCAAAATACCACTGATTGACTGTAGGAGTAGACCAAAGAATTTTTGACTTCAAAGTATTTTGAAAATTTTATACAAGGTATATTTTAATTATAAAAATTTATTTTGAAAGAAAAATAGTAAAAAATGTAATAATCCTATTTCAATTTTTCAACTATTTTTCTAATATTTGATAATGTAATTCTGAAAAATCAAAAAAGAATTTCAAAATTCTAATTCCCACCATTACGCTCAAAATTTCAAGAGCTATCTATTCATGATTTTTAATAATTTTTCCGAGCCAGAGTCCGAAAAATTAGAAAATAATTATTTTATTCCTATTTTTCAACATTAAGGATTGACATGAGAAAAGGATTCAATTGACATTAAAATGTCAATTTGAGCTTAGAATCATGTCATATGTATTAAAATATAATTTTGAGAATTTTCTGGAATTCCTATGTAAAATGACCAAAATGCCCCTAAGTCAATAAGTCAGTCGGTATTGGTTTGACATCCAGAAATGATGAAAATGGTAATTCCAGTTTATTTATGGGCAAAATATTTAATTTTAGAATTTCACAAAAATTTTGGTATTTATTGAATTAAAATGGATTTTATTCTAGCTTAAAAATATAAACTAAATACATATAATTTGAAATAAATTAATAAAAATTAAATTATTTAAATATTTTGATAAAAAAAATGTATTGGTCCAGTTTTGCATTAAAATGTATTATTTTGATATTAAAAGCTAATTTTTTAATTTTAGCGATTTTATTGGTACTAGTTAATTCACCTATAGATAAAATTTACATTGAGGAACTTGAGGATCATATAGCATGTCCCCAAGCCTAGGAGGGGTGATTCACCACCCTAAATGGTGTATCTGTCCCTAAATTAGATTAAAAATAAATAAAAATTAGATTTATGACATAATGCATACATAATGGATAATGTAATTTTGTGGACACCTAAGCTTGTTTCTCCCCTATAAATACCCATATTTCTTGGAAATTTTCACACATCCTACACTCTCTAAAGTTGGCCAAAACCCATATTGAGAGTTTCTCTCTTTAGAAATTTTCTTATTTAGTTTTTTATGTTAAAATTTTGCTAGTTTTCAATTAGTAGATTTCTCCTCTTAGAAGATTTGCACCAACAATTCCATCCTCTTCATCAACCACCTTAGAGGTAATGGGGGAGTGGGTTTAGTTCTAAATTATTGTCCCTTTGTATGTTGATAAGAAGGGTTTTCCCCTAAACCTGTTTAAGCATAAGTTTTACTATTATTATTATTTTTATACTGTTTAATGTTAAACTTTAATTTTTGCTAAGTTGTTACTCTGTTTAAATTTAAATTATTATAATTCTAAATTATTACTCTGCTCAAATTTAAATTATTAAATTATAATTACTAAGTTGCTACTCTGCTCAAATTTAAATTAGTAAATTATACTTTCTAAGTTGTTATTCTGCTCAAATTTAGAAAATTAAACTATATTTATTTAGTTGTTATTCTGCCAAAATTTTAGTAATTAAATTATAATTACTACGTCGTTATTTTTCTAAAATTTTAATAATTATTAAGTTATTATTCTGCTAAAACTTTATATGATTACTAATTTGTTATTCTGTTAAAATTTTGGTATTGTGCAATTTTTGCAATATAAGGCAGAAATGTTGATTTACTAATGCTCAAATTAAATAAGACCAGGGAAACCTCTGTTTGAGAATTTAGGAAGTGATAAATTAGTGAGTAATGTAAAGCAAGTGGCATAGGCATACCTTGCTAGGGAAGCTACAATTTGGTACATTGCGAGATGAAAGGTAGGGACCCATGGTTTGGTCTAAACGGTATGGTATTGAATGGTGAATATCCTAATGGCCAAGGTAGTGTTCTTGAGCCGGGACAATCACTTAACCAACTTGATAACCTTGACAACTGCTCAGCATCACTAGGATTGGTGAGAGTATACCTCTATAAATGGATATCCTAAATTGTTATGTTGTTCCTTAATGATGACGATGACTGTATCATGTGATGATATTGAGAGAGAGATATGTACTCTCAGTCACTTTCCTGGTTCTGTTAAGAACTATTACCCACTAATGAGAAGTATGGATCCATACTGAGTCAAGGATAATATAACATAGAATAAACTTAGGTTCCCCTTTTATTGTCAAATGTATTTTATCTATATTTTATGGTAGAATTCCTACCACACATGTAGAAGTGATTTTTAGAACAAATCATCTCACTCCATTACTTTTTCTTTTATGCATGATTGATCGCTGGTTAATGAAGAGCCTGGCTATTGATAAGGACCTATAGGGCTAGTTTGATAGTTTGTTATTTTATGAGATAGGGCAGACAGACACTGGTCTGACTAGAATCTTTTTGATGTATTGGAATAAGTAGTAACTATTTTAATGTATATTTTGATCTCTCTGTATTTCAATAATTTTTCTGATTATGAAATCATGATGAACAGTTATATGATGAATACATATAGTTATTATTTTTTTTACTACCATTTTTAAATTCTATTAAATTTACAAATTTCTATTATTAAAAGCGAAGAAAAATTTTACTAGCATTATTAAATAAGTAAATAAGAATGAGTTATGTTCAATGTGAATGGGTGCCACAGTGTATGCATCAATATGCTCGTTTAGGTCAATGGTACCATTATATCTCTCCAAGTTTAGCAGTTTCCACCCTAAGGGTACAGGTGCTTCCATGATTCCATCTATGAATAGATGTCACCTGACTCCTACAATTGCCAATGCTAGACTTTGATTCATTAGCCGAGAATGCATCTGGCTGTCACTGAACTCGCTTATCCTTTGCACAGTCCGTGCAAGATTAGCGTTAGTGGCGTCACATTCCATGTCGTCTTCCCCTATTCTGACTCGTGCACTAGGTTCTTGTGCTTGATATTGTGCTTGAATCTCTACATTCTCCTGATGTAATGCTTGGAGATCTACTTCATGCTTTGTATGTAAAGCTTGAATATCCTCGGCATTTTTCATCTAGATAGCCTCCATCTATGCTTGTAATTCGTTGATCACCAAACTCTCTTCCATAGCGGACCCTACGAACTTCCCTACACCATCATATCATGCTTCCTTTGTCTTGTTGCTACCATAGGGACCTGGTAGCCAAAGGACGGTTTACTTCGGTCCCACGGTGGGCACCAAATGTACTTGCCAAATCCTAATAGCCGACTTTTGCATGATAACTTCTCTCAGTGGATTCTTTTCAGCTTCTTCCTGCTGACTTGCTATCTTTCGACTACTCTATGCTTCGAAATGGGGAGGGGGTACCTACAATGGCACTCCAATGCTCAAGTTAGTTCAAATCTACCTGATATGTATATCTTCTGTGTATTGATTACTTACCTGGCTTCTTTTTCCTCTTCTATTGCTATTTAAATGGTTACTTGGGGTGAATGTCATGGGTAACTTCCCACTTGACACATTCTCGAAACTACCCTCCTTACGTCAATGTTTAGATGACCAAGTAAACCGTCTCCAATCTTCACCTTCGGATGACTGAGCTGACATGCTCGACCACCAAGCTTCCCACTCAGACAGTACACTTACAATTAATAAAAGAAAGAAAATTTTCTGTTCTTTCTTTATAAATAATATTAAATAAAAAGTAAAGCAATTAACGTCTATTGACTTGAATGTAAGAGGTTAGATACCTTAATCATGTAGGTATGGATTCAATTGTGAGATTTATGTATATATAAAAATATAATTAAAAGAGATATCTACTTTAGCATATAGTAGCCATATTTTGAAAGAGATATTCTCTTGCTTAGCATGTATCAGACAACATGTCAACGTTATGTTATCATGTTAGTGTTACATCAACATGTCATGTCAACTGTTGGTGATATATTAGTAAAATTTGTTAAATTTTTAATGACGGAACTTAATTGTAAATGAGCAAAAAAATTGAGGGACTCAATTGACACAATAAAAACCTGAGAGATCAAAATTTCATAATTACAAAACTTGATAAAGACCAAAAAATGCAATTAAACCTTCTTAAAACATTGTAAACCATTTCAGGCAAAACACTGATACATTGATAGTCTTGTGGTGTAAACAAATTAAGTTATTTGTAAAATATTTAAATTTGATTCATTAAGAAATTTAAGTCACACTCTTTTGTTAGAAAAAAATAGCTCAAAATTAAAGTTCGACTTAATTATTTAAATAAGTTTATATTTTATATATTTGATATTAATAATTCACGAATAATTTATGCATGTATGTATTATCAAAAAAATGTTTTTTTTGTTACATTTACTTATATAAAAGTTTATTTAGAATAAATAGTATACATATTGAAAATGTAAATATTTTTTATATTATTATTTAATCATAAATTGTCATATATGATATTTATAAGTACAACAACTTTTATAATAATTACCTTAAAAATATATATTTCTGATTGTTTGACAGTATAAAAACTTGTATACTATTTTTTTTTTGTGTATAATGACGATAATAAGATTCGAACGTAGACCTTATGCATACTACCTAACCCTTAACTACTAGGCCAATTCTAGTGGGTTAAACTTGTATACCGATAATGCATGCCTATTAAATTTATTTATTTATTATTATTTTACATCCAACATTTTCTTTATTTTTATATTTAAGAGTCCTTTTTAACCTGAGACCATAGGTTTCCTTGGGAGGATTCTTTTAACTCCATCATATCCTTTATCTTTCAATATTAAGTGATCTTTACAAAATATAAATATAAAACTATGTTTATTTTGATTTTTAACTAACTTTTCTTGTATACAAATATTTGCTATATATACTAAATTACTAAATTTAAAAAATAATTACACTGAAAGTTATATATTTTAAAAATAATCAATTCATAAAACGAGATAAATTCAAATTTTATGTTTTCACTCAAAAAATTTAAGTTTTAAATTTAACTATTTTAAATAAATGTGTTAAATTCAAGTAATATTTTTTTTACAACTTAAATTTAAACTTTATATGTTCGTTTTGACTCAACTTATTTATATTTCTATTTAACTCATTTATCCTTTGTGTACTTTTATTATACTGTATACGATCATGATTCTATTAGTTTAACAACACATCTTTTATATATTTGTAAGTATATTTTTTATTATTAGATAAACTTTACATAAGTCTAAACAATAAGAAAATAAACTTGAACTTTTTAATAAAGTTCGGATAAACTTTACCCTCTCCGATATCAAATATAAGTAAAAGAACTCTATGTGTGTTAATCTCAAATATAAACAAATCTGAATTAATGTTACCCTACTTAATAATCTCATCCCCAAAACACTCTTCATTTAATTGAAATTGTATTTTCAATGATTTTTTTATATATTCGATATCATGTTTGAAGGGCAATTTAGGAAAAATAATATTTTTACATGAAATTAGAAAAATTAAATGATGTTAACTAACTTTTTAATTAGTGTAAATTAATTTTTTTTCTTATATTCAAGACCAGAGAGAGTATTCGATAATAAATTTTTTGAGATATGTTATTCTTACAACAATTTATATAATAGTATTATTTTTTGTGTCTATCTCTCTTTGTTACAGCATTTAATACATTTCACTCTTCTCTCTTTTTTCTCTCTTTTAGTTGTAAAATTTATTATACAATTTGTTGTATGAATAGCATTTTTAAAATTTTTAAAAAATATGTTAAAAATATATTAATGTTGTATTTTTTTTGTTGTAAGAAGAGGTAAAAATATTTTAATAAAAAATAGAAATATTAATAAATTTTAATCTATTTATTTTTGTGTATGTTATCTCATAAACTCAACAAACTACTCCTTTGTTTGGTTGTGTGGAGAAGAAAAGAAACTTTTGAATTTTTAAAAATTTAGGTGGTTTGATTGAGTAAAAATAAGTGAGAAATTTTTAAATTTTTTAGTAAGTCTCACTGGATCTCACTATTTATTTCAACTCTATTTTTTACTTATTTTCATTTATCACTCTATCTCACTTCTATTTATCATTTATTTTTATTTTATTAAATAATTTAAAATTTTAAATAATTTCTTATTTATTTTTCATCTCTTAAATTATTACTTAGTTATTTTTCTATCCATTTCCCTTCTCTCTACCAAAGCTACAGCAAACGTATTCTCCTCTCTCTCCTATTAAAGCTTCAACCTGATGGTACAACCATAGCCAGGGTCCTGCCACCAAACATGCTTACTCTTCCCCCACTTGTTACCCCCTATGTGGGAACGAAACAAAACTCCCACCTCTGTCCCATCACTCACGCGCTTCGCCACGCGCCGCCACTCATTTCTTCTTCGTGGGTCCTACCTTACGTCAGTCCGTTCAGGGTACGGGAATGCGTGCACCCCTGAAATTGACCCTAGCAGAGTTTAAGCATTTGGCATTGGCGTTTTCCCTCACGCGCTTGCCCAATTATTTTTAATTTCTTCTATATTTGAATTTCTGATTATTTGTTAAGAAGTGTTTCCGTTTGTTTTTACTTTTTCCTTTTTCTCATTTGTCCTCGGCCCATGCTTCCTCCTGCCACCACTGCACATTGCCACTGTAGCAAGCACAGTGTGAGCTTTTCCGGTTCAAATTCACGCATTCACCTGCAATGAGTGATAAAAATGAAAAGACCTTACATATTTTTACATTTTGTTGTATTGTACACATTAGTATTTAGTTTTGGCATTTTTAGTAGTTATTGAAAAATAAACATTTTAATAATATGTTGACGAATTGATTAAAGTTTGTATTAAATACAAATTGTTAATATAAAAAAAAAAAAACAAATTGTTAGATACACCAAAAAAGAAATACAGACTGTCAGAAATATAAAAAGCAACTGAACTTAGGGTTATAATATTTTAATATTATATATATTAAATAGTATTTTAATATCTAGCATTAAATTAACCGGTCAATGCCATTTATGCTAATATTTAATATTAAAGAATCGGATTTATTGTTCAAATGAATTAAATACATATCATATTAATAGTTTGCATGAGATCTTACGGTATGTTTGGTTAAGTAGACATAAAATAGAGGAAAAGAAAACACAAATGACATCTTTTCTTTTATTTGGTTGAAGAAAAAGTATAAAAATAAAAAAATAAAAAAAAATTAAAAATTTTCTTTCCTTTTATTTGTTTTCAATTTAAATTTCAAATTCTTCTTTCTTTCCTTATTTTCTATCTATCCAATCGAATAGACCCTGATGATATGTTTGGATAAAAGAAAAAAAAAATATGGATAGCGATGTATTTTTTTTTTGTTTGGTTGAAAAGAAAGTGAAAAGAAAAAGAATGAAAAAATTGACTTTTAAAAACAAAATTCAAAACTTTCTTTCTTTTCATTTTTTCTTTAATTCAAATTTTAAATTTTTTTCTCCCCCTCATTTTACTTTCGTTCTCCCAAACAAATTAATAAGTTCAAAACTTATTGTCATCATTGTAGAATAAAAAAAAAGACTAAAATGCATTGTTTAGTCAAAATAAATTGTTTGTTTAAAAAGGATTTTATTACACAAACATCAAAAAATTGAGATTGGAGTCTTCTAAAGTGAGTATAGAGTAAAGTAAATAATTTAAATCATTTTATAAAAAAATTAGTGATTGATATTCTTACAAATTCATGATTTATTACGCATATGAAAGTAATATGGATAATTGATTTTCTCATCAACAATTGGAATTACTTATTTTACATTTTTAAAGTGAATTTTAAACAAGTTAGATACAAAAAATTTACACAAAATGTCATATTGCATATATATGTGTGTGTGTGTGTGTCTATATCTTTATTATTTTATATCTTTTTTATATATATGAGTCTAAAAAATACATCATAAAATTATAGAGATAAATTTTTATTGTCTCAATTTTGTGTTAAAAAATTATATTTTACCTAATGAAGCATATACATCATTGAAAGATTAAAAGATATAAGGGCAAAAAAGTAAAAATAATGAATATAACAAGTGATGAGATGAAAAACATAAAGGGTTAGATAACAGTTAAAAATAGGAGAGTAAAAAAAAACAGTTTTTTTTTCATGATAATTGCTTCATGGAAGTTGAATACCCTTTTTTTTTAGGATGAAGTTGAATTCTTGAATTGTTCTCAATTAATTTTTTTATTACATACATTTAATGTGTTTTATGATTATCATGGTAAATTTGTATTCAATAAAAAATAAAAATTGTGTGTGTGTTTTTTTTCCCTAACAAGAGCGACCACATCTTATCAATCAATATTAGTAGTGGAACTGGATACATATGATCTTGGATTAAGGTTTTCCACCAATAAGCGATTTATGTCTCCTCTAACAACCATTAATGCTCCTGTGAGAAAAGCAAATAAAAAATTACCGAGGTAACTGGATTTACCCGGTGGAAGACAAGAATTGAGAATTAATGCTTGTTTGGACGAAGAGAGAAATATAAAAGGAAAAAGAGTAGAAAATGAATAAATTTTTAAAGTATTTGGATTGAAAAAAATATAAAAGAAGTAGAAGAAAAAGAAAAATTGAACAATAGAAAACTGGAAAGAAAGAAAACAAACTTTTCTTTTAAAATCATATTTATTATGAGATTATGTAACTTATCTCAAGTAAAATTAGGGCTAAACAACCTCATTAAAGATGATTTGTAGAATTTTTTTATATATTTAAAGATTGTTGGTATAATATAGCAAATTGTACCAATCAACTTTAATGAAATTATTTAATCATATTTTTACTTTGGATAAGTTAGATAACCTCATTTATCATTAATATATATATAAGTTTAATTATTATGTACTGTCAGTGTAAAGCAGTTTTACATTGTCAACTAATCAAAAACTATCGTTAGTATGACTTTTAAGGTAATTATTATAAAAATCAACAAACTTATCATACATAATGAGTTATGATTAGATGACAGTATAAAACTACTTTATACTGTCAGTGTATAGTCTATTTTTTTTCTCTCTCTATATATATGTTGTAAGATAAAAAAAATTATAATTATAATTTTAAGTAAATTTCATAATTTTTTTTCGTCAACCAAAAATAATTTCTTTAATAGATTTCACATAATTATTTCGTCTTTTTTCTGCTTTTTTTTTAAAACAAACAATATACAACTACTTTTTTTCACTTTTTTTTTTCTTTACAATTTCTATTAATCCAAACAATGATACGAGTCGCGAGAGAAAGAGGGATCATATTCAGGGAGAAAAAACAGAGAAGCGGAAAAAGTGTATGAAACTGCTATGTAGCAAACTGAACGCGAGAGAGAGAAAGAGGGAGGGTTCCTCACTTCCTTGTTTGTTTCCTCTTCAAGGCTCACTTCTTATGCTCGATCACCCAACACACCCACTACGATCTCACCCTTCAACCGAGAATTCTGAATTCTCATCCTCCGAAAATGGAATTCGAGGAGCAAGGGGAAGCCGAGCTGGGAATGCCCCCGGCGAGTTACGACGACTCGGCGTTCAACCAGTGCCGAGTGAAAATACCGAGTCACGGCGAAGAAGACCCCGCGGCAGTGCCAGTGACCCGAAACAGCGGCAAGGGAAAGTACAAAGAGTGCCTCAAGAACCACGCGGTGGGGATCGGCGGCCACGCGCTCGACGGCTGCTGCGAGTTCATGGCGGTGGGCGCGGAGGGCACCCTCGACGCCCTCAAGTGCGCCGCCTGCAACTGCCACCGCAACTTCCACCGCAAGGAGACCGGCGAGAGCCCCTTCCTGTTGCCGTTCCACCACCGCCGCCACCCTCCGCCGCAGTTCGCGGCGTGCTACCGCGCGCCGGCGGGGTACCTGCACGTGGCGGGGCAGCAGCGAGGAGGGGTTGCCACGCTGGCGCTCCCGTCCACGTCAGGTGCTGGCGGTGGGACCCAGAGCCCGAGGGAGGACCAGGAGGATGTTTCGGACCCAAGTGGCGGTGGCGGGTCCAAGAAGAGGTTCAGGACCAAGTTCACGCAGGAACAGAAGGACAAGATGCTCGCTTTCGCCGAGAAATTGGGTTGGAGGATTCAGAAGCACGACGAGAGCGTCGTGCAGGAGTTCTGTTCCCAAACTGGCGTCCAGCGCCACGTCCTTAAGGTTTGGATGCATAACAACAAACACACCCTTGGTAAGAAGCCCTAGAAATAAAAACATCCACACCCCTCTCTCTCTCTCATTCTTTATATATATATTTCTATGTATGTATGCTTCTCTCTATGTATCTAGTTACCATCACAGCCACCGTTCCGAGCTGGAAGTTCAACGCTGAAGCTGGGAAATTGCGTTGCTGAATGTCTGACAAGTCTGCTAGTACTAGCTGATCAGGATCTTAGTTCTTAGGGTTTCTTTCTTTTTCTTTCTCTTCTTCATGTTCGCCTTATTTTCTTATAATATGGGAGAAGGGTGGGGGTATTTTCGGTATGTTGTTAGTAATGTTTTGGACTCCATTCTAATTCGAGCAACATTGTTGTCGCTGGACTGGTTTGTTTGGTTATCAGTGTTTTTGTCTGTGCATGTTTTTGTTAATGAAAATTTGAACAATGTGTGCGGTGGTCGGTGGAGGGTGTGGAAGCGTTTTTTTTTGCGTTGATGATGTAGGGTTGAGAGATGAGGAATCGGTTTTGGCTCGAGTGCATGAATGATGGTGACGACGGTAAGTGGATTACTTTTGTTTTTGTTTGTCGATTCTGAATCTCATATGCTCAATCCTAAGACAGTTGTTGGTAGCAGGAGCTTTTCTCGGTACCATCAATGCCTTCCCACCTGCATTTTCCGTTTTTCATGTCTTTCTATACGTCTATGCTTGTCTCTGGGTCTTCACATTCTTCTGCTAACTGCAAAGTGTGCAAACCTTTTCAGCTCCTCCCGCGCACTGAAAAAAGTGGGGGAATTCTGAATTACGGTGGCTACTACGGCCCCTACCTCCTTCATGCATTTTCATTTTGACTAATTAAACCTTATTTTCATCAGCTTTGTTGTTTTAGTTTATATAAAGGAATTAAGCTAATATCTATTAATTAACTATTATACAATATGCTGGTTAACTCGCGGGGTTTCTGCTCCCCCATACATAGGGCGTTAATTATTTGATGGTGCACTAGAGTTTCATCTTTTGAGTTTCTCTGTTCACTATTTACCCAAGTGAGAAAACATTTATAATTAATACACATAATTACTTTTTATGCTTAATCCGTCACGGAGGAGGTTGAACCAGAGGTAGAAGTTTGGGTCAGTCATTGAGTTCTCGACGTGAGCTTAATTGGGGAAGAAATTAAAATTAGCGGACTCAAATCCGTATGTGGGACAACTCCGTTGTGGAGAAACAATTCAATTATCCCCTTCTTTATTTTTATCTCTGTTTGCCCCTTTCAAATTAATCTTTCTTTGTTTTAACCAACACTGCCTTTTAAGAAAACGAAAAGCTTTATGCTGCCACTCCAGCAAGAAGGTAAAATGTGTGTGCATATATTCTATAGATATGCAGACACAGGATCGAGGGCGTACTATTAATTGAAGGACACTACTTTTTTCTGCAACTCTCCAACTACTACCCATCACTGAGAGTCGTATACTTGGGGTATAATCTATTAGGACACCGAGATTCGACTTGCTACATTTAAACTCTAATAATAAAGGTGCACTGCTTGATAAACGTAAAACAATATTATATGCAAGCTAATTAATAAGAGGCAACTTATGGCTTAGCTTTAATGTGCACGCCAAAAGAGGAACCTGATTGATTACTTAGGTTAAGATAGAGAAACGTGCTTAATCTGGAACCTTTCCTAATTTCACCCTCTAGAGGTTCTGATGTTTCAAGTATAGTAGCAGGATATGCTTTTGTGAACAGTTTAATTACTTGTTAAGGTGTACAAAGTTTAGCTATCACCAAGTCACATTGAAGATGCTTTCTTTGCTTGTTTTGGGGGCTTTAAGCATCAGTTAAAGCTGCGTGCTTCATCTGTGGTCCACTGTCCACTATGGCACTATGTAATGAAAACCTTGGTCTTAGTTTGGGCTTATCAAACAGTAAGAAAAGACTTTACATAGCCATATACCCGTCCCATATACAGACATGTTTATGACTTTTGTCTATATGCTCCCTTCGGCGATTCTATTACTGCACAAGCACATGATTTCTCGGTTCTCACTCTTATCTCTCCCAAAATCAGAAAATGGGCTAAATTCGCCCAAGCTTGCATTTGACCTCTCAGGAGAAGCTATTCTTTTTTATACTCTTGAGTGAACTTTGGATTTGAATTGACCTAATAAAGCAAAAACGTGCTGTCTCTCTCAATAATTCTGGTTACGAGTAATATATCCCACGTTACATATCAGGTTTTCTATATAATAATAATAATAATAATAATAATAATATAAAACTGTTTAGCACCCGTCCAAGAGGGAGGAATATTTGAGTGAAATCTTCTTTGATCCCCACGAACTGAATTTTAATAGTATACATGTAAGAATTATAACGCTCAAGTCTGTTGGTAGAAAGAGAATAAAAGTGTAGAAGTTAAAAGGTGTACTTAAGACTCCTGTGAACTATTTCTATTATTCACCTATAGATTATGATAGTGATTCTTATCTAATGAGGCATGAGAAGCACTTTTGTGGTAAATCCTGTGACCTTGATTTTTCTTATGCTCGCTTAACAGACTACGGTTTTTCATCCGGTATTTCGTGAATGTATTGGGGTGAGTGTAATGTTAGAAGGTTCTCGATATTGGATTTTATGGACCAACTACTAAACTTGATGTTATTAGGTCAACGCATTAACTTTATTCTTAATTGCTGACCTGAATCCTTTCCTTTGAATACGGGTCCAGAATAAAAAGTAACAAATGGGTACCTAAACAAATGCATACTAGTATTGTACCATATAGCTGGTAGTATGGTGCTGTAGTAATGGGTTTATAAAAACTTACCTGTTAACTATTCTTGTGATATGGGGGAACCTGAAGACATTGTGATGCTGTTGTGGTCTTAACAAGTGTTCACTTTTTGAGAAAATAAACTTGGATATATATTTTTTTTCTGTACAGGTAGTATTATTCTTCAAAAAAGATATATTTAATTATATTTTATATCTCAAATATGAAAACTTTAAAAGGAGAACTAATATGGCAACAAATAAAATTCATATTATGGTTTTCTTTTTCTTTTTTCTTTTTTTTTTACGTTATCTCATTTCGTATATTCGATATTCATGTCTGTATGAGACACAAATAGAAAATAATCAGACGGAAACCATTTACTAGGACACCGGAAGAAATTTGGATCAAGGATATAAAAATTAAATTTTTTTGTTTTTCTTATCATTCATCTTCTCCTCATGCCAGTAGGCTATGATTGAAGTTCACTAAATTTCATTAGAGTAAAAACATCTTTTTAGTAAAAGTTTAATGGCTATGTATTGTCACTATAAAAAGTTTTACATTATCAACCAATGAAAAATAACCGTTGATATAACTTTAAAAGTAGGTATTATAAAAGTTAACAAACTTAACATACATGGTGATTTGTGATTGGATGATAGTGTAAAATTGTTTTACACAGTTAGTGCATAACCTACTTTCTCTTTGAGTAATGTTGTTAACATTGTGAAAAAATAAACTTATGACCCATTTGAATTTGATTAAGCACATAAATCAACAAAAAATTGCAATTGAAATTAATTTACACATGTTTCAATAATGTTTTGTAATTAATTTTATCAAAATTTGAGTAAAATTTAAAACAAAGAGTTTAATGATCATGCACTGTAAGTGTAAAAAAATTTACACTGTCATCCAATCACAAATCAGCATTAATATGACTTTTAGAGTATTTATTATAAAAACCAACAAACTTAGAATAAATGGTGGTTTGTGATTGAATGATAGTGTAAAACTATTTTATACTGTCAGTGTATAACCATTAAACTCTAAAACAAATGGATACCTAGTCATTAATTTTGACAACTATAATTATAAAAAAAAAATTGACAACTATATATTAGTCAATTTAGTGGTTGATATTACAAAAAAGCACTACTAATTTAGTCCTCAATTTCGGCCACTCGCAATCCTTTTGGTCTTTTACTTTAGTGTTCATTCGATTTGGTATCTGTATCTGAGTAATAAGGACTAAATTAACTAATCTTATTAAATTTAGGAACTAAAATGATTGATTCGATATAAAATGTTAGGAATTAATTAAGTTGACCAGTGGTACTAATTTTCAAGACCAAATTGATCAGTAGTCTACTCTACAAACAAATTTGTTTTTTGTAATGTTAAGAAATAAATTAACTAATAATGTCAAATTTAAGAACTAACCGATAATGCTAATTTCACTGCTTAAATTAATTAACAATAGTCAAATTTATTTTATTATAGTGTTAGGGACCAATTAATCAGTAATAGCAATTTTAGATACCCAATTGACGTAGCTGGACAATCGATATCGCATGTGTAATATGTAATAGGAACAAATTGAAAAAACAAGTGTATATTGTAAGATAAAATATGACGGTATTTGCAAGTTTGTACAATCGTACGAGTCCTGTGCTTTACAATTTCTCTCTCTCTCTCTCTCTTTTATATGTAATTTGATACGACATGAGTAAACAACAATTTAAAAACAAAAGACTTAAGCGAATTTGTATCACTAATAAAAAACAATCTATTTTTATTCTGATACATCCTGCAACAGAAACTAACACAGAGACAAGAGATTGCAGAAAACAGTATGTATTTTATAGCTAGTAATTCAATACTAAACTGTTTTTAAACGTCCAAGGTTTCTGATGACATTCGAGGGAGCTAGGCCTCTTCATGCTAAGTACAGAAAATTGAAAAAGAGCACCAAACCAAGGCCCGCCCAAGGGTTTAGCCAAATAAGACAGTGAAAGAGAAAAGTGCAAAGGGGAGAAAACAAATTCCACACCTCTACTTCTCATCTAGATCTCAATATATATCACTCTTGAGCCTTTTTCCCCAAGCTTCCTGTTGATGGTGGAAATTTGTTTTGAGGAATCGAAGTTGTTTCGATTCTCGATAGATAACTTCTCACGGAAATTCTAATCAACAAATAAAGATTTTTAAATGAGACTTAGAATCTAAAGTATTAATATGGATTCTTTTATTAGAACTAGCAGTTAAAACTTTCAACTTGAGAATAATTTGATTGGTGTTTCATAATTTATCAATAATTTTATATAATACTCAAATTTGTTATGTTCACAGTACGAATTGAACTAATGTCAAATTCATTTGTAATATATGTAAATATATGATTTCAAGATATTATAAAGTATTTGAATAAGACCATAAACATGAACTAGATTGTGAAGGAGTTATTGAAAGAAGAGATAGTCATCGAAAGGCAAAAGAGTTATGACAGAAATTACAAACAATTGTAATACATTAAAATAAAAGATGGGTTAGAACATACACGTTTTCCTTTGGACTGGTAGCCATGTGTGCTGCGTGTGTGGTGTACAGGATTTGTGTAAATGGTCAGAACCAAAGAAAAATGACTACACGGTCGTTTATTTATAGACATTCTATCCAACGTAAAATTACTACAACAAGACACGTATACAACATGTAAATAACTTCTAAATAATATGTAGACACCTGTACAAAACCGTCTTTTAGTAGTAATTGCTTCCAACGTTATTATGATCTCCTTTGTACGTCTTTCTGATTTGTCCAGGATCTTTTGTCAAACATTACTTGAATACTTCCTCGAATATGTTTTGACTTCTTTCTCGAATGCGGGATTTTTACTCGAATTCCTTGAAGATCCTCGATTAAAACACTTTTCGAGTGACTTTCTTACGTACTATTTCTAATTATGTCGAATAGGGTATTTCATAAAATCTGAGTCTTATCGAAGAAAATGCGTGTTTGATAACTTACCTTCGTGTATGTCTTTTCGACAATTACATTCGACAAATTTCATAATATTCCTAACACTTCCATGTTTTCTTTTTCACATTAGAACATCGCCTCACCATACGAGCTTCTGTTTTTCTTATTATGTGGATCAATTGCCACATATCCTCGTTCCTTTTGCAATTCTACTAATTTTATTGCTCTTGTATCATATTCATGAATTGTATACCTTTAACCGAGTTTGGATTAATAACTTCTAATTTGTAGGATTTTTTCAATTGTAAAATTTTATTATTAAGATTTCTTTAAGACAAAAATACTGAGTTTTGTAAAGTTAATTTATAGGTTTTTATGGAAAAATTAAATAAGGGAGCGTAAAAAAGAATTAGGTATAAATTGATTTTAATTTATATAAGATATATGATTCATTTTACTTCTTTGATACAATTTATTTTCTTCTCTTTTAATATATATTGAAAAGTTTAACCAAACTAACTATTTGTTTACTTGTATTTGTAACAGAGTAGAAAGCATTGCATAACTACGTACCCTTCATTAGATTGTACAGTTCATAGAAAAAATGTTTATCCTATTATTTGTTGGAACAAGAAGAATGATAAAAGGATCTATATTGCTAAATGCTAAGTGGGTTTTGTATTTTGCGTTGAAATAAAACCTAACACGGATATGTTTGGTTCAAAACATTTTTTTTTCTTCTTACAATACATGTAATGGCTTTCTAACAGATAATCAAACGCAACCTAAGATATTAGACTAATTCACTTAAGATAGATTTTAATTGTAATTAAGTAATAGGTAAATTAAAAGAGAAATAGAACTCAACTGCTACTCTATAATTAAAGTTGGGTCAAAACTTACATTGGCTTAAAAAAAGAAAAGAAAAGAAATTAAAAGAAAGAAAGGGCAGTGATATCGTTTTATTTTACTTGGATGGTTTGGTTTGGTTCCTTAACATCCTTTTTCCAAGTAAATCGAAGTTTTATTTATTAAAGGAAAATGGGGAAGAAAAAAGTATATATAAAGACACAAAAACTGCAGAGGCTATTATTCTCCATGAGGAGTCAACTCAAAGGTGCAGCTGTCTAAGGTCAGGAGGGACCTTATATAGATTTGTTTGTATTTACAGTCTTTTTCCAAAGCAAAATTGAGGATTCGATAGGAAAAAGGGAAAGTTTCCAAGGAACTAGGCTTTGTCACCTTGTGTCTCTTTTGGAGAATGCCTGCTGCGCTGGCTTCCTGCCTTACCAACTGGAGGGTGCTGACCTTCAAATTTTCCCGTCCCTACTGCTTCCCAATATCCAAACAATGAAATTGAGCTTTCACAACCATTCAAAACAGCAATGTCTTGGGATGTCAATGCCCCACCAAGTGAAAAAGATACCCCAATATCTGTTTCAGTGTTCTCTCTCTCTCTCTCTCTCTCCCTGACTCTCCTTTTTCAGAATGGCTGGGGTTAATTAGAACTCAGCATTATCATGGGTAAGAAAATGTCCACCAATTATCTTCACGAATTTCATGAGATAGGTTCAAAAATCGTAGTTTTTAATGTAGTGGAAAAAAAAAAAATCTTGATCGTAACCATTATTCCAATGATAGTAATCAATCAGGCATCACAAAACAGTCTATTTGCAGGGGGAAAAAAAACGCCACAAAACAATAAAAATAATTTAAACGTGAAGAAGTCAGCTTGGCATTCGTGAACAAAAAATTGCATCTGAGATAGGACAGATTCCCTTAGCATGATTACAATCACCGATAGGCGATGCCAACTAGCTTTTGTCGTTTTAAAGAGAGACTTGTCAAGGTTTGATGTTGCATTCTTATCATGTTACTTTTCAAAATTAATTATGTTAGGTTTAATTGTATTTTTTGTTACCTATCTTTTATAATTTTGTAAACTTTGTCATCTAATTATTTTAATTGTATATTTTGCCATTCAATTTTTAAATTTTTGCATATTTTGCCATCTAATTATTTTATTTTCACATTTTGTCACCAAACTTTTAAAATTTCATATATTTTACCATCCTCGTTTAATGTTGTCGGTTGATTGATGATATGACATTTTGGCTGCTTACTAGGCAGGTTGACCACTAACATGGTAAATTGTCATGTTGTCATTAATTTGTCACATTATCAATTCATGTCAACAATCAACTTGTCACATCAATAGCCAACTTGTCACATCAAAGGTCAAAATGTCATATCATCGATCAACTAACTATGTCAGGTAAAGGGTGGCAAAATGTGTAAAATATTGAAAAATTAGTAGTTAAATATGCAAATAAAATAATTGGGTGGCAAAATGTACGAAATTTTGAAAATTAAATAATAAAATATGTATTTAAAATAGTTGAGTGACAAAATTTACAAAATTATGAAAAATAGGTGACAAAATGTACAATTAAGCCATTATGTTATTTATAAAAGATACAAATTATAAATTCGGATATATAGGCAATTATTTTTGTTTTGTAATGCAGGAGTCCTTCTAAATATAAGTAAAATATTAAAAATATTTGATAGAATTTTGATTTAATTGGTAAATTTTTTATAATAAAAATAAAAATTACTTACATTAAAATTTTTAATTTAAAAAAATCTCAAAAACTGATTTAATAGAAGATTGTTTTACTAATAATAATTTGCAATTATCACATATTATGACTATTGTTGTATGAAGTAATTTAATATTGATTAAAAATATTAAGGAAAGTAAAAAATAATAATTAAATAATTAATTGATGAGAGAAAATTTAATTTGATATAAAACTACAAAAATGTGTCTTAAATGTGCTTTATCTGAATTGACAAAAAGGAATAAAATGGAGTAGAATGAAGTAAAATTTTAGCGAATTTCATTGTATGGTTTTTTTAATTTACAACGAAATAGAATAAATAGAATACGATAAAATGACCTCCATTTTCATTCTATTTGTTCCCTCTTATGTTTTTCTCCCCCATGTTCATCCTCTTTCTCTCAACTCCTAACAGTAGGAAAAGAGCTATTGGCCATTTAATTTGTATCAAAGACTGAGACCCCTACTTGTAATACCTTACACCTGGGGGTTAGGGAGTATGTTGGTTTTAATCTATATGGTACATGTAATTTAAAGTGTTGATTTATATAAAAATACTTAATGTGATGATTGTTGAGTATTAAAGGATAATTAAATTAGTGGGGTTAATTTTTAGAGTTATTAAAACTATCCCTCTCCTCTCCCTTTATGAAAGGTGGTTATTAGTCAGTTAAAGGAGTTAGTTTTTATTAAAATAAAAATTGAGTGTAGAGGTTACACTATAGGCAGTTTTTTTCACTCAAAAAGAACACATGTATCTTCAACATCAAAGATACACACAAGGGAAAGTAGAGAGGAGAGAAATTAATTGAAAAGATCAAAGTGTTGTTCAAGAATCCATTATGGATCCAGGTAATTTTCTAAAATCTTTTATGGAAATTAAAAAGTATAATAGAAGTGAAAAATATGTTATCTAAGATCCTTAGAGTGTAATTTTCTTGTATGTTGAACCCTAAGAAATTACACATAAAAGTAAAATTTGCTTACAATTGGTATCAAAGTCTTGTTTAATATACCATTTTTGTCCATTAACATACGTGGTTACACTATATTTAGTGTGTTTGGAATAGATTCATGGTGAGAAAAAATTAATTAATTTTTCATGGTGAAGGTAAAACAACAAATAGTTGCTTCTACTTTTTTATAGTATCACCATAATTTTGTGGGGTAAAATTGATTTTGTGATATTATCCAAATACAGTAATTTTAGAATCGGAACTACCATTGCAATTCCCGAATAAAAAGCCCTGCAACACGCAACCTTCATTCAATCGATTTCTATGAGCGTGTAATGAATAACCCATTGATGGGTATATTACATATTAGGCAAATTAATGCCTCAGGATAGGTGCAATGGGCGTAAAACCTTTTGCCAGGATTGGAAGAGTTTTAATGCCTTGCATTTTTTTTAAAGTATATGAAATTATTCATCATGATTGAAATTTTTTTGGCCTGCACAGGCATTTCCTTTGGCCAAGAATACATGGTTTATTATTTGTGAATGTTATTTTGATCACATTCATCGAGAATGAAATTGCAGTGTTTTTTCGAAGATTGTTTTCTAGAGGAATTAATTTGGAATGATACATTAAAGTTAGGTTTGTTAATCACCAAAGTGATCAAATTTATGAAGTTTGTGATTCCAAATTATACGATTGTTTGAGATAATGATGTAATGAGATTAATATGTTTGGGTTGAATGAAATTGTTAATTATAAGGCATAAATGGATTACCCAAATGTGAACGATTGCTTATAATTAATGATATCAAGGATTTGTTTTCATACTTGTTAAGTGTGTGTATATCCAAAGATATCATGCATGTCAAGAGTGGTATGATTTATTGCCCATTAAAGTATATTTGTTTGGCATCATTATTGATATGGAAATGTATTTATTTATCACCCAAAGGTGAACTTAGATGCATGATTAAAGTCTATATAGTTTGAATTCATTAGGTTTACTCAAAGCATTAATGTGTGAGTTTGTTTAAATGTATGCAGATATGACTAACATGTTTGCTTTGGGCAATTGTATGATTAAGCTCAATAAGCTGAACTATTGATGGTTTTGAAATGATCCAGTTTCAGCTGGGTATAATAGACTTAGACTTGTCATTAGTAATGGATGAAAGGCCCCTAACCATTATAGAGACCAGTACAGATGCTGACAAGTCTCTCTTTGAGGCTTGGGATCGGTCTAATAGGCTATCATTGAACTTGATGAAATTGACTATGGCTGAAAATGTTAAGCCATCTATGCCCAAAACAAATGATGCAAGGGAGTTCATGAAATTGGTTAAGGAGTACTTACAATTTTACATTACTGACAAGTTGATTATAGGTAACCTAACAAGTGAGCTAACAAATAAGAAGTTTGATTAGTCTTAGCCAATTCATGATCATATGACTAAAATGTCAAATCTGGCAGCAAAGTTGAAGTCCATAAGAATGGAAGTAAGTGAGGCCTTTCTAGTATAGTTCATTTTAAACTCACTTCTTGATGAATTTGGCCAGCTCCAGGTAAATTATAGCACCCTTAAGGAAAAATGGAACTTTTAGGCAATTAAGGCCATGTTGATTTAGGAGGAAGGGAGATTAAAGAAAGTGAAGGGCAACTCTATTCATCTCATGACTCATGATGGAGTTTGTACTAGTAAGAGCAAGCCGGGTAGGAAGGATAAGGGCAAGGCCTAATTGAAGGTTGAAGAAGGAGGAGTTTGGAAAGAGAAAAAGTGCTACTTCCACAAGTAGAGTGGTCACTTCAAGAAGGACTACTCGAAAAGAAAGAAATGATTTGAAAACAAAGATATATATTATATATCTATAAACTTCGAATCAAATCTTATTAAAGTAGCTCATGATACTTGGTGGCTTGATTTTGGAGCAACGGCTTGTGTGTCACATATTATATAGGAATTCCTTTTGATCCAAACCATTAGTACATGACACCCAGCATCCATTAGGACGTATGGACACTAGGTGTCATGTAGATTTGGAAGGATGTCTCTATGTACTTGAATGTGCTACAAATTTAGTATCTGTTGCAAAGTTGGGTGAATTAGGTTTTAGTTTCAAGATTGGAAACAATGTATTTTCTTTGTTTAAGGATATCTATTGTTATGGATCTAGCACTTTAATAGACGATTTGTATTGTTTCAATCTTGATGTAAAGTTTATGGAATTGTTGTTTAATGTTGAATGTGTTGTTGGTAGTAAGCGCAATGTGCATGATGATAGTTTTGCTTATGGCATCAAAGATTAGGTCACATATCCAAAAGAAAGGATAATGAGGCTAATGAAAAATGAAATTTTGCCTCAATTGGATTTTAGTGACTGGAATATATGTTTGGATTGCATTAAAGGAAAGCAAACCAAACAAATATCAAAGAATTTTGCTACAAGAAGTAATGAACTTTTAGGATTGATACACACTAATATTTGTGGACCCTTTGACGATCTTGGGGCGATGAAAAGTATTTTATCACCTTTATTGATGACTTTTCATGTTGTTGTTGTTTGTATCTTCTGCATGAAAAGTCTTAGTCAGTGGATGTCCTAAAGGTGTTCATTGATGAGGTAAAAAGGCAGTTGGACAGAAAATTGAAAGTTATAAGTTCTAATAGGGGTGTTGAATTTTATGGAAAAGATAATGAGAGTGGACAATGGCCACGTCCATTTGCAAAGTTTCTTGAAAGTCAAGGCAAATGTGCACAGTATACTATGCCTGGCACACCGCAATAGAATGGTGTGGCTGAGAGGTGGAACCATACTCTAATGGATATGGTTAAGTTTATGCTGAATTATAATACTATACCTTTGTCTTTATGGATGCACGCATTAAAGACTGCTACATATATACTTAAAAAGTCCTTTCTTAGGATGTTGTTCCTCTGGTTATATTATAGCCAAACAACACCTAGAGACAATCGAATAATATTCAAAACCCACAGGATGAACAAATAGTTTATGAACTATTAAGCAATGTGCAAGTCACAAATGAACAAGTGATAAAAGAGGCATAAGAAATAGCACCAAGAAGGTCTGAAAGGCAAAGAAGATCAACTATTTCAAGCGATTATGTTGTGTATTCACTTGGACATGGATGTGAGTTAAGCATTGATGCAAATCCAGTCTTATTTAGACAAGCCATGGAAAGTGACAATTCTGAAAAGTGACTCAATGCTATGAAAGAAAAGTTGAAATCAATGGATGATAATAAAGTATGGGATCTTGTTGAGTTGCCTGAAGGTTTAAAATGAGTTGGTTATAAATGGGTCTTTAAGATCAAACTTGACTCGAAAGGCAATGTTGAAAGGTATAAAGCTAGACTCGTCGCCAAAGGTTTCACTCAAAAGGATGGCATTGACTACAAAGAGACCTTCTTCCCTGTTTTTAATAAAGACTCCTTGAGGATTGTATTGGCTTTGGTGGCTCATTATGATTTAGAGTTTCATCAAATGGATGTAAAGACAACCTTTCTAAATGGTGACTTAGAGGAAGAGGTTTATATGGACCAACATGAAGGATTTGTTTCTATAGGAAAGGAAAATCTGGTGTGTAAATTAAAGAAGTCAATATATGGAATAAAATAGGCTTCTAGACTATGGTATCTTAAGTTTAATGATACTATTACATCGTATAGATTGTAGCGAACACCGTTATCTGTATCTACATGAAGGTTAGTAGGAGCAGATTTGTAATTTTAGTCCTATATGTTGATGATATTTTGCTTGTTACTAATGATGTTGTTATGTTACATGATGTAAAGAAGTTTATCTCTAATAACTTTGAAATGAAAGATATGGGTGAGGCATCCTATGTGATAGGAATAGAAATATTCTGTGATAGGTCACAAGGACTATTAGGATTATCTTAGAAAGGATATATTAATAAGGTATTAAAGAGTTTCATAATGGAAAAATGCTCTGTAAGGATTGTTCCAATTTAGAAAGAGGACAAGTTTAGTCAAATGCAATGTCCCCAAAATGTCCTAGAACAAAAGGAAATGAAGTCCATCCCCTATGCATTAGTGGTTGGAAGATTGATGTATGGCCAAACATGTACATAGCCAGATATTATCAAAGAAATCCTGGAATAAATCATTAGAAAGCTACAAAGAAAGTTCTTATGTATTTTATAAGGCACAAAGGATTACATGCTCATATACAGAAGGTCAGATCACCTTGAAGTGATTGGCTACTTAGACTATGTAGGATGTGTGGACTCAAGGAAATCCACATTTGGGTACGTCTTTCTTTTGGCTAGAGAAGCAATACCATGGAAGAGTGCAAAATAGCCTGTGATTGCCACTTTTAACATGGAGGTTGAGTTTGTGGCATGCTTTGAGGCCATAATTCAAGCATAGTGGTTGTAAAACTTTACTTCAAGGTTTGGTATTATCGATAGTACAGCCAAACCACTATGGATTTATTGTGATACTTTCATAGTTGTTTTCTTCTCTTAGAATGACAAATACTAAAAAGAGCAAAACACATGGATTTGAAGTATTTGTCAATTAAAAAGGAAGTGCAAAAACAAAAGTGTAAATTGAGCATATTGGTACAAACTTAATGATAGCGGATTCGTTGACTAAAGGTTTATCACCCAAGACATTCATTGGCCATGTTGAAAGAATGGGTGTTATGGATAAGTCCTTATTAACGATGTAGTGTGATGTATATATATACATTTTAGTTATAATGCTCATATTGCATGGCACTTATGAATTCAATTACAGTTATGTTTCTACTTTATTATGTCATTCCCATTATATGGTATACATTATTGTTTTAGATAAATGACAAGATGTATCTTTGAAAGGACATTAAAGACACATATTACAATGTTGACTAAAGTTGAGTTGAGTTGGATGATTTTGTAATACATGGAAGGAACCAAGTTGTTGGATAACTTGTAATTGCCATGATCCAATCATTTTGATTCAATTACGGATGATGACTTAGTAATTTGAAAGTATGGTGTAAACATACAATTTAATGTTGAGTCTTCAAGTCATCACATGGACCAAGTGGGAGATTGTTGGTTTTAATCTATAATGGTCCATGTAATTTAAAGTACTAATTTATGTAAAAGATACTTAATGTGATGATTGTTAAGTGTTAAAGGATAATTAAATTAGTGGGGTTAATTTTTAGAGTTATTAAAATTATTCCTCTCCTCTCCTTTTATGAAAGGTGGTTATGAGCAATTAAAGGAGTAAGTTTTTATTTAAAATAAAAATCGAGTGTATAGGTTACATATAGGCAGTTTTTTCACTCAAAAAGAACACACTTATCTTTACTATTACAAAGAAAAACCACATAACAGTGAACATGTGTCTTCATCATCAAAGATATGAGCAAAGGAAGGTAGATAGGCGAGAAATTAGTTGAAAAGATCAAAGTGTTGTTCAAGAATCCATTATGGATCTGAGTAAGTTTTCTAAACTCTCCTATGGAAATTATAGAGTATAATAGAATTGAAAAATATATTATCTAAGATCCTTAGAGTGTAATTTTCTTGTATGTTGAACCCTAAGAAATTACACATAACAATAAAATTTACTTACAAAGTGATGTCAATTATGACTTTGTTTGGATAAACTTTTCTAAAAATACTTGTAAGAAAAAAATAAAATGAATTGAATTTCTTCTATGAATTAAAATTAATTTATGCACTTTATTTTTATGAAAGTTATTTTATCTAATTTCTTCAAAAACTAAGGAACATAAGTTAATAGTTAATTTTAATTTACAAAAGGAATTCAATTTATTTTACTTTCTTATTTTCTTCTTCTATAAGTACTTATGGAGAAGTTTATCTAAACAAAACTTAAACCCTTGTTTGATCTTGCATTTCTATACCTAGACTCATGTTTGTGAAGCTTAACCTCAATTCTTAGTTCTATGATATCTATTTTGTTCCATGCATTTTACTCTCCTCAGCTGAATCTACAATCAATTGGAAGCAAGCTTGCCCTTGCTTTTGCATCCACATGTTTGAAGTTCAAAAGCTGCCAATACACTCATATTCCCAATATATCCTTTTGTATCCTTGCAATTTTGTTGGTGTGGAAAATTTTCCTAGCTAGCCGTGGAAATGACTAATCATCAACGAATGATTCTCCTATCAGGCGATTGGCTCGAGGAAGGGATTTTATTCCTCGATTGGGTTCTTAGTCCACTCCAAAGAACTTCTTAGCAGTCGGAGGACTGAGGTTTCTATACTATGCTACTTTTAAGGTGAAATGTGGTATAGAAAGGCAATAAATGACTGAAATTGTAAAGGAAAGCGATAAAGAAAGATACAAATAAAGCTATAAAGAAAGCTGTAAAATGCGAAAAGTAAATAAGTGGCAAAGATAAATTTGATTGATTGGTCAAGGACCTTTTTTACATTGAAAATGAAATATTTAAACCCTCTGCTGTCCTATGACTGTCGTTTCACTTGAGTAACTGCCCACTATCCTATTTTTTAGGGAGAGGTGATAAACGTGCAAAAAGCTGCCCTAAAACTGCTTTGAATATTAAAATTTTCCCTCCAATAGCATGTATCTATCATTGGGCTTCTGCGTTTTTGGCCATTCCTTGGCCTTCTTCATTCTTAGGCCCAAGTCAGTCGATGGAAACCAACTATCTTAGCCGTTAGTCGATGATAATTAATTGTTACTCGATACTGCATGACTGTCCTAACTTTTTTAGTGCCAACATACTTGCCCTCCTTTTTGCACTTCATTCAATTTTGTAACGACACTTATCATTAATGAGCACCAAAATGATGACAAAAAAACTCAAGTGCGCTAAAAAATCTCCCCAACTTCACGGCTTCTTGATGTAACGACTCTTTTACTAGGTTTAAAACTCGAACTTTGCCCCCCAATTATCTCTTTTTCCTTAGTCTCCTCAGCTATCTCACTTCCAAACTAGAACTGCTTACCCCTTAAATCCCTATTCACTTACTCTCATTCACTAACTTCTTCTCTTTGCCCAATCTTCCACTACAATCATGTTATCATCTTCCAAATCTGATTCCCAGAATCGTGAGCGGTCACCTATGCAAAAGGAGTCCTCCAGTGAAGAAACCTTGCACACCTTGCAATCTGTTCGTTGTAGGATTCCCCTATGGCTGAACCCTACTCAATTGCTTAAACGCTTATCCTAGATGCCACTAAAGAAAACGAATACCTCATAGGTCCTACTTTGCTTCTATAGAAAGAGACTATGAGTCAACCTTCCACAACCTCTTTGCCTCGGATTGTTATCCTATTCCCATTACTTATGACTGGTACGGTTCGATAGCTTCCCAAAGGACTTGCGCATTTGGCCTACTATTTTTCTTAATATATAACTTGGTTGAATAGAGTAGTAGTTGCCAAGGGCAGTGAGTGGAAGAGCTAGGGTGTATATGACATTATTATGTTGACAATTGTTGAACTCCCTTGATAACACATGTGTTGGTGGCCTTGTTCGAGTTTTGGTTGACAACCATCAATGGCGTGTTTTTCCAAAAGGCACAACTACCTTCACTCTGCTTGATGTAGCTGTAATCCTCAATTTACCAATTGTAGGAGAAGAACTCCCAGTCCTGTATGCCACACTTACAATAATTCCAACGCAACTAGGAATTAACTTTTCCAAACACAATTCCATTTATAAAAATTTCTTCTTGGCTAACGCCAAATCTTCAGGCTCAGTGTTGAAAGGAGAACACCATGTCTTTGTACTTTTTGGTTTTATAGATATTTTTCCTACACAATATTAGAGTTGTCAAAAGATACGGGCCAAGCCATTAGTTCTTAATGGGCCGGCCCAGCCCGGCCCGGTTTATGATCAGGCCTGTATTTTGGTGGCCCAGCCCAGCCCTATGCAGGCCACCTAGCCAATTTGGCTTGAATTTTTTTGCAAACGATTAACATTGTTATCTATTTTAATTATTATTTTATTTACCAAAAATTATATAAAATTAATTTATTTAAATGATATTTAATATTTAAAATTAAATTCTACATACTTTCTAGTATAAATGAACATTTTTCTTCATATATAATTTACTTAATTACTTAATAGTCTTATTAAAAATATATCTTAAAGTGAATTTTATTTACGATATTAATAAACTATATTTTTTTAAAAGATATTAACTACTTTAGAAAATGTCTTTATTGACTGTGTTGTTTGAATTTGTATTGGTAAAAAAAAATAGAGTTATGGGAAAATATATTTTTTTATTTAAGAAAGTGAAATTTTAAAAACCTAATAATTACATTTAACTCGATATTGTGAGAGCCTTACTCAAAGGTTTAACAATTCTTCTTGCATCTTTTGTTGATTTGTATGTTCTCTTATTAGCACATTAATATGGTCTTTTTTTAATAGGCATCCCACTACTTGTTTTAAACAATTAAACATGTATAAGTCAACATACCATGTTTGACACAAGGGAGAATTTCCTTCCTTGCATCATTTTGTATTTTTGCAAAAAAGTGAGGTACCTAATATTGTAAGCATATATCATTCACTAGTCTGTCTAGTCATAAACATTCATAATTTTTTGAAAATAGTAACAACAAAATAGAGCACCAACATAAAACAAAACATCCATAATAAACTTCCATAACTCCATCTAAGCAAAATCAAACAAGTCATGTCAAATTCAGAAATTTAGAAACAAATATCTTCAACAACAAGTACATGACAAAAGTTCAACAAATTTAGAAATCCAAATACAAATGTTCAACAACAAATTAAGATGTTGGCTTTTCTCCTTGATCAATCTACTCCGTAAAGAGCTATATCTCCTCCATTTCTTGTGCATCTGCAATTCATAACACAAAAGAAGTAAATAAGTAAAATTAAATATTTAAATGTAAATTGAAGTTTTAAAAAAGAAAGATTAAAACATAATTCACTAGTTGACTATTACCAGAAGGTCCAACTTCTTTGAAACCGTGCAACCAATTACGAGTACAAATGAAGGCTTGCACAGTTTTAGGGAGTAGACAATTTCTATACTTATGCAGAATGCGACCTCCAATACTAAATGAAGATTCTGAAGCCACTGTTGTGATTAGAATGCTTAAAATATCACAAGCCATAACAGCAAGCTGAGGGAATCGGTGCTTATTCAGCTTCCAATATTAGAGAACATTCATATCTTCACCAACAATGCATGACTCTCCGAAGTATATGTCAAGTTGAGACTTGCCATCAGTTGAACTCTGTTGTCTTATTTCCTACTGGTATGCCTATAATTAAAGAAACACAACACAAATAAATTGGAGGCATTAATAGAAAATTGAATATAATGTGACAAATTAAAATTATAATAGCAACAACAATGTTACCTGAAGAATGGATGAAGAGAATGTTCCCCTTGGCATTGGATGAGATTGCAAGTCTCTTGATGAAGTACTAGGTAAAGATGAGCTTAATGTAGCCAACTGATTTACATATTCACCAAAAAGATGATACAAGCCCATTTTTACCTTGTTGACCCTCTCTTCATAGTCATGTGGATAAAGCCTCTTATAACAAAAGATGATGAAATTCAATTTTGCCTTTGGAACCAAAGGTAAGAGTGACACAATATTCACTCCAATACTTATCAAATTTCACCTTCATCCTCAATGCCATATCTTTGATCACTTCATCATGGCTATTCAAATTTGCATGCAATCCCATCTCTATAATTGCAACTTGCATGAAATATAAATTGGAGGTGGGGTAAGATGACCCAGATATCAAATTAGTAATGTCATAAAATGGGGCAAAGAATTCACATATCTTCTCCGCTCTTTCCCACTCTTCATTAGTTGGACAAAATTTGTAACTTCTATCACAAAAGCTCAAATTAGTGAATGCACGACGATACTTAATAGCGCTTTCAAGCATCATGTACGTAGCATTCCACCTAGTAGACACATCCAACCTAAAGAAACCCCCACCAACTTTAGTTAAGTGCACTTCAACACATCTTTGAAATTCTCTCAACCTTCCCTCGGAAGCTCTCATATATTTCACACTTTCTCTAATCTTATATAAAACATCCTCACCTGCCTTCAAACCTTCTTGAACTATAAGGTTCAAGATATGTGCACAACATCTCATATGAAAATATTCACCTTTACATAACAAGCCATTTTGCAAATTAAGCCTTTCTTTTAAAATTTTTATCATGCTATCATTGGAAGAGGTATTATCCAATGTCAGAGAAAAAATTTTGCCCTCTATCCCCCAATCTTTAAGCACTCCAAGTACCTTACTAGATAATTCTAACCCGGTATGTGAACTATCCAAATGACAAAATGAAAGTAACTTGCTATTTAACTTCCAATCATTATCAACATAATGAGCAGTCACAGTCATATAGCCTTAGGTAGTTACAGCTGTCCATACATCAAACGTCAAACATATTCTACTAGGAATATTAGCTAGCACACTTTTTAGCTTTGCCTTTTCACTCAAAAACACATTCTTGCAATAAGCTTTTATAGCGTTTCTAGTAATGGGTTTAAAATCAGGATTCAAAACTTTATTTATTGCCCAAACCCCCTCATACTCGAGATAGCTAAATGGAAGATCATGCTTGATGATACATCTAGCAAGTGCATCTCTATAAACCTTACTATCAAATTTCCATTGCCTTAATAAGATAGCTTGGTTATCTAACAACACTCCCACATCTTGGAACTTAGGAGTTATATGGCATTTAGGAATATGGCGTCTTAAATGATTGGTACCTGAAGCAACTTTACAAGTGCACATTTTTCCACAACCCTTACATTTACATTTTTCAACCCCATCAATTAGACCAAGCTTTTTATAATAATTCCATACCTTAGAAATATTAGTCCTACTTTTCTTTGCCTCTATAGTTTCTTAGTCTTGCCCACCTTCATCCATGCTCTTATTCTTATTATTAGCAATAGTAGTACTGCAATTGAAAGAAGGATAACTAGTTGGAGTTGCATCGGTGTTAATTTCAGGTGGAGATTCCATAATTTCATCTATATTCTCCAAATTTTCTTCAATATTCATAACTGCAAAAATACAAAACAGAACTATATTTAGTAATTAAGCTGACAGTGACTACTGATTTCTACGTGAGCAACACAGCACAGCAAGACTGAATGAAAAAATAACAATATGTCAACAATATGTAATGAAGAAATAACAATATGAACGTGCAAAAATACAACTCTTGCCTCTGATTGAATGAAGAAATAACAATATGTAAACAAAAAAAATTGCTAAAATTGTGAGCAGCACAGCAGTAGAGTCGAACTTGTAGCAAGATTTGACTCAGATTTAGGAAGGTGGAGCGGAGGCAGAGGCAGAGGATGATGCAGCGGCGAGCGCGGAGGGGACGTGGAGGGTGGAGGGATGTCGATGAGGATGCGGAGGCCGAACAGTCGCCAGATGCAGACGCGAAGCTTAGGTGGAGCAAAGGCAAAGGCAAAGGGACGTCAACGAGGATGCAGAGGTCGACACGAAGGCCGAACAGTTGTCGGACATAGATGCGAAGCTTAGGCAGAGCGAAGGCAGAGGCGGAGGGACGTCGACGAGGATGTGGAAGGGACGCAAAGGGGACGCAGAGGAGGACGCAAATGGGATGCTAAGGAGGACGCAGAGGGAACGCGAAGTGGACGTGGATGCAGAGCAGAGGCTGACGCAGAGGCCGAACGGTAGCCGAACACAAACGGGGAGTTTAGGCGGAGCGGAGGCAGCAGTCCGCAGATGGAAGTCCGGCAGCTACTTAGGGTTCTCAATATTTTGAATTAGATTTAGGAGAAAGGGACTGTGGTTTGTGGGCTGCCTCCTACCTGTGGCTGTCTCCAAAGTCTGTAGTGTTACTAGTGTTAGTAGTGTAGTGTAGGTGGAGGGCCTGGAAGCATGGAGCGTTTCGTGAGATGAGAGTTGAGACATTTTTTTTTTCACTTATATTATATATAAATAATTTAATATTATTTATTTAATTTTTAATTTTTATATACATATATAAAAACCGAGCCAGCCCGAAGCCCGTACAGGCCAGCCTGGCCCGGTTTCTTATGGGCTAGGTTTTTTTGAGCCCAGCCCAGCCTTTTTTACGGGCTGAGCGGGCTGGCCCATCAGGCCGGGCCCATTTTGCCAGCTCTACACAATATTAGCTGGTGTTGTCGTGAAGTATAATGACTTTATCTCGACTCTTACATTTAGTCGCTACCTTACCTTAGGCCCTATCTTTTTATCCACCATGTTTCGTGGTATTTATGGCTTGCTTGATAACATGAGAGATGAAATGAGAATTTAACACAACAATTAGCCCCCTGTGGTTTCTAGCCATGTGGCACAATTATATTTTCTGGATGCATTGCATCCCAGTTTTCCCCTATTAGAAACTTCCCAAAATGACACTTGCTACGCGCAAGTCTTGTTGCAACAATTGCCTCCTAAGGCCTTAGCATTTACTATTGCCAACTAGCTTTATTTGACAGAGTTTGCATATGTTCATTCCTTGAACCCCTTCACTGGCAGCTAACAGGGCTTGCATGGGCTAGAATTAACTTTAAAATAAAGGAAAATGACTCAGCCACCCATGTCAACTAGGGTTCTGCATTGGTTTCTTGAGCTCTATAGTGCAGGATTAATCCGATGGCCAAAGATAACAAGATTTTAGTCAAAGGATATTATCCTTAATGCTTCGCGAGGTAGTTTAGGTTGGTGCAAGCTATTCCTAAGCCTTTCCCTTTTTGTTGTAGCCATGTTGTCACCTACTAGGGTGTCTTGTTAACCTTTTGAAGTCATGGCGGCTAGCAAGGACACAACTCGCAAGTTAAACACCTTTGTTTTCCATTCTTTTGCCAGTCGTCCACGACAAACCCAGTTGTACCGAGAATGGTGGGGAGTCATAACGGCTACCATGTTCACCAAAGCAACTGAAGACTATTTGACTATACTAAGAGATGAATGTTCTGATGAATTGGATGACTAGCCTACTCCTAGTCTAACGAAGCCTTCAACTAGCCATCAAGCTGCAGGTTCGGTGTCTTCTAAAGGTAAACCCTTTCTTCCAATTGAATGTTCTCTTGCTTGAGTAATTGCTAGGGTACCTTATCATTTTTCCTCTTATCAGGCCTACAATCTAGTCCTGCCAAGCCTTCCCAAGTAGTAGATGTAGAAGGCTTGCCTGATCTTGTTGCAACACAAACAACTAATCAACCGCCTAGGCTATCTGTTCGCACCACACGCTTATCGACTGCTTTGGCCACTTCAACCTTTAAATCAGCTCACAAGTGTCATAAGGACAACTCTCAAACCCTTAAGAAGGTTATCTGCTTTCCTCACCTTTCATCTTATATTTGGTTGACTCTACGTATTACAAACTAACTACATACGTGTGTAGGCTGAGAAGAAGACAACGAAGAGAAAGGATAAGGAGAAAAAGAAAGGGCATTCCAAAAAGATTTCAGCCACCCTTGACTTACAGCAGCCTTATCATGTAGAGAAGACAATTGCTAGTTCCCACACTAGCCCTATGGAGATTCTTGCCAAAATACCTTAGCTGACGTTAGTCTTGAAGCTCATCAATGTTCCTGATGAAGTATTGTCAAATAATAAGTTGCCTCTGACCAATCCTCCTATGTCCAAAGACGCCTTGCCTCTCCTCAAACATGGAAATTACGTACAAGAGAGGCTTGTAGCTCCTTTTCCTGAACACTCAAAACATGTTCATACCCTATGTTTGTTGTTCTTAAAACTGGCCAGTGTAGTGGATTCTCATATTGTTAATGAGGCCAAAAGGATGGCCTACGGCCAGATTGCTCTACTATTGGGCAACTTAGAGACTAAGTACAAAGCGAATGCGGGGCACAAAGAGCAAAACAACAAAGAGTTAGAGCGATTGGCTAAGCTTGAAGCTAGCCAGGCTAATGTGGTGGCTCAATTTGATGCAGTCGAGGCGAGGCGACAAGCAGATCAGTGCCTACAAGCTGAGATCAATGCCAGGCTAGAGGAACTGCAAAACAATTTGGTGAAGATTCAGTAGGAAATCAACCTACTTCAACCCATCTTGACTGGCGTCATTGTGCGTTTAAATGAACATAATGACAAGAGGATTGAGTTATATTAGCAAGCCCTGTAGCTGGATGATGAGATAGGCGCTTTGGCTGAACAAAAGGATATGCTTAAGAAAAAATTTGAGAGTAGCAACAAATGCCTGAATGACGCTAACCTTGAGTGGGCTGGTTTCTATCAAATGGTGCTTCAAGCTCAACAACTAGTGGTAGTTGTACTCGTTGGTTCAGTTTTTTCTCTATCAAATGATGAGGTAGAAGTGGCAGGTGCTGGAAACTTGGCTCTAAAATCATACGATTTTCAAGCTTGTCTATATTGCCATCTTCATCTTTTGAACTATTTATTTTTAGACTTGTATGCCCTTGGTAGTTATGATCGTTGGCTTGTAGCTGTCAAGACAATTTTCATTTGGTTTCATATATGCTAGGGTAGTATTCTTTAAGAATCACTCATTGATACTTTTACTGTGCTCATTAACCTGCATATCAACTAACTTATAGGCTCCGTTAGCAAAAACTTGGCTAATCACAAATGGCCTTTCCTATGTCAGAGACCATTTCTCGAACTACAGGTCCTTGTGATCGATTAGTAAAATCATCTTCCATACTAAATCCACTTCAACAAATGTTCTCCGTTGAACATGCTTATTATAACTTTTGGCCACTTTCACCTTATTATGCTTGATGTTCTCTAAGGCCATTAGTCGATCTTCATCAACTAATTTTAATTTCAATATTAGAGAATGTTGATAGTCGTCAGCCAATAATTGGTTTTGTTTTTCCACTCGTAGAGATTTAATGTTTACCCTAATGGAAAAACCACATCTTGGCCGTAAGTTAGCCGAAAAGGAGTAGTGGTAGTCGCATTGTTCTTCATGCTCTTGTAAGCCCATAAAACTTCAAGCAACGCCTCATTCCACTTCCTTGGCTTTTCCTCAACAGCCTTTTTAATTAGATCCATAATGATTTTATTGGTAGCCTTTGCTTGTCCATTCACTTGAGTGTAGTATGGAGTTGAGTAAACTAGCTTAATCCCAAATTGTTGAGCAAGGTCATCACCTTGTCATCAGTAAACATTATCCCTTGATCAACCATGATGGTTTCTAAAATCCCAAACCTATAAATTATCTGGTTTTGAATAAACTTAATGACATCAAATTAGGATACGTATACTGTCAGCTATGCTTCTACCCACTTAGTGAAGTAATTAGTGGCAACAATAATGAAACTATGGTGCTTGGAAGATCTTAAGTGAATTTTTCCTGTAAGGTCCATGGTCCAACCCCTAAACAGTTAGGGCTTGATCATATTGTGAAGCTCCTTAGCCTAAACCTTTGACAAGCTTCGCATCCTTTGGCATACTTAACACAATTAGCCAAAATAATTGGCCAGAAGTAGCCGTGGCGACAAATGAGCCATCTTATCTTTGGCCTAAACCTATGGGATCCACAAAGGCCTTCATCCTTTTCACCCATAACCCTTAACAGAGTTGTTTAATAGGCCGACCCGACCTAGCCGTGCGGGCAAGTTAAAAAAAGGGCTTGGCCCAGCCCGGTCACCTTTTAGGCCTTTTTCTTAAGCCCAACTCGGCCCTGGGCGAGCCACCAGGTCAAATTAGTGAAACTTTTTTTTTACTAATTAATGTTAATTTTCTATTGTATTTATTATTTTTTCTTCAAAAATTATTTAAAATATTTAAAATTAAATTGTTTTTTTATGTTACCAAGTAATTATCACTTAATCATAAAGATAGAAGTAAAAGGCTAAAGTAAAGCATTGACCTTATTAAACTAGTACGTATTTCTTCCTTTTAAGTTTTAATAATTGATTTATGTTATCGACAAGCTATTATTAGTGTTATTATTTATTTGCCAATATGCTAAGTTGTTATAATAATAAAAATGTAAATGTTTATTTCTTCCTTTTATCAATTTTTTTTAAATTTTTGAAACTTGCACGCTAAGTTGCTAACATAATGCATTGGTCTAAGGAATTTAGAATTATCGAATGCATCTTTGTGCATGCCATAATTTAGAAATTAGAAGACACATGCATTATTAGTTAGGTTGAGTGATTTTGTAAAAACTTAAGTTTTGTTTATTTTATCGTTAGAAAATCTATTTTTACATGTTTTAATAAAAAAAACACTTATTTTAATGTGCAATTTTTTTCAACCTTGCAAAATTAATTCTAACTCTACTACAGATGAATCAAGTATACATAATAAATAAAATATTACTACTGACACATTATTAATATACTAAATAACATAGGTTCACTATAAAAAAGTTAGCAAAACAACCCTGTAAATTCCAAACCTAAGAGATGTTTTGCAATTATGGAAGATAAGAAACACAACCTTGGAAAAATAACAATAAACTAATAAAATTTCATTTCCATTTATAATAAATCAATATCTTATAATGTCAAAACCAATAAACCATTATGCTAACAATTCCATTTCCTTTTATTCTACCCAAGGAATTGGACAAAAATAAATAAATAAAAAAATTAAAAAAAAATTAAATAATAATGATAATAATGATGATGATGATGATGATGATGATGATGATGATGATGATGATAATAATAATAATAATAATATATAGATAGATAATAATATAATAATAATAAATAAATAATAATAAATAAAAAATAGAGCACCAAAATAAAATAGAACATTTATAATGAACTTCCATTTAAGCAAAGTAGGCAAGTCATGTCAATTAAAATCAAGATACACATAAATGACAAAAGTTTCACAAGTTTAGAAATTCAAAAACAAGAAAAACAACAAAGTCAAAACTAAACAAGTTCATTAATTCAACAACAAATTAAGATGTTGGATTTTCTCCATGACTAGTTTGCTTCGTAATACTGTATCTCCTCCACTTCTTGCACATCTGTAATTCATAATACAAAAGAAGTAAATAACTAAGAATTAAATATTTAAATATAATTTATAATTTTAAAAAAGAAAGGATTACAACATTATGACATATTACTAATTTATTATTACTAAAAGGTCCAACTTCTTTAAAATCGTGAACCAATTACGAGTACAAATGAGGGCCTGCATAGTTTCAAGGAGTAAGCAATTTCTATACTTATGTAGGATACAACCTCCGATACTAAATGAAGATTTCAAAACCACTGTTGTGATTGGAATGCTTAAAATGTCACAAGCCATAATAGTAAGTTGGGGGAAACGATGCTTCTTCAACTTTCAATATTGGAGGACATCCATGTCTTCACCAACAATGCATGATTCTCCCAAGTATATGTCAAGTTGAGACTTTCCATCATTTGAAGACTTTTGTATTATTTCTTACTGGTACACCTATAATTAAACAAACACAACACAAATAGATTTAAGACATTGATGGAAAATTAAATGTAATGTACTGAATTAAAATTATATTTGTAAAGTCAAAGTTACCTGAAGAATGGATGAAGAGAATGTTTCCTTTGGCATCGAATGAGATTGCATGTCTCTTGATGAACTACTAGGTAAAGACGAGCTTGATGTAGCTAAATGATTTACATATTCAGCAATGAGATGATACAAACCTTCTTTTACCTTATTGACCTTCTATTCATAATCATGTGGATAAAGCTTCCTATAACAAAAGCTTATGAAATTCAACTTTGCCTTTGGATTAAGAACATATCCAAAGGCAAGAATGACACAATATTCACCTCAATATTTATCAAATTTGACCTTCATCCTTCATGCCATATATTTGATCACCTTATCCTAGCAATTCAAATTTGTATGCAATCTCATCTCTATAATTGCAACTTGCATAAAATATAAATTGGATATGGGGTAAGATTACCTAGGATATCAAATTAGTAATATCATAAAATGAGGCCAAAAATTCATATATCTTCTCCGCTCTTTCCCACTGTTCATTGGTTGGACAAAACTTGTAACTTCCATCACAAAAGCTCAAATTAATCAATGTATGACAATACTTAATAGCACTTTCAAACATCATGTACGTAGCATTTCATTTAGTGGACACATCCAATCTCAAGAAACCACCACCAACATTAGTTAAGTGTACTTCTTCTACACATCTTTGAAATTCCCTCAACCTTCCCTCCAAAGCTCTCACATACTTGACACTTTCTCCAATTTTATATAAAGCATCCTCACCTACCTTCAAGCCTTCTTGAACTATAAGGTTCAAGATATGTGCACAACATCTCACATGGAAATATTCACCTTTGCATAACAAGCCATTTTGCAAATTAAGCCTTTCTTTTAAAAATTTTATCATCTTTTCATTAAAAGAGGCATTATCCAATGTGAGAGAAAATATTTTGTCTTCTATCCCCCAATCTTTAAGCACACCAAGTACTTTACCAGATAAATCTAACCCGGTATGTGAACTATCCAAATGACAAAATGAAAGTAACTTGTTATTTAACTTCCAACCTTCATCAACATAATAAGCAGTCACAGTCATATAGCCTTAGGTAGTTATAGCCGTCCATACATCAAAAGTCAAACATATTCTATCAAGAATATTAGCTAGCACACTCTTTGGTTTTTCCTTTGTACTCAAAAACACATTCTTACAATCATATTTTGCAGTGTTTCTACTTATGGGTTTAAAATCAGGATTCAAAACTTTATTTACTGCCCAAACCCCCTTATACTCGGCATAGCTAAATGGAAGATTATGCTAGATGATACATCTAGCAAGTATATCTCTATAAACCTTACTATCAAATTTCCATTGCCTCAATAAGCTAGCTTGGTTATTTAACAAGACCCCACATCTTGGAACTTAGGAGTTACATGACGTTTAGGAACATGACATCTTAAATGATTAGTACTTGAATAAGAAGTATTGGGCCTAATTTTCTTTACCTCTATAGTATCTTGGTCTTGCTCATTATCATCTATACTCGTACTCTTGTTACTAGCAATAGTGGTACTGCACTTAACAGAGGGATTGCTACTTGGAGTAGCCTTGATGCTAACCTTGGGTGGAGTTTCCATGATATCATCCATGCTTTCCAAATTTTGCATCTAGATTCATTACTGCAAAATGCAAACAGCAATACAACATTATCAGTAGAAGTTATAAAATGAAGAATTCTTAATATTTGAATTAAAAACAAATCATGTGCAAATGTGTTGTCATGACATTTTAGAAAAAATTAAAAACAACAATACTGACAGTACATGAAGATATTAATATGTTTTTTTAAAATGAACCTAAATTAAAGATCATAGTCATTGATTTCTATTCTTAAAGTATCCTCAATCATATGTTGCTTTATTATAAATCTAATTCCTATTATTCCAATTATCCAAATTTAAGATCAAGTATAAGTGACAAATTTATAGAGGCATTAAAAATAAAGAGAAGCAATCAATTTAAAAGAGAATGAACCTAAATTAAAGATAAGAATTCAAATTGCATCAGGTTAGAATTCCTTATCCCTTAACTACAAAAATTTAATGGAAAAAGGGAAAACAAGAAAAAGAGAAAAGAATGCTTAGTACCACTAAAAAGGGAGCGTTATATGCTTAAACAACTTAGTAACCATTAAAAAAGTATCATTCTGACTTTTTGGTGTTATAACGTTAAGTCTTGGCGTCCATAATAACATTGGAAACACTTCTTCCAATTATTCACTTAGAACTTTTTCTAAAATTCATCATTATACAAAGTGAGATTTCAAACACTAAATGAAGAAGAATTAATTAACACAATACTTAAATTTACAGAAGCTAATTTGTAAATTTACACTATACTTAAATCATACTCTTACAACACTAAGAAAATACTAAAGTTTCAAGCATAAGATTTGCACGAATTATACTCTTACAATACTGTGAAAACACTAAATCTCTCCCTAAATCATACAATTAAAATGTCCTAAAGCAACATTTTCTCAAAAAGTCACTTATGTTTCGAAAATTAGTTTATACTGCATTATTTTTTCTTTCATTGTGTTATGGCACTTGAGTTGTGCTTCCAAATCAGAGTATCATACATGGATATAGCCAAAAAATGCTATAAAATTAAAACATGGAGCAAACACACAAGGGAAGCAAAAAGAAGCATTCGGATTGATCAAACTGAACCCATTTCAAACTAAATAAGAACAACCCATCAAATAGGAAACAAGCCACCAATGAAAATTCAAATTTAACCTGTTGAAGTGAAGACAACAGAGTAGGGGGCCAGGGTTGCAGTGAGCAAACGTGAGTAGAGGCTAGAGCTACAGCGAACAACCAAGCAGGGGAGGGAAAAAACTGAAAGCATTACTAAGTAGGTGTGAGTTGTAATTAGTGCATTATGAAAAATGACAAGTGGACAACAAAAAGGGTGTTGTGTGTCAAGAATAAGAGGCATTGCGACCAAGAGGCGTTGTGAGGACCACAATGCATCGTGATAAGGGTCAAGAAGGCAGAGGTAGAGGCAAAGGCTCATCATGTCTAGGGTATAGAGTTCTAATCTAAAACCGTGAAAGTGTGAAACGAAGTTTCAAAGTAGAAAGTAATGTATGGTGTACACTTTTGACCTTTCTATTTTAGTATTTTTTTTTTACCTATTTTTACCTATATATATATATGGTTAAATATGTTTTTAGTCCCTAAACTTTTCTCGATTTTTACTTTTAGTCTCTAAACAAAAAATTGACCGGTCCTAGTCCTTGTACTTTTCCTCTGTTAACATTTTTAGTCCTTACCATTAAATCCCACCATGAAGTGATGACATGGCAACCACATGAGTTGCCACGTCATCAACTAGTCTGACAGGGTAAATTATTTTTTAGTCCCTAAAAGTAAATTTTGTGAAAAGATTAGGACTAAAAACATAATTTACCAAAATGATGACGTGACAGCCACATTAGACTAGTTGATGACGTGGCAACTCACGTGGCTAGCTGCCACGTCATCCCTTAACATTGGGACTTAATTGTAAGGACTAAAAACGTTAATGGATGAAAAGTGAATATCAATAAAAGTTTAGGGACCAAAAACATATTTAACCCATATATATATATTATGTAATTACCAGGCTAGCCTGACCCAAGCCCAATTAGCCTAGCGGGCTAGGCCAAATTGGCCAATTCCTTTTGAGCCACCTTTTTTTGAGCCCAGCCCAGCCTTTTTTACGAGCTAAGTAGGCCAGGCCTTTTTTGCTGGCTCTAACCCTTAAGGCCTTTTCATCACTGATACACTTTAACAATAATCCATTGGCGATCTACTTATATAAATCTCCATCTAGTAGCAAATGTTTGAAGGCTCTCTTCCTTAAAACAAAATCAACTTAGCCGATGATTCTCCAGGTAGGTGATCAACTCTTGTCGCCAGTCCTGAACCATTGTCGAGATTTCACTTGATGCCATGACTGGCCATCGGTAATCATCTTCCAACGCCTCTAACTCCTTGAATCTAGAGGCATGCTGAGCCAAGCTATTGGCTTCTTGATTCTTTTCTCTTGGTACATAAATCACTTTAGCATCCATGAACTGTCTGAGTAAATAAACAATCATTTCGTGTAAATGCACCAAATTCAGATGATAGAACCTATATCACCCCACCAATTATTTAACTATTAGTTGGGAATTGCCTAAAATTTTCGCTTACTGGCCCTTTCAGCTAACAAAATTTTTAGACTCAACAATAATGCTTCATATTTAGCCTAATTATTGGAGCAATCAGCTGGTAATTCACAACCGAACTTCCTTAGTTGGCCGCACGAACTAGTAATAGCTAATTTTGCCTCTGTGGCTGAGCAATTTTTGGATCCATCAAACATCATTATCCAAGGTTTAGTCCCTAAGTAGGCATCCAGCTTGTCGAAAGGACCTTTGACTTCAAGGCAAGGATGTTGGGCCAAGAAGTTGGCTAATACCTGTCCTTTGACGGCTTTTAGTGGCAAATATTTAGGGAAAATGTGCTTAATTTCAATGCCCACTTCATTAGTCATCCTTGTAAGGCAGGCTTATTTAGTAAATACTTGACTACATCTATCTTGCAAACTACAAATACCTCTCTATGTAGCAAATAGTACTTGAGTTTTGCATATGCAAAATATAAAGATAAACATAGCTTTTCAATAGTATATTGAGTTTCGGCATTCTGGAGTAATTTACTTAAATAATACACAGCTCACTTAGTGCCATCTTCAGCATCCTGTGCTAATAGGCATCCGATAGACTCATCTGTGGCTGATATGTAAAGCTTTAGCAAGCCTCGTGGCTGATAAAGGCATCAACAGTGGAGGTGTGGCCAATGCCTGCTTAATCTAATCAAAGGTCACTTGTTGATCTCTGCCCCACGCAAAGTCTTATTGCTTATCAGCCATAGCAAAGGTGAAAAAGCCCTTAACTTGCCACTCGAATTTGTTGTGAACCACCTAAGGAAGTTTATCTTTTTGATAAGGCTCTACAACTCCAGCTTATTTCGTGGGGGAGATGCTTCCATGACTGTCTTTGCCTTGTTTTTGTCTACTTTTATGCCCTTTTGGTGTACTAGAAAGCCTAAAAAGTTGCCTGCCGTGATCCCAAAAGCATACTTGGCCAAATTCATCTTCAATCTATGTGCCCTCATCCGTGTGAAGGACTACTCTTAGTAAGCTAAATGGTTATTAAAATTAGCAGACTGCACAACAACATCGTCGATATAGACCTTCATATTCTTGCCAATCAAATCATGAAATAATAGATTCATAGCCCTTTGCTATATAGCCTTGACATTTTTAAGTCCGAACAACATAACTAGCCACTCATAAATACCAATGGCTCCAGGGCACCAAAAGTCTGTCTTATGAACATCCTCCTCAGCTAAGTAAATTTAGTTATAGCTTAAATAGCCATCCATAAACGTCAACATGCCATTGCTAGCCGCAGAATCCACCGACATATCTACAACTGGCATGCATACTCATCCTTAGGGTAGCCAAATTCAAGTTTCTAAAGTCAACACATACCCGAACTTGCCCATTCTTTTTTATAACAAGGACTATATTCAATAGCCAATCAGCATGTTTAACTATTAGAATGAATCCCACTGACAATAAGCACTCTATTTCAACCTTTATCTTGGGTAGTAATTCTGGGTTGAAACACCTAGGAGGCTGTTTATGCAGCTTTTAGCTTTCTTTGATAGGTTGTCGATGCTTCACTAAGGATCTTGACAAACCTGGCATTTCATAGTAGTCCCAAGTGAAGCAATCCTTGAACTCTACAATTAGCTGTGTGAGTTTGGATCACTCCTTTTCCTTTAATAAATCGCTCATCTTAACTAGTCAAGGGTTGTCGGCTGTACCCAAATAGACGTCTATTAATAGTTCTTGGGCTTCAAATGATGACAACTATATCTGAATCAGCCAGGTAGGATCCTCTAACATAGGTTCTACCTGCCCCCTGAGCATTTTTTGCACTACATCCTTAGCTACATCTTCTAGGAAATGTTGGCTTACCCTTTTGATCAGATTATTGAGCACTTCCATTAGCCTCTCCTATCTTCTCAAGCTATACATCGACTTATTTTTTGAGTTGAAAGCCATGTGAGGTAAACTCACATATAGCCACAGACTAGAACTCTTCCAAAGCAGTTATCTCCATGATAGGCTACATTTGCGGTGAGTAAAAGGCAGCCTCTATTACTGCCACATCAGCCAAAAATGGGCTTTCATTAACTGATAGCACCTTTACCTTGTCATCAACCCAAAAAAACAACATTTGATGTAAGGTAGATAGCACGTATAAATTAGGACGAAGTTAGTCCCTACCAAGCAGCACAAAATAAAACAGCTTTACATCCAACACAAAAAAGGCGTATATGCTTGTTTTGGGCCTATATTCAGCAATCAGTATCCTTATAGCCGTTGTAAGGTCCCCCTAGAGCTGGCAAAAATGGCCTAGGCCATGCCTAAAAAGAATCGAGCCAATTTGGCCTCACCTAGTAGACCAAACAGGCCAAGCTAGGTCGACAAAATAAAGGCCCGAAAAGAACCAGGCCTATTTTAGCCCTATATTTTTTTCCTTTGTAAAATTTAAATAAAATTAAAAAAACAAAATGGGCTGATTTTTGGCCTGGCTCAAGGGACAATGAGCCAAGCCGAGCCAAAGAAAATGTGGCCCATAAGGAACTCAGGTCAAGTCAGCTCGCTTTCCACCCTTTGGCCTGTTATGCCGGGTAAGGTGGCCCCTTTTGACACCTCTAGGTCCCTCATAAAGGTAGTCATTCTCATGTTAGTCCTCAATAGGTCAACCTTGGACTTACATAACTTTTTCATTATTGAATAAGGCATTATGTTAAGAAATGCCCCTTTGTCCACGAACACCATGCTTAAAGGTCTACTATTGATGATGGCCTTGACGTAAATGGGCTTAAGGTGCTTAGCCATATTATTTGTGGGTTTGTCCAACCTGGCTACTGCATCTTCAGGTGTGGCTTCATCAGCTAGGCTAGCTCATTCTTGCTCATCAGCCTCCACATCACCTTTAAGGGCTAACGCTTGTTCAGGCTAACTAGCAAACTCAAGCCACACTCTAACTGCTCTCATTGGAATAGGTGTATTGTCAGATAGTAAGCCATCCAGTTCATAGACTTCCAATTCTAACAAAGGGTTAATATCGCTCTCCTTAGATAAGTAGTTCTTGTAGTAGAAAGTTCCTTCCTTCCTATCGACTGCCTTGGGTGACAGCACCTCGTTTCTCTTAACTAGGTGACCGTGTGAGAGCATGCCGATTATCCTCTCAACTTCTGCAATGCTTTTTTCCTCTATAGTCTCCTTTTTTGAGTTCTTGTCAACGGTGTGGTCTCTATTAACTGATCCTTGGCGTATTTGTTCAAGAACCACTGCCCTTTCCCCACCTCTATCCTTGGCTTCTTAGTCCGTACTCCCTTTAAGCTATTCTAGGTCCATCAAAGTGATCCTAAGGGTGGACCGTTCCCTTTACATATTCACTTCAGTCATGCGCCTTTTAGTGGGGTGTGATGAAGTTACCTAAGGTTGTCCGTAGTTACCACTTGTGGCTCGGTTGGGGATATTATAGCCATCAAAAAATGGATTTCCTAAGAGGCTTATCTTCCTCCTTTGCTTGGCCCTAGTTTCTTGCTTGGTTTCCTTTAACCGCCACTGATACTTAGGATGCCCCTCGAGTTTATATGGTGGCCTTCGTTGCTGCCCAGTCATAATAGTTGATACTGTATGTACATAAGCCGTTGGGAAGGGGTCAATGTCAATCTTCATTTCTCCTTCTTTCTCAACTAACTTGATCTTCCCTCCTTCAAAGCCTTCTAGATAACATTCCTAAATTCCAAGCAGTTAGTCATAGAGTGACTATAAGCATTGTGCCACTTATAGTACCTCTTATTCTTTAAGTCATCTGGTAAAGGGTATTTTGTCCCTCTAGGAGTTTAATTTATTGGTCATTCACTAGGTAGTCAAATATCTAGGTAGTCCTTGAAATGGCAAACAAATAGGGCTCCTTGCCTTCAGCCTCGTTACCTTTTGGTGGCCTCAAAGCTAAACAAGAGTAGGGCTTCCCCTTGAGCAGTTCGGCTGCCATATGCTTGACTGTCGAATCCTCCTCTAATGACTCCACTAATTCCTTAACTATCATAGATATAGCCTAAGGATTCTTAATGCCTTTCTGTGCCCTACGTTGTTCCCTTTCTCTAATGAATTGCTCCACCTAGCTACTTTGGGGCAAGCTGTGCACAAATCCACATAGTCTTGTGTGATTAGCCGCTTTTTTTCAACTAAGGGTGCATATTTTCAACAGATATGTTTGCATACTCGATCTCTCGGGAGCTACACATTACATTTTCTTCTCACACGCCTCAAACGCTCCAAGTACTCAATAACGGTCTTGTTGGCCTACTGCCAAGTATTCATCAAATCAGCGATTGAAACGTCAACCTGTGGTGAGTAAAATCTATTGTGAAAACACCTCTCCATATCTACCGAATTCTGAATAAAATTGGTTGGCAGAGTTGAATACCATGTGAGGGCAGTACCAATCAACGACAAAGGGAACAACTATAATCTATAATAATCATTTTGACTGGCTTCCCCACATTAAGCCATGAATTAGCTAACCTGCTCTATGGTTGACTTGCCATCCTCTCTTAAGAATGTTACAAAGCTTAGGACTTTTAAACCCCTGGGTAAGGGTACCATCCTATCCACCCACTCCGAATAAGGTTTCTTATAGACTGGCCTATTGATCGATTTCAATTGGACTCCGAAGTGCTTTCTAATTACCTTGACTATCATATTAGGATCTAGTGATAAAAGAAGTAATAGGTCCTCTGCTTCGATGTGGCCATAGCTTTTGGCTGTCTACCTATCGCTTGGATGGCTAACTGGAATGCCAGAAGTTCATAGGTGGGTTAGTAATCGATTTTCCCCTTAAATGGAGGCTGGTGACTAATTGGCTTCATGTGACCAACTTCACCAAATGCGTTGATACCTCCTATGCTGATCCCTTGGCTTAAGAATCTAGTGTTTGGTGCCATCACCACAAGGGGAGGCAATCCAATAGTCCCAACAAAGTTGGGAGGTCTGCGACCATCTGAACAATGCCAAACTAAAGTGGTGGTGGTCCATTGGCTTCTGCTCTTGGTTGCACAGTAAAAAAGGCAAACGACTAACCAAACTGCTCTATGTTTATTTTAACGTAAACCGGGTTAGATTCGACACAAGAGTGCCCTATGTAAAATAAGTAAGGATCATATACTCCATCGACCCGAGCCCTATCTATACCTATGCTTAAAACAAATTTTAACGTGAGACTTATTAAATAAGCTAAAATTATTATTATTATTATTTTATTTGAAATTTATTTTTAGTCTTTTAAAGATATAAAACCACTTAATTATCGTAATCAATTTTATTTGATATTTCCTTTTTAATTAATAATAAAGCAAATTTATTTAATCTTTATTCATACATTGTTGATTTAAATATGGGGTTGTCTAATTTACCCCAATTAAAAATGAGATTAAACAACTCCATCAAAGATGATTGGTGTAATTTTCTATGTTATACCAATCATCTTTAAGTACATAAATAATTATACCAATTATCTTTGATGGGGTTTTATAACCCTATTTTTATTTGGGGTAAGTTAGACAACCCCTTTAAGTAATATTTTATTAATTTAGTTTTGAAAAACTTCTTGATGCTAAAACAACAAAAGTGTTGACAATATTTCATAATCATTATATTAATTAGCATTAATGATAGTTAGTAGGTTGGTGGATTATTTGGTTTATTCCAATGTTTACAATATTAAATAATAAGATATATGTATTTCAATTAGGACTAATAGAATAATAAAAATCAATCAATGAAATAAATAAAGTAGCTACTAAGTAAGAGAGAGATGTGTTATAGTAAGATGATGAACTTTTTATTTTAAGAAAAATATCCTCTTAACATTACTTATATATTAATTAATAACACTGTACATTTTTTAAAAAATTATAATTTACTTAATGCTTAATTACTTATATTATTTTTGATATTATTACATTTTAATTCATTAATTTTGACTGATTATAATATAATATTTTTTAATATATCACAAGCAGTGATTTTGTCTCAAAGACAAAAGTAATATATTAAAAGTAAATTATAAGATTCTAAGTAAATTATAATCTTTTAAAAAAAGTACAACGTTAAAAGTAAATTAGTGAATTGAAAAGTAAGAACAATATTAAAAACAATAAAATTTATTGTTCATAATATATCAAAGAGAAAATAGGTCATGCACTAATAGTGTAAAGTAGTTTTACACTGTCATCCAATCACAAACCACCATTTATTGTAAGTTTGTTTACGTTTATAATAAATACTTTAAAAGTCATATCAATGGTGATTTTGATTGGTTAACAGTGTAAAACTTTTTACATTGACAATACATAACCATTAAACTCTATATTAAAAATTAAAAATAAATTATAAAAGTACATTATATGTTATTACCTTATTTATTTAAAATAATTAATACATTACTTAATTGAATTACATACCCTAAAAATAATCTAATTGTAACAACCCACCTTCGTCACAGGAATACTCAAGCAACATAACCCACATTCAATTTTAATTTAATTATAAATCCCTGTAATCAATTTATATATGAAAATGAGTAAGAATTTTTGTGTTTTCACAGGCTTTTCTATCCATTAGTACTAACATCTAATAGGAATAAAGCTTATACCAACAAACATGTGAGAAAGAGAAATTATATACTCATGAAAATATCTACACAGACTTGTACAAGCAAAACACAATGCCTTATACACCAACTCGCACACAAAATTATTTTAATAATTAGTTCAGTTTAATAGAAAAACTGAGATAAAATAAAACTTAGAGTCACATGGTCGCACATCGCAAGTGAGTCCACAAGAACGCCACGAGTCGAAGTCAACGACCTTGGTCCTTAAGGCTAAGCAGTAAGTAGCGAAGCCCCTTCGTGTTTGGCTATTCGCAAGTCATAACTTGCAAGTTGCAATAATGCAAGTGTGCAACATAGCTCTTCAGTCTTCATGGTTCACTCGACGAGTCGACAACCTTGGTCCGGGTCCCTAAGTCCCTTCGCGTTTGGCCATTCGCAAGTGCAGTCACAACTCGCCACTCGTAATAGTGCAACACAACTCTTCACCCTTGGAACCCTAAATCCCAAATTGGAACCTGCTCTGCATACCTCTATTTCTGTTGGCTTCAATCATGAAGTAAGAACCCTAAATCCCAAATTCACTATGTTCTTATTGTTCTCTTTCTTAAATTTTCTATTGTTTTTTGTTTAGTGTAAGTGTGTAACGACTCACCTCAACACTCTCCCCCAAATTGCTAAATTTGACTCACAGCTTCACTGGTAATTGTTCTTCTTTTATTCTGAGTCATTTTGTCCAATTTAGTATTTGGGGTAATGGGTGTTTAACTATTTGGCTTAACATGGAAATGTTTAACCTTGAAGATTATTGATTCTATGGGATTGGAAATTGTTGGTCATAAGGACTTCATTCTTTGGGTTTGAATTGTTTTGCAGGTTGTAGCTTCTAATAAATTAGCTTATTTACTGGGAAAATTAATGAAAATGAAAATAATTTGTTTTGTTATTTGTGCTATGTTGGTTACTTTTTGTACCTTTTATTGGTGATTATTTCAGTTGCATGTAGTGTTGTTTCCCTCCCATTCAAATTACTTAGTTAAAAGGTTCAACCTAGTGGATCTCAAGTTTTGTCACAGTAATAGGTAGTATATGAAATCAAGGGCTTATTAGATTCTTAGACAAACCAACAAAGTGGTGTTGATTTATTTTCATCTTCAAAAATATACTTTCATATGGGAGTTTTTTTTGTTAACATATGCATCAATATTCAATGTTGGTTTTGATTGCTGTAAGTTCGCCTTAATTGTTAACATTTTCGCTTTTATTTAAAAGTCATAGATGGTCCATTATTAATTAGCACATCTCTTGAAAATAATGCAGATGGACTTTTCTTTACCAGAGACAGTAGAACATTCAATTGCTAATACACCAAATGCCTCTACCACTTCTGCTCCATTACCACCTCAGTCAAATACATCAGTAAGGCGTAAAACTCAATCAAAAGTGTGGAATCATTTTACTGAAAAGCCTAATGAAGAGCAGAAGGCAACATGCAATTATTATGGCACCCTAATCAAGTTTAAGGCTGGAACAAGTGCTATGAAGACACATTTAACGAGATGCAAGGAGAATCCAAATAAAGGACACAAAAGGCAAAGATCAAATGCTTCCTCATCACAAACTGTAGAAGGGCAAGTAGGGTGGTGGTGTTCGCTCTTCCCCTGACTTGTTTTAAATTTGACCAAGAGATATGCCAAAAGGAACTTGTGATGATGTTTGTGATTGTCGAGCTGCCATTTCGATTTGTGGAGAATGAAGCATTCATCAAGTTTCTAAGTGTCTTGCAACCAAGATTTAGTGTCCCATCCCGCACTACACTAACACGTAATATTTTTAAACTCTTCAATAAGGAGAGAGAAAAGTTGAAGAAATTTCTTTCCAAGCATTGTGGGAGAGTTTGTCTTACCACAGACACATGGACATTAATCCTGAACTTAACTTACTTACATGAGTTTGACTGCACACTTCGTTGATAATAATTGGAAGTTGCAGAAGAAAATTTTGAACTTTCGTCAAATCATGGGACATTCAGGAAAGATTATGGCAAAAAATGTTGAGGTATGCTTGAATGAATGGGAGTTGAATCGGGTCTTTAGTTTAACTGTGGACAATGCTTCATCTAATGACCTCAGGATTCAATACTTAAAAAAGAGGTTGATGTCTTGGCAGAGTGTACTTTTGAAAGGGGAGTATATTCATATGCGTTGTTGTGCGCATATTTTGTGCTTAAGAGTGAAGGATGGCCTAAAAGAGGTAGATGAATCCATTTTAAAAATTCGTGGTGCAATCAAGTACATCAGGTCATCACCATCTAGATTGGCTAGATTCAAGGCTTGTGTTGAACAGGAGAAAATTCCCTACAAAGGCCTTGTTTGCCTAGACGTTGAAACTAGTGGAATTCTACTTATTTAATGTTAGAGGCAGCTATCAAGTTTCAAAAAGCATTTGACTTACTTGAAATGCAAGACAATAAGTTTGTTGAGGATCTACGAAAGGGGAAAGGTGTACCTTCAAAATCTGATTGGGATGATGCTCGTTCACTCTTTCCTTTTTTGAATATGTTTTATGATGCAACAATGCGTATTTCTGGTTCATACTATGTGACTAGTAACATATATATGAAGGAAGTATTTGCAATTGAAAGGAAGATCCGCAAGCATCAAGAGAATAGTGATGTTTTCATAAGGTTAATGGCTACTCGAATGAGAATTAAATATGACAAATATTGGGGAACGCCTAATGGAATTAATGTTTTGCTATTGATTGCTATTGTCCTTGATCCTAAATGTAAGATGGAATATGTTAACCACTTCATTGACTATTTATTTGATGAAGATCATGCAGATGAATTGAAGCTAAAGTTGTCTTCTAGTTTAAGATCACTTTATGAGCAGTACCAAGGTATTGAGGAGAGTTCTCAAATTAACCAACAAGTAGTAAAGTTGGATGAAGATGATGATGATGATATCCATGGAATGAGTTTCTATCTACAAACAACTGGACTGTAGATTTGATGCAAAATCTGAGTTGGATAAATATCTAAAAGAAGATTGTGAGCCTTTCAAAAAGTCAATTGAGTTTGATATTTTAGATTGGTGGAAAGTAAACTCAACCAGATTGCCCATCCTTGGAAGTATAGCTCAGGAGGTGTTAGCCATACCCGTTTCTACTGTAGCATCAGAATCTTCATTCAGTACTGGAGGAAGGGTTCTTGATCCTTATCGAAGTTCTCTTACTCCTAAAATGATGGAAGTACTTGGTTTGCGCACAGATTGGTTGAAAGGAACACCTTTCTCGATGTTGACTAATGAGGACTTTGAAGAGCTTGAGAAATTTGAGCAAGGTAAGTTAATATCAATGTTCTACATATTTTTGTTATGCTTTTAACTTTTAGAAAGTAATGAAATATTTTTCTTTTCATAGAGTTATTATCTCCACACGAAGGGACTTCATTAACTACTATTAATCTTGACGATTAAAGGAACATTTAGGTACATCTAGGTTTGACAAAGACAGTAGCTAATTAGTACTTGTATTTATGAGTGTGTGAGTGTGTGTATTATCTCTCTGCTCATCTCTGCATTTATTAAAACAATCACCAGAATTTTTAACACATCTTTTAATTTGGTAGTAGTGCAGTTGTTTGAGTAATATAATGAACATGATCAAAAATTTCATCTAATACATATTTTATTAATGGAGGCCAGGAGAGAATTAGATTTGATGTACAGGATGGAACTATAATGTTAGCTGATTGATAATATTTAGCAATTTAGTGGTACTATGCAAATTTTGCTGATGCAATGTATGTGTAGACATAGCTTTAAAACTGAAATCCCAACTAAGATGGCATGATTAATCATAGACACATATGAACTATTTTAGATTCAATAACATGTTTTTGGTTCCTTGTTTGTGGGAGAATGGAGAAGTGCATGTCTTTAAACTCAATTACAATTTTAGTTGTAAATGGTGTTTGCAGTATTTTGGACCTTTAAGCGGCATTTCAACCACAAAATCCTGCTGGTGAGGGATGTGAACATTTAATCATGTGTCTCAGATTTCATTATAGATGCACAAATACTTATTATTTCAATTTATATTGTTGTTTCAATTTGGAAATCTAAGACTGCATTTGTTCCCTACATTGATTTGTATAAGATAATGTTTCAGGCTTAGGCTTGACTCATCATTTATATGATAGGCTAGAACTAGATCCAAGCTTGGAAAGGGAACTCTAACTATGGCTTGTGATGCTCTCGTTATATGTTTGAAATAAAATGTGCCCAAGCTGAATAAATCTCTAGATTGGGATTGTTACACATGCATAATCCCTTATGCATGGTTTCAGTCATGCACAATCCCAAGCTGAATAACTGCATGCAGAAGATTAAATAACAGCAGTAAATACATGGATCAATCTAAACCTAATTGTAGAAAGATGGCTTATAACTAAATGTGGTAAAAATGAATAAATGTGAACTTGACATGCTATAGTAACAAAATCTGTATTTACAGCCCATCTGGTGACAATTTTGAACAGTTTCTAACAGAAATATAGTCTCACTTGCCTTCTTCAACATCTGAACAACTCTTTCCCATACATTTAATCTTGGATTCTAATTTTAACATAGTTGCTTCAAAGGCCACTGCATTTATAGAAATGAAAGTGGTTTAGTACTTTAGTATAATAATATACTTTGTATTATTATCACCTTATTGCTTTTTGTTATGATGGGGGTTGGGGGGCAGAGAAGAACATTTGAATTAGTTTTTGGCATGCTTTCCTGTGCCTTGAAATTGAATTTAAATTCTTTATTGGTATTCTAAATGGGACTACTTTTGGCTATTTCGTTGTTGTGTTTACAGGAAGAAAAACTTTGGGAAGTTTGGTGGCATGTTCTCCAAAACTTGGAAACCAAAAAAGACGGGCAACAAAGAAAAGTTAGGATTTAGAAACTTTGTATTAATTGTGTTTTAGCCACATCTTGGTTCACGGACACAAAAATTTGTTAGATGAGCAGAAGTTGTTGGATTATCCTGTCATTTTCATCTCTATTAGACATAAATTCTATTAGATATATAAGGATGTTTCTGTTAGTCTTGTCATTTTTCATGTAGGTATGCATGTTTAGTTCACTGCATTTAAAATAGTTTAGAAATTAACAGTAGTTCAATTCGGCAAGCTAATCAGTTAGTTCACGTTCATGTATCTAATTTTCACTAAACTTAAAAAAAAAATAGTTCAGAAATAATAACAGTTAATTTAGTTTTTTAACACAAAAACAGTTCACTGAACTTATAAACAGTTTAGTTTGGTTTGGTGTTAAAACTAAACAGTTCGGTTCAGTTCTTTAGAACCATTTTTAAGTTCAGTTCAGCTCAGTTCAGTTTTCTCTCCTAAACTAAACTGTGACCAACCCTAATCGCATAAGTTGCCTCAACAAGCTTCATGTAGGAAGATCTCTCGCTTTCCAGTACGTCAGGTGATGCCAATCCGTATACTATAAGCTTGTTTAAAGGTCTGACTCATGGCTTCTCCAAGCTCCTCTAGTGTATCCAAAACTGACATATGGGCGAGGGTTAAGGAACCAGATGGGCCTCCATCCATCTGCTCCCACGACAACAAATCATTGCGATCATCACAGTCACACACACAAAATACACAAGCAAGGATAAGCTACCAAAAAAAGAACAGTCATAGCAAAATCAAATAAGAAGCTGAAACTGATAGTATATTTAAACATAAATTCATTTAAAGCACACAAGCACACTGTAACGAGTCATCTTATTTTCCAATCAACATCTTATAACCTCATTAATCATAGCAACCAATATGCAGATGCCGACATCTATAGACCCTCTCCATGGAGAACAACTGTTAAGCGATCAGCTAGACGCATCCCTTAAACATGGTAAAGGTTAACACCCATACATGGGTAAAAGCAGCACATGCCAAAAACCATTGGGGGATATCAGTCCTAATCTCAAAGTAACTAGTTGCTTCATCGAGATATACGTATGTGGGTCTGTCGCCACCACAACTCGAGGTGCGCAATAGCCTTGGCCTCTTGTGGAATTGTGCATCCGCATATCCCCAAGGCAAATCAACTGTGCCTCTACTAGCTCTCCTAACGCTTATCAAGCAGTCCCTCAAAATCATGCATGTTTACATATCAACAACAAGAACAACGTTCAACAGAATCACAATTTTCACTACTTAGTTCCTTTACCTGGGTTAGACATATCTAGCTATATGCCTGCCACCCATCGGGCCAGGCCTCCCTAATAGGAACTAAGCAAAATCCCCAGTAGATTTCCCTACTGTGGATTAGACATACATTTGGTGTGCCTGCCACCCACCAGGCTGGGCCTATCCACAAGGATATCTAGTTAAACAACAACTTTACTAGACAAGAATCACCACTTAAAAGTTTCCAATATGCCATCAAATCATATACATTAACCATCTCATGCCTTTTATAATAATGAAACTCTTATAATCCACCATTTAACAAACTTTTGTTAAATCGTATAAAAAATTATAACTTTTTTTCTAAAATATTAAAATATAAAATTTAGATAAGAATCTAAATTTTAAAATCATCCTTTTAAAACTTAAGCCATAGGTTTTTATTACGACTTAGTTGCATAAGTTATAATACTATACCTTTATAATTAAATCATTAATAATACCCTTTTTTTAAAATATACAAAACAGAAAGGAGGTATTTCCTTGAAAATTATATTTAAATTTTATTTAAAAAGATCCACCATTAAGTTTTAAAGTACAAAATGTAATGTTTTTGTAAAGTTATACAAAAGTTATTACAACTTATTTTCTAAAACAGCTTCCAGTAACTTCCAGATTTCAACCTTTGTTTTGAAAATCATTTTGGGATAGTAAACAATTTTTGCTTAAGATGATCCATATATGGTTGCAAAGGAAATTTTGTCTAATTTCTAAAACAATAAATATCACCTCAATCAAAAATCTGCAAAAAAAAGATACAAAAATAATAAGACAATAAGGTTAGGGTGACCTACTAGAGGACCAACGAACATGTTTTGTTATTTTTCATTTCTAAAAGAAACTTTACAAAGTCCAAACCTTTTGTTTTATGAAAGTAAACTTAAAAATCTTTTCAAAATGACCAAGAACATCAAAAACCAAGGTCTATACGATTTTATATGATTTTTGAAAATTCACAGTTCTCAAGACCACTTTCAATTAGAAAATAAGTACAACCTTCAGTTTCCAAAAATCATTAAAAATAGAATCTTCCAAAATCACATTTTATTACACACTGTCAGGTCAGTGTTTTCAAAGAGCATACACAACTTTCAAAAGGCTTAAATTTTTTGTTTCTTAACCTTTTAACACGTTTCTTGAGTCCATTTTGGAGAAAGTTTGTCTAGTTTACCACAAAATAATAAGCACTCAAAAATATTAACCAAAGCTCCAGATATCACAAAAATAGTGCACCATGCTCAAACAGAAAAATGAAACAACATTAGAACGTGTAATACTCAAGCACGAAAATATTTTCTTTTATCAAGTAAGAAACTTTTAAAAATAGCCAACAATACTTTTACATAACAACCACATCCAAAAACAGAAAAAACCATAGTCCAAACACAAGGAAAAGCTTTCCTTACTTTTTGATAAGATCCTACAAGCTTGTAAGAGGGTTTTGGACCAAGGGAATATCTCCTTCAAACTTTGACAAGGTGAACCACCAACCAACACCAAAAATGGTTGATATAGAACATAAAAACAAGGAACAAAATTTAGAATCAAGGAAGTAAAGAAAAGACTTAGACCACTAGGTCTTGATAGAAAAGAAAAGATGAAGGAAGAAGAAGATGAAAGGGATGGAGCTTTACCTAGTACCACTTCCTAGACACTCTAGCTTCTACCTTCTCTTCCAACACGTAGAGAAAGTTTGGACAAGGCTCTCTCTTCTCTCTAGCTCACAGTTTCAAGAGGAGAAAAATGAAGAGAGTTGTTGTGTTTTAAAGCTTGTTTCAAGACACTAAAGGAAGGCATTTTAGTAACTAGCAAATTAAGAGGTATGTTTGAATTAAAATGGAAAACAAATTTCACCTTCTCCAAGGAAAGGGGGTGTGGACGACCAAGGGGGGAAACAGCGGGTAGGTTAGTGGTTTTAGGTACATTAAGGATACCATGATAAGACTAGTTGTAGGAATTTAGGAAAAAGTTTCTAGTTAGCTTGACAACTAAACTAGTTTACTTAGGACTAATAGTTAGTTTAGTGTGGTTGGGCTTAGGGGGACGTGTAGTAGTAGGTCTAGATAGTAGAAATTTTAATTTCTCATACTAACAATGAAAACGCGATCAAATACCATAATTTAGCGAATTAGATTTTAGGGTTTTTGGCATTCAAACTAATTAAGATAATTTAATTAGAATTAAAAATATTAATGAGTTTATGACTCATTAATATATTTTAGGGCATGTTTGATCTGTCCCTATAGCAATCAGACAGTCAGTTCTTTTTATCTGACAAGTTTCTCAATAAACAGTCCTAATAGCAACAAAGAAAAACCCAATGTTTTAAACCCTTTGGGTAAGGAAAGCTATCAAACTAAATAGAATCTAATCTTAATTAATTTAAAGTTAATTATAATTAAATTCCATGATCTTGCACTGCTCATCAACTGTACAGATAAATACCGGCTCGACAGATATTAGTACAGACTAGATTCTCGCAAAAATCTTTGCAGAATCTCAAACAAGAACAACATGTAATTTTTTTTATTATCTATTTTTCATTAAAAGTTAAAATTAAATTTAATTCCTCTTTTTAGTTATTCAATCACTTAATTTGGGATCAACATGCTGTAGATTTTACACTAGTCAGTCTTTATAGTATATCTTTACATTGTTGAAAACCGAGCAAGCTAGATTTCTGTAGAAAACTTTACTGAAATTTACACAGCAATTATTATTATTAATTATTTACTTAAATTGAATTTAAATCTAATTTCTCTTTTAGATTCTCAACCACTTATACATAGATTATAAGAGACAGGTTTACACTAATTATCTTAATTTAAAATTTTCTTCATTACCCAAATTATCTTAATTAATATTCTTTATTTTGTTAGTCTTATCAGTACTAAATTAACTAGAATTAATGATTTAAAAATAACAAAAAAATTTGCAAGGACTAAAACTAGATAAAACCATATTTTCAAAGACTTAAAATATATTTAAGCCTAAAATAAAATGGCATATTTTTTTACTAGTATCACCGAAACATGAAAAAAAAATGTTTGAAATTAAATAACATATTATTTTAAGAGTGTAATGACTATGTATTGTTAGTGTAAAAAGTTTTACACTATCAACCAATCAGAAATCATCATTGGCATGGCTTTTAAGGTAATTATTGTAAAACTCAACAAGCTTACCATACATGATAGCTTGTGATTAAATGACTGTGTAAAACTGCTTTACACTGTCAATACATAGCCTATTTTCTTTTATTTTAATAACATCGCTAATAAAATGAAATAAAAAAGATTAGCATTATAACATAAAATTATATTTTTAGTAATTACACGTCTAGTAATGATTTTGATTAATATCATTTAAATAATAAATATTTTGTCAAAATTACTCAAGATATAAGTATTTAAATATAAATCACTTTATTATAAATTCACTTTCAATCAAAATCAAGTTTGAAAAATCACATTAATATCAAGTTGACTTAAAATTAAGTTTAAGGACACACCAAACAAAATTTTTAGAGTACATGATGCATGGTGCTTTGTAGATGGTATCAACTGGAGTGCGGATTCTGAAATCACAAAAGTGATTGCATAAAATCCTGTTCACCAAAAGTAATTATTTTAAATTAAATAACAAAAAGAAAATATAACTTAAAAAAATTTAAACCGTTAAATCATGACTGCATGGTCCTTCAATTACTTTTGAATTGCAAGGAACCATGGTATCAATTGGGAATTCAGAGAATATCCATGAATTGGAAGTTTCCTCTCTATAAAAAGATGTTGCAATGAATGCTAATCTCACATAATTATAGCAATAAATAAACTAATTTATGGGACATAAAATGATATGGGAGTTAGGTTGGGTGAACCATTGAGGCAAATGGATAACCAGTGCATTCATTTAAACTTTTTTTTTTCTCTAAAAGAATCACATTTTTAAGGAAAAAACCACTTATTGAAAACTTTTAAAGTGTTTGGGTAAACTTTTTTTAACAATCAAAATTAACAAAAAAAAAATAGCAAACTGCTTTTTTTCGAGAAGCAACTTGGAGCTACTTCTAAAAAAAATAGTTTTTTGCTTCTTTTTTTCTAATTCTAATTAAAGTTGTTTCTCTAAAAAAGCATCTGTGGGAGAAGAGAGAGAAGATTTAAAAAGTGTTTTTTTATGATTATAACTAAACACAAATCAGTTTCTGCTTATATAAGAATCTCTTAAAAATAAATTATTTTTTTAGAAATCACTTTTTTTAATCACAAACAAACGGGCCAAACAAAATATACCTATAACTGTTCGATAAATTATTTATACTACAATTAAAGTTATTTGAGCCAAATTTTATTTTAAGATAAATTATTTATAGTGAAAATAATATATTTTTTATTATTATTTTAATTATAAGCTAATGGCAACATGTGTTTATCAATGATATAGGCCAAAACAAAATAATAGAAGTGTAACTACTCTTACACTCTTATTCCTTTCTTAAACAATGAAATAGAAATTTTATTTCATTCCATTGTAAAGTACTCACACAATAGAATAATATTTTTATTTTATTTCATTTTATTTTGTTCTATGATGTTTCATTCTTTTCCTTTACATTCAATCACTAAATATTAAAGGTAATTGTTCATTGATGATAAGACCAATGACTTGATATTGGGTGTTTGGAATCTACATAAGCTTTCTAAAGAATGAGTGAATGAGATTGTGGATGAAACTATTTGTAAGATAATGGTGTTGGTCCAATCTAGACAAGTGTACTAGTCAACAAGTGATAAAGTCAACTATCATCCCACAAAAGACTTAGTTGATTACCAAGTACTTATTACTAAACATTAAGCGAATTAGTTTTTGGAAAAGTTGTCACAAATTAATTGTCAGTGAGAAAGGAAAACCTGACTATGGAAAAAATGTGTAACATTCCAAGTTACATTGACTCTTAACCCAATGCTTATAATAATTTATTTTCATTTAATTGATTTTATTTAGTATTTAAATTTCATTCAAATTAACATTTTAAGATGTACATCCGTTTATTGTGCATTAAGGAGAAACATACATCATTATTATCAATATGATTACAATCATTCGAAGTAAAAAGCCACGTTCGTCATCATAAAACATATATATCTATATATGTCTAAAAAATTTTGACTTCACTCTATATATAAAAAACAAAAAGGACCTATGTCAGACTAATGACTATATAAAATCCATCCGTATCTAAGACCAAAGATAAAGCTTTTACTAAGTTACGATGAATCTTTTGTAGCATCATCTTGAGTGTCTATATCTTCTCTTTGACATCATTCTTTATTGGATTCAACATCCTTATTACTAGCATCCACCATCTCTATCTATTGTCAGCAATAACATCGCACCATGTACATATACAAATAATAAAAATAGAAGATAGAAGGAGTGAGGTGATTTAGTTTCTAAATCACTGTCAAAAAAGGCTAGTAGGATTGACCTACCGATTAACATATAGACATTCATATATGGATATTCATACACCAATATAGAGGAACCTATGGTTTGACTAAAGTTATCATGAAATGTAATGAATCGTATACTATGTATATTGCGTGTGGATCCATACTCTATTAAAGATCATCGTCGTCCAAACTCATCAATACTGGGAAGTGATTAAGAGTACATATACCCGCTCATCATACTGATATATAGTTATGATCATCATAATCTTGAGAAACGAGCCCACACTCCCCGGGGTATACTCTTAACCAATCCTTGTGATGTTGAGCAGGTATTAGAGTTATTAAGCCGATTACGTGATTATTTCAACCTTACGGCGCTACCCTAGCCATTGGGACGTTCAAAACTTGATACTAGTACCCTCTAGATTTGTATTACAATTGGTCCTTGTCTTTCATCCCAGCAATTGTATCAAATTGTAACTTCCTACACCACAAAAACACATGCCACCATAGCATGGTCTTCTATCATAAATCACAAATGGTACATGATGCATGTACATTACAGGTCTTTTTCACAAGCTCTCTAGAGTCTCAGACAAAGCTTCCTCAACACATGGTGCAAATCACCATTATCTCCACTTAGATAAGATATCACATACTTATTTCCTTTCTCATCCATATCATCAAAATTTAAATAAATTTTCTCTTAAAACAAATAATAATTATCAAAAAATATTGCTCTATATATATATATATATATATATTTAATAATAATAATAATACTATTTCAAAATAATTCATATATATCTAATCTACTTCTTTTAAATCTATTAAATACTATATTATCTTTTTAAAATTATATATATATATATATATATATATATATATATATATAATAAATAAAATCTCAAAACTTAATCATTTTATAACAAAATAATTATTTACCTTAGGTTTTTACCAAAGTTACCATTGTATAAAAATTTAACTTTTTATCTATTTATTTGAAGTTGTCGAATGTGTGTGTGTGTTTTTTAAATTTCTCCTTTATAGAACTTTCTATTTAAACTTGATAAAAATGTATTTTTCTCATAATTTCACTTAAAATTCTTTTCTTTTAGAAAAATTTCTTGTACCTTTAATTCCATTGGGCCGAAAATCCATTATTCAAGAATAACCCAATCTAAATTTTTATTTTGACTAAAAATAATATAACTTGCAATAATATTTATAACAATGAATATTATTTTATAAAATTTAAATTTTTACCCATTTGGGCCTACACTTAGCCGTGAGCCCATTAATAAGTCCAAACCAACAAAATTTTTGTTTTTATTTTACTAAAATACTTAAATAGGTGGTAGATATTTTTATCTCATAATAAGATAAATAAAAGAAAATTCTTCCTACTTTATCTACTATGGGCCGAATACACCACTAGCCCAAAAACTCTCAGAAAAATTTTTCTTATTCAAAAAGCTTCAATAAAATATTTTCTTTAAAATATATTTTTATAAATAAAATATCAACAAAAGTAAACTTTATTTTCTTCTCCTTTTTCCTCTCAAAGGCCGAACCATATATGTATGGTTTCCAACATGAACTATTTTTTTTTCTCATCCAAAATGCATCAACAATAATTTCTACCAACTAAAAATAACATCAATGGTTCCAATCCCCACAATAATCACAATAATAATAATAATCATTAGTAATAAAAATAATTAAACACCACTAACTAATATTACATCATCAATAATAAATATTACAAGCTATAAGGATCATAAAAGACAACACAAATTAATTAAGTGAAATTAAAATCCTAAGCAAGATTTAGGGGCCAAATCTCTACTACTAACCCCTCAATTAAGTAACATAAAAATGAATTAAATCACTCCCTCCCCCCTTACCTAAGTGAGCTTGAGAAGATAAGTGATGACTTTGTGATGAAGATCCACCAAGATAGCTTTCACCTTTACCTCCAATGGCACCAAAGGATGAGATGTTGTGTTTTAGGAGTAATAAAAATAAAAAGAGATGGAGGTAGGGAGAGGAAGAGAGCTTGGCAGTAGCAGAGAAAATGAAAGAGTGTGGTAAAATATTTTATGCCTTGGTGATCATTTAAATAGTAGGTAAAATCTAGAGTTTTTATTTAATTCTAAAATATTTGATTGTATCTCCAACAAACTAGTTATATCTATAAGTAACTAGAGTAACAAAAGGAACTAAATAGGAATAGTATTTAATTTGACTAATTAAAGCAAGTCTTGGAGCCGAAGAAAAGCTTAGAACCATGTGACAAAATTCCAATATTATATACTTTTCTTAATTAAATGCTACGAGTCAAAACTAATTAATGCAAGTCAATAACTTAGTCGCCAAATATTTAGGGTGTAGAATAGGTACTTCAATTAGCTTATATATTTTTGCTAGATTTTTATTCTATTTCTATATAATTTATTTCTTCTATTTTCAATTTTTTATTTAATAAAAACTATAATTAATTCATTTATATATATATATAAATTTCAAAATTAATAATATTAATTTTTTTATTTATAATTTTTTCATCCTAAATATGATTCTTAATAATTTTGTGTGACATAAATCAAAATATCTTTGGTTAGCCTTTGTAGACAAATTAGGAACATTTTGGTCTTTTTACCTGGTAACTTCATAAAATTCTAAAAAAATTCCTAAAATATATTTTAAAATTTTAAGCTTTTTCATGAATTTATTTCTATTTTATTATACCTAAGGGCAAAATGATCACTTTTCCATCACTGTTCCAAATTTTTTTAAAAAAATCAAACTGAGCGTTTCTCAACATTTCAAACACAATGGTGTGGTCAAAATATTGATATTCCTATTAGCTACATAGAACAAAATATTGTATAAATAGAAAAAACACATATAAAAGAAAACAAGATGTTACAAAAATGCATGGACTCTGAAAAGACATAAGATTAAGAGGGGGGGGGACAATGAGCCAAAGTGGAAAATGTAGATCAAGGCCCCTTAATCCTTCACCCCTAGATCACAATTGCTCACAATCTTAACTTCACACATTGAATCAACATTCAAATACGCTAATGTAACATTGTAACTAGTCCTAATTCCTTGGTGACTAATCTTATGATTATCAAACAACAACCCTAATTCCTTAGGTGTTTCACTTACCAAGCAAGTATTAGGTTTGTGATTTAAAAGAATGCACACAATGACATACTTCCGTTCCTAGAATCCATGCATTATGTGTCTCAATTTCAATGTTCAGCCTAAAATCCACTTTTCCAAATGCAACCTTAAGCTAAGATCAATTAATTGTTTTCCATCACACTAAAAGCAGTTAAGCATAAAGAAACAAAATTGTATTACAATATATGAAATCAAGATACGACAAAGTGGATCACAAAATTCAAAAACAAGTATCAATCACTGTACATAAAGACTAAAAATGAAATTAAAGTCTAAGCTCAAGATTGGAGCATGAGGAAGATCCATGAGTGAAATCCATGAAGCTCCACATCTATTCCTAAAGCAAACCTCTATTAGAGAATATCCAAGAACCAAAACTCACATTTCTCTCGCATAAAAACACATACAAAAAAGAGAAAACATAAATGGTAGGAAAAAATGACAAAGTCCCTTTATTTTGGTGCATCAATCCCTATTTATATTTTTAGGATTCAAGTCATCACTCAATGTTGGGAATACATCACTAAGTGATGCCTTTTTTTGGCCTCATTGTTGTGCAGTTGACTTTCATTGTTGGGCATGCTTGTAACTGAATCAATTATGATAGTTATGGTAGTTACAACTCCTCGTTGAGAAAAGTACTCATGTTGAGCATGCCATCGCTAGGTGATGGAAGTGATTTTCTCAAATCCTACAAAATTTATGGGAAATTTATAAGTATTCACATTATTTTCTAATTTTTTATCATATTTCTAATATTTGCTTAATTCTAATGATTCCTAACTAATATTGTATGGTTTCTTATAATTTTTACTATTTAATTCCATAAATTGGTTCACTTGAATCTTCTTTAATTGAAGAATCATCACAACCCCAAATTTAGAGATTTTGCTTATCCTCAAGCAAAAATAAAATAAAGAATCAAGCAATTTTGGGAACTAAATTCTACTCTTTGAAAAATCTAGTTCTAATTCCATAATTGAGCAATTTGAAAATGAGTTAAAAGTAAAGCGCCAAAAGCATCTCTAATATGGAATTACTATGATAAAAGACAATAATGTAATGCTAAAGATTGGCCTTCCTTATAATGCATGATCATTCTCACTTTACTCAGTGGATTTAGTATTTACACTCCTTTCAGTGTTTATAGTTAATTTGTTGTTTAATTATCATTAACATGACAACATGCATTCCCTTACCATATGTTTGATAAGTCTTTAAGCTCATAATGAAACTAAAATTGTCTACGATTATCAAAAGAACTTTATATAGGTTGTAATGTGGCCAAGGTATGAGTAGGATTTTTATTTTTGGGAAATTAAGTTCGACTTCACAGAAATTTAGAAAATATTTTCTTACAAAAAGCCTATTTTGATCCCCAAACATTTTTTTTTTGCTTGTAAGAACCCATATAAGATTATTTATTTATTTATTTATTTATTTAGAATTTATGATTTCTTTTATGCCAATTTCTTTTGGGCAAAAGAAAATCATTTTTCTATTTTTTGTGCACTATTATAAGAAAAAATAAGTGCACTAAAAATTTTAAAACTTTTTAAAAAAATTTCAAAAATGCAATCTTTATCCCAAACTTAGAGTATGTGTTTGTCTTCAAGAACATAAATAACTCCAAACTTAAGTTTAAAAACCAATTCTAAAATATTTTCAACAATTTCAGCTAAGCGATACAAATTGGTTTTTTGCTTTTTGACTTGCAATGTGGTTATTACATAAAACAGTATTTTTCAAGCTCAAGGATGTTAGCATTGGATAACATGGGGTAGGTTTTATTTGGCCAAGAGTTTTAATTTGAAAAATTGGCCCTAATCATTTAATTATAAACAACCATATAATCAAAATTATAAAGAAAACTATCAAGTTTTGAAGCAAAAATGCATGAGATGGAATGCTCATAAAAAAAGTTTGTGTTTGGCTCAATTTGCTCATGGGTTTTTGAAAATGAGAGAAAAGCATGCATAACAAGTATGCTACTACCAAAATTTAACAGAATATATTGTTTAGAACACATAACTAATATGTTGTTCAGAACACATAACTTATCCACAATATTAACACACATGAATGTAATGAATGAGAATTACTAAGCATTCTTAACCATGAAATTAAAAGTTTAAGTAGATATTGAGCAGAAACAATAAGAAAGGAAGATCAAATTTGAATTGATCTAGGGTGGTTCCTAATCATTATTTGTGAAGATAGCAGTGTAGTTGTGTAATTTTAAGATTGTTCTTGTAATGCCTAATGTTATGCTTTTCTTGATTATCTTGATTTGAGTCATTTATAAGTAGAAATATTAATTAAATCATAAAATTTAGTCAATTAAAATTTTTGTAATTTTTTGGGTAAGTTTCATCTATTAATTCAATTAAAACTTAGAATATGTTGTGAAACACAAAATAAAAGAATTTTCTGATTATTGCGAACAAACAATCAAAATTTTCAAGGAGATTAATATGATTATTAATTATTAATCACAATTAATCTTCTGTTAAATTTTAAAGTGATTCAAACACCAAAAAAAAATGTTATTTTGTCTGATGTTGATGCACATTCTATAAGAAATAATTCTAAACAAAAACACTCACAATACCACTCATCATACTCAGTAAATTACAATTATATTCTTTATTTGTTTTATGTATCCTAATTAGGTAATAATACACATTAAACTTGATTAATGTGGGTGTTTCACAATGACAGTTAAGCAAAACACTTACACCTTTGGTCAATGTAACACCCTAAAGGGTGTTGCTGTAACTATGCCTAGACTTCTATGAACATTAAAACTTTAAAACATAAAACCATTGTGCAGAAGCTACTTATAAACATAAATAGATTTTTATACCAGAGGAATAAAGAAAGTGCATACATGCCTAATACAATTTAGCCATCACCTAAAGGCATTGTACAAACATAAGACAAAAAAATTACAAAACTTAGACTAAAACTAACTACATTCTTCTTGCACGTGACTCCAAGCTCTATCAACACACATCTTCATCTGGTTCCTGAAAAAAAAAAAGGGGAAACTTAAAGGAATAAGACAAAAGTCTTAGTGAGTGCTCTAAGGACTCTATGGCTGGGTTAGACTCTTCCACCCAAACAACCTTTGTTACTCATCCCTCCATACCTATGGTTGGATCTATAACTTGCATTGTCAATGCCTCCTATTAACTCCCAACTCATTCTCACAACTATTACACTAATTTATTCTTTAGTATTTCATCTCTACTAACACCTTTTATCTAGAACTTACTATAGCTAACTAAATATTCTTGTTTAGAGTTTGCCCTTCTTCACTTGATACTTAGAGTTGTTCACTATGGTCAAACCTAAGGCTAGTAATACTTTAGGATACTCTTAACATTTACCCAACCTACACAATTATATTTCTCTTACTAAAATCACACTTTCCTAATACTTCGAGTAGGAACTTACCCTTCCTCTTTCTTATTCACAATTTATCAAAACCCTCATAACACTATTCTAGAGTATAACCTCTCACATATCCTTAAGATAGCAAAAGAATTCCCAATTAAAAACATCTATTCTTACTTAAGATACAAACATACTTTACATTTTACGCTTAGTAGTTAGGCACACATCTCATTCTCTATCAGACAGGGACAACACATATGTGTAACATGGTCACTTACTCATAATCTTAACACTTCATTCATTCATATCACAAAACACGATTATAGATTTAACATATATACAGTATAGCAATCAGTCGTGAATAAAGGTACACAAACTTCATATAATCACAATATAGCACGGAACATATCATACTACAACAAGATGCATATGCATGCCATGTTCCTTAATCTCGACTTCATGAACATGTAGTACTAACACTTCATTCATTCATATCACAAAACACGATTATAGATTTAACATATATACAGTATAGCAATCAGTCGTGAATACACAAACTTCATATAATCACAATATAGCACGGAACATATCATACTACAACAAGATGCATATGCATGCCATGTTCCTTAATCTCGACTTCATGAACATGTAGTACTAACTCAAGAAAGTAGTCTAGGAGGACATGCTAGCCATAAAGAAGCACCATCAGTGTATTGATGCCTTCGACTTAGCTCTTTATACTAGATTGATATTCTCTGGTGACTAGTCAGGATTACCCAGCTTTCAAAGTACGCCCTGACTCCATGCGATTAGCATGAGTCATTGGGATTTCCATACCAAGTATAATCATCCCCAAGCTAGGATAAATAACCCCTTAGGGCCTCCACCATCCAAATTCATACATACTTTCTACCAGCATAATCATCTCAAATGTTATGATGCGTGTCTCATACATACAATGCACATAAGTATCCCTTTGAACCTTTTATCTATAAATAAGTGAGTCCCATCCTCGCCTCTCATAGGTTAAGTCCCTCACAGACAAGATATCATCCGAACCCATTCTCGCCTCTCACAGGCTAGGTCACTCGTCACAATGATATCAAGCTGTATTATACATTTCATAGCATAATGTCACAAATTACAATCACTATACAAGTAAACCAATTTTAAATGCTTATCATGAGTTAATATTTGGATTAATTGAATGTTTATAAGGCTTAATATTGATGTCTTAGCTGAGTTTTGCATGGTTGGATTCAATTGGACTTTAATAGAAATCTTAATTAATTTTCAAATTTTTATGGGTTTCAACCTTTTATCCTTTTTTGGATCATAACTTGAGCTACAGAAGTGAGTCTAAGGTGATCTTAGTGTCTATGGAAACATGAAAGAAAAATCTACAACTTTTATGTAGAAGTCATGAGCTGATTTGGCCTAAATCATGGACGAAAATTGACTTAAAGTTAGACACGTTGTTTCTTGCTAACAGCCCGACATAGGTGCGATATTTTAGGCATACCTTGAGTTCTAGATATTTTTTGAGTGATTTTAACACTATTAGTTAGACAACATCTAGGGCTACAATTCGTATGCAGACCATAAAGCTTGATTCAATTGTTTTCCTACTCATTTTTTATCATTAAGCTGACTATATACTATTAGGAGGTAAGCACGGATGTGCTCATCACTTGGCAAATTGCAAAATCCTAATTTGCAAACATGGAGGCTTTCTAAGGCCTCCCTAAACTACCAAAACTACATATGGTTGTATTCCTATTCTCCTAATGTCTACTCTACTCTAAAATAAGGCTTTCTGATGAGTCTAAATCGTTCTCATTTAAGCCTAATCCTTTAATTTCTTATCCAGATAAGGGAAACCCTCAAGTTAATCTAAAACCTCACAATAATCTCATTCTACCCTTAAACAGTCATAGATTTAATCAATTCACATCCAATTCATCTCAAGAAAATCCAATATAACCATTCAAAAACCCTAACCTTAACAATATAATTCAGATAGGCAAGGAGAGGGAAAAAAACATAAATAATGGAGGTAAAGGCTTAGGGAGGGTAAGGGGAAGCACTCACCTAGGAAGACCGCAAAGATAATCTCTAAGGCTTAGGTCTCTAATATCCTTCTCTTCCTTCTTCCTCCTTTCTTCTCTTTCTTCTCCCTTCTATTTTTTGACGGCTAACTAACTTTCCTTCTTATAAAACCTAGGTGGATTTGTAGCTTGTTGGGCTTAGTCCGTTGTTGAGCCCTAATACTTTTGTTGGGTTCTATTATCTCATTCCTACTAATTTCTAGCATAATAATAATAATAATAATAATAATGATGATGATGATGATGATGATGGTGATGATGATGATGATGATGATAATAATAATAATAATAATAATAACAACAACAACAATAACAACAACAACAACAACAACAATAACAACAACAATAACAACAATGACAACAACAACTAAGGTATTCTTTATCAAATAACATAATATCGAAGTTCTACATAAAGTCTCCTTATAGTTTATTTCTATAAAATTTGGGTTGTTACATCCTACCCCCCTTAAAAGATTTTTGTCCTAAAAAATCAAGGCCTAAGAACATACCCACTATTGCTCACTTATTTCCTAATCTCCTAAAATCCAAACGTCCTTAGTATAGGCATATGTTTAAGGAGCTATGATGTGTTTTTGAATTCTTCCCTTCAAGTTTCTTCCAAAGGCATCTCTATGTCTAGTAGGTATGGGGTACTTGGGAATCCATTCTTACAAGTCTCTATTAGATGTGGCTTACTAGGTCTCCCTTTACATGGTAGTTCTAACCTATGGTCACTCAAGTTACCCTTGGCTTGGTGTTACTAAATGTCTCTATCATTCTTATCCTAGAGGTACTCATGAGGTTTCCTATTCATAGGATTAATTGATACATCAATTCATCTAGGATGGTACTCTTCTCATAGGCTTTAGGCTACTTGAAATCCATGTTACTATCCCTTCACCCCAAGATAATATACTCTAGCCTTCATTCCTAGGAAATAAAAAAAGCAGTCAACTCTCCCTTACTATGCTTCTAAAAACTAGAAAACATACAGGGCAAGCAAAACCAACTAATGAAACTTCCTAGCATATCATAACATAACTTAGATGGTTTAGAAGCAAACCACACCAAGTGCAACATTGTTCCCATTTAAGGGACATCACATCAATCAAAGAAAGCATCCACTAAAACAATTTATATCTATACATATAAGCATTCAAGTAAGGATAAAGAGTTTGGAAACAACTCCTTATCCGCCACACAGCAAGAAAAGGGAACACACTACTCTTAGGGCATGCAACTAACCAAAAGGCTTATCACTTAGGAAACATATACCTAAGGTAGGCCTATTATCCTTATTGGTCTCTCTAACATTAAGAACAAAAGGCCAACTACAGCTAAGGTATAGGGTTAACTATCTCACTCATCCAAGGGCTAGGACATTCCTTGACACTAGTAGGATACTTGGGTTAAGCAAACACACCCACTCATGGTTTTACAGCACTTGAGACGTCCTTCCGTTCTATGACTCTCTAACATCTGAGTTCTCTTATTTTTCTTAGGTTTCTTGGGTTGGTGAGGTCTTAAACTTTTTCTCTTCCTATTGTCATGCTTTTGCTGCGCACTCCCAACTTCTTTTTGTGATTTCACTCCACCTAAGAAGTGCTTCTCTAAAAGCACTACCTTAAAATTCTCTCACTCTAAAGTTATCCTTGAAAAGGTCGTTTTCGCTATTACACCCCTCTGCTAGCACTCTGCCTTAATAAGGTTATAGTCCTTAAGGGATGGTAGTTGGCTTATTCAAAATTCAACGAATTCTAAATTTCGAGCCTATACAATTGGCTCTCTTTAGCTACTCTTTACTCTTTCTAAGGTTTTCTACTTAGAGTTAGGTTGGCTAGATGTAGTTACTACTAGGGAATCAATGTGACTATCCTTGGACACGATTTCCACTTACTGTATTTTCTACCTACATTGCACGAAGTATTAAGGTGGCAAGTCTCAATATTCCATGACAAGGTAGCTAGGACTTACAGCATAACAGGCAACCAAAAACACTCAGCATAACTCAAGCAATGTTAAACAATTTCACATAGCACACATAGAAAACATGGAAAACGCATAACACATAGGTCGAAAGACTGACCTGCTCTAATACCACTAATGTAACACCCTAAAGGGCATTACTGTAACTACACCTAGATTTCTATAAACGTGAAAACTTTAAACATAAAAACATTGTAGGGACACTACTCATAAACATAAATAGATTTTTATACAAGAGGAATAAAGAAAGTACATACATGTCTAATACAATTTAGCCATCGCCCAATGGCATCATACAAACATAAGACCAAAAAATACAAAACTTAGACTAAAGCTAACTACGTTCTTCTTACACGCGACTCCAAGCTCCATTAGCACACGTCTTCATCTGCTTCCTGAAAAAAAAAGGGAAACTTAAAGGAATGAGACAAAAGTCTTTGTGAATGCTCTAAGGACTCTATGGCTGGGTTAGACTCTCTACCCAAATAACCTTTGTCACTCATCCCTCCATACCTATGATCGGATCTATAACTTGCAATTGCCAATGCCTCATATTAACTCCCAATTTATTGTCACAACTATTACACTAATTTATTCTTTAGTATCTCATCTCTACTAATGCCTTTTATATACAACTTACTCTAGCTGACTAAATATTCTTGTTTAGAGTTTACCCTTCTTCGCTTGATATTTAAAGTTGTCCACTATAGTCAAAATTGAGGCTAGTAATACTCTAGGATACTCTTAACATTCACCTAACCTACACAATTATATGTCTCTTACTTAAATCACACTTTCCTAATACTTCAGGTGGGAACTTACCCTTCCTCTTTCTTATTCACAATTTATCAGAACTCTTATGACACTATTCTAGAGTATAACCTTTCACATATCCTTAAGATAGCAAAAGAACTCCCAATTAAAAACATCTATTCTTACTTAAGATAGAAACATACTTTACATTTTACACCTAGTAGTTGGGCACACGTTTCATTCTCTATTAGACAAGGACAACACATATGTGTAACACGATCACTTACTGATAATCTTAACACTTCATTCATTCATATCACAAAACACGATTATAGATTTAACATATATACAGTATAGCAATCAGTCATGAATAAAGACACTCAAACTTCACATAATCACAATATAGCACGATTTAACATATCACACTACAACAAGATGCATATGCGTGCCATGTTCCTCAATCTATACTTCATGAACCTGTGGTACCAATTCTAACTCAGGAAAGCAATCTAGGAGGACATGCTAGCCATAAGGAAGTGCCTTCAATGTTTTGATGCCTTCAACTTAGCAATCTACTATAGATTGATACTCTCTGGTGACTAGTCAAGATTCCCCAGCTTTCGAAGTATGCACCGACTCCATGGGATTAACACAAGTCATTGGGGTTTCCACACCAGTTATAATCACCCCTAAGGCCGAGTTAAACAACCCCTCAGGGCCTCCACCATCTAAATTCATACATACTTTTCGCCATCATAATCATCTCAAATGTTATGATGCATGTCTCATACATACAATGCACACAAGTATCTCTCTGGACCTTTTATTTACAAATAAGTGAGTCTCATCCTCGCCTCTCATAAGCTAGGCCCCTCACAGACAAGATATAATCCGAGCCTATTCTCGCCTCTCAGAGGCTAAATCACTCGTCACAATGATATTAAGTTGTATTATACATTTCATGGCATAATGTCACAAGTTACAATCACCATACAAGTAAACTAATTTTAAATGCTTATTATAGCTTAATATTTGGATTAATTGAATGTTTATAAGGCTTAATATTGGTGTCCTAGCTGAGTTTTGCATGTTTGGATTCAATTGGACTTTAATAAAAATCTTAATTAATTTTTGGGTTTTTATGGGTTTTGACCTTTTGTCCTTGTTTGAATTATAACTTGAGCTACAGAGGTGTGTTGGAAGTGATCTTGGTGTCTAAAGAAATATAAAAGAAAAATATACAACTTTCATGTAGAAGTCGTGAGCTGATTTGGCCTAAATCATGGACGAAAATTGACTTAAAGTTAGACACGCTGTTTCTCGCTGACAGCCAAACATAGGTGTGGTATTTTGGGAATATCTTGAGTTCTAGACATTATTTTTGACTGCTTCTAACGCCATTAGTTAGATAACATCTAAGGATACAATTTGTATGAAGACCATAAAGCTTGATTCGATTGTTTTCCTACTCATTTTTTACCATTAAGCTGAGAGGTAAGAACGGACGTGCTCATCACTTGGCAAATTGCAAAATCCTAATTTGCGAACATGGAGATTTCTAAGACCTCCCTAAACTACTAAAAATCCATATGGTTGTATTCCTATTATCCTAATGTCCACTCTACTTCAAAAGAGGGGTTTTCTATCAATCTAAGTCATTCTCATTTAAGCCTAATCCTTTAATTTCTTATCCAAATAGGAGAAACCCTTAAGTTAACCTAAACCCTCACAATAATCTCATTCTACCCTCAAACAGTCATAGATTCAATCAATTCATATCGAAATCATCTCAAGGAAAACCAACATAACCATTCAAAAAATATAACCTTAACAATATAATTAGGATGGGCAAGGAGAGGAAAAAAAACATAAATAATGGAGGTAAAGGCTTAGGGAGGGTAGGGAAGCACTCATCTAGGAAGACTACGAAGATAATCTCTAGGGCTTAGGTCTCTAATCTCCTTCTCTTCCTTCTTCCTCCTTTCTTCTATTTCTTTTCCCTTCTATTTTCTGACGGCTAACCCTAATCTCCCTCTAACTTTCCTTCTTATAAAACCTAGGTGGATTTGTAGCTTGTTGGGCTTAGTCCTTTGTTGGGCCTTAATACCTTCTTTGGGTTCTATTCTCTCATTCCTACTAATTTCTAGCATTAGGATAATAATAATAATAATGATGATGATGATGATGATGATGATGATGATCATAATAATAATAATAATAATAACAACAACAACAACTAAGGTCTCCTTTATCAAATAACATAATATCGAATTCCTAGATAGGGTTTCCTTATAGTTTATTTTTAATACTTAAATTTTGGGTTGTTACAATCAATGAGTCCAAACTTGCTTCAACTGTGTTTATTTTTGAACTAAGCCATGAGATTGGCCTTCATCTGCAACATCGAACTGTGGGAAACAATGGGAGGGAAATTTTTGAACTAAGCCATGAAATTGGGCCCCATTAGTGAACTAATCAAATGAAGTAAATATAAACGATAAAAGAAATCATTACATGTAGATATGATATTAATCAATCAATTTTAATACACTTATTATAGATTTGTAATTGGCTTTATTGGATGTTTATTATACCTAATATTGATGTTTTAGCTGAGTTTTATATCCTTAGATTTAATTACACCTCAGTGCAAAATTTGATTAATTTTTGAATTTTAATGCATTTTTATCTTTCCTCCTTATTTAGGTAATAATAAATTGGACTTTGGGAATGCAATTAAGGTGATCTTGGTTCTATGGAAAGCTTAAATAAAGATATACATTTCTCATGAAGATATCATAAGCATATTTGACTTGAATCGTGGATGAATGTGCCCTTGAAGTTGTAATAGTTGTTTTGTCTTGACAACCTTATATAGGTGTAGTATTTTGGTCATATCTTATGTTGTAGAGGTCTAAACAACATGTGATCAATGCCAAAATTTCAAGGACAACTTTATTTACAACTTTCATGAAGACAACAAAGCAAATTTGGTCATTTGTAGACACTTTTACTATACAACTCAACTAGCCCTTTTGTAATTAAATTGTAATTGAGCTAATTAACATCTAGTGGGCCCATATTTCAGGTTTGGGGTTTAGTAACCCTAGGGAGACTTTTTTTATTTAAACATCTCTTTTAGGGCTTGAAAGAAAAAGCTTCCATAGAGTTTAAATTACAACTTTGTTCTCACTTAGATTTTTATCTCTCTTGGCTTTCTCCCATTTTCTTTCCTTTTTATGGTTTTGTCTGAAGCCTCCATGGAAGGCTAAACGCTTTGAATTAATTCACAAGTTTAAGGTTTTAGGGAAAGTCTCTTCCTTTACAAATTTGAAGGGCGTAAGTATCTCCAACCAAACTAAAGCGATTATGATGCTTGTAGTAAAAACCGAATTGGGGAGTTTGAAAAGTATCCTTGTGGCACTTTCACATCTTGTATACACTTACAAGAACTTGTTTTCTCTTCCTTTGACAAGGTATGACATGTTGGGGGTAAATATGTCCGTTTACCCATTAACTATGGACCTAATTAGAGGCGTATACCCATCTTAACTAGATATTGACGAGCATTCAAATCATCCTTTGTCTTGCCTTTAATGTTTAGAAGCGTGTTGATTACACTATCACATTCATTTTTCTCAACATGCATGACATCTATACAATGTCTAACATCCAGAACGCACCAGTATGGAAGATCAAAGAATATCGACCTTTTCTTCCATATGTTTTTCCCAGTAGCTTTCTTTTGGGTATTTCCAAATTCAACATTAATGCCCTTCATTGTTTCATAAACTTGCTCACCAGTTAAGGTAAGTGGTGCAATACCATCCTTTTGACATCCATTAAAAGCTTTTTTAAGTGTACGATGTGGGTGATTAGGCCTAAGAAATATCTAATACCCAGTGTAAACTGTCTTCTTTCCATGATTCAGTTGTAGTTAGCATGTGTCTTCTTCACAGTTAAGACAAGCGTTATATGTAACATCCCCAATTTAGGACAATAGAAATAATATAAATAATGGTTTAGAATACCCATAGGCATTAATAATAGTTACCCTATTATTAGGATTTATAAAGATAAGGTAGTAGGACCCTAAACGGGACTTTGAGGCCCAAACGGGCCTAGGCCCGCTAGAACTCACACACACACCCCTCTTTATATAAGAGAGAGAAGGGAGAGAGAAAAAGAAAGAAAGAGGAAGAAAAGGAAGGAAGAGGAAGGGAGAAGGAGGAGAAGAGGAGGAGGAAAGATGGGCAGAGATCCACGACCCAGGCCCAGATCTGAATAGCCCCTGAAGGTGAGTGCTTCCCCTTTTATCCTCCCCAACCCATTTTATTATGTGTATTTCCCCCTTTTCCCTTTTGAACCCTAGGCAAGAGAGTTATGATTTTTGGGAAATGTATTCGATGAGAAAGGTAATAGAGATGATTAGGAATGTTTTGGCGTGCTTGGAAATGGTTGTTGGGCCAAAAATGGCCATAGGTCATCCCCTTCGTGATCAGCACGAATTGTAGTCGACACTGAGCATGGGAAGACAGAAAGTTGTCTGGTAGTTTGGCACTGAGCAACAGAATTCTAGCACTGAGCGTGAGCGCAACAGTGTTTTCCCTATTTTAGGGGCATTGAGCGTCAGTTTTATGGTATTTAGCGTGGACCCATCAGAGTTTGGGTTCAATAAAAAGATGAAGCGACGTTGATTGCCAAGGATTTAACACTAAGTGTGTCCCTTTAGAACATTGGGGAAATGTTCTAGCTTCAAAGAAAAGATATGCTTGTTTGTGTGATTGCTTGTGTGCTTGATTCTCTGATATATTTATGATTATATTGTATTGTTGTGTTTAATATTGATGATTGTGTAGTTGTTGTATTGTCTTGATGGTTGTGTTTTGTGTTGTGTTGTGTATGTGTGTGCAACGATAAACCTCACTTAAGAAAAGACTTGAGACTTTAAAATATACCAAAGGATGCCTCCTTAGCAAAAATAGGGATATTCCCTGAAGTTTAAAGAAAAGCAGGGATATTCCCTGAAGTTTAGAGAAAAACAGGGATCTTCCCTGAGTTTAAAGAGAAAGAAAAGGTTTTAGAAAATGATATCCCTCTTAGTGACTATAGGGTAGATCCTCTCCAGTCATGATTAAGCTTGGAATGCGCCATCCATGGCTAAGTATAAGTGTACATCCACAGTGAGGATCCCTTATAATCACTAAGGAATGGAGAGTTTTTATGATAAAGGTTTTAAGCAACCCAAGAAGGGTTGAAGAAAAGTAAAAAGCTAGGAGGCCCCTTGTGCCAAAAAAGGATTACCATCTCCTCTGGCCAAGGGATTGAGGGAACCTCCTCGATAATGGAAAGGGTTCAGCCACTTGGACTGATGGTAGTAAGAGGTTGAGCAAGAAGAACACCTCTTGATGGCTAGAGCTCAGCCAAAAGAAAGACGGCAGTTAAGTGAAAAGATAATAATGAAGCTAATTAAAACCACACATAACAGTGAAACAAATGATGATAATGCCTATGTGAGGCATGTATGATGACCCTATTAGGTAGATGATGATGTGTGTGCCTAATTATAGGTGAGATGAGTTAAGCCTAAACTAGGAAACCTATGTACTTAGTAAGGACACAATTTATGATAGAGGCTACTCTATGGGTATTCAAGCAGTTTACCCCAAATAAAGTTTATGTATAAGTCCTGAAAAGGCAAGAAAAAAGAAAGAAAAAGATAAAAAAGTAATAGTCCTCGCTTAGTATCATAGGAAGTAAAAGGTCTAGATAAAGTAATAAAGAAGATGAAGTCCCGACTAAGTGTTAGGAGGTCAATTATTTAGTAGAAAGGAACAATATGGGTCAAAAGACCTAGGGCTCTAGCCCACTAAAGATTAGTAAGCCCCGAGTTAGGCATAATTTATGAGATTAAGAACAAAAGAGGCGAGGAACTGAGAGTTCAGTAAGAGATAAAACCATATGAGTTAAGGGAGGATTCTAGAAAAGAAGAGCCAAACTACTCCTAGAATTCCCGTAGCACTCATTAAGACGTTTTGTCTCACTACCTCTAATTTATATCCTTTTCAGGATAATCAGGTAGACATCCTAAAGGAGGAACTTGGAGCTGCTTGAAGAGATAAGACAATTAGTTTTGTACCTCCCAATGTATGGGAGTTTAGTTTATGTTTTGTATACTTTTTTATGTAAGTAATGTACGGCACCTTGTGCCAAGAGTATGTAAATAGTTTTTATAATAAAATGTATGTTTAAGTTTTGGCCTGTATCTTTGATATTTTATATTCAAAGTTCCATGCCCTAGAAATCTAGGCATAATTAAGGTAATGCCTCCTAGGGTGTTACATTTGGTATCAGAGCACTATACCTACTCAAGTTTTCATATGCTAGAAAGTCATTAATAGTATAGAATAACATTGCATGCAGCATGAAATTTTCACAACGAGACCCGTCATACATATCAACACCTTCATCCTATAGCATTCTCATTTCTTCAATCAAAGGATGTAAGTAAACATCTATGTCATTTTTTGGCTATCTTAGACCCAAATCATTATAGATAACACAACATATTTTCACTTCATACACAACCAAGGAGACAAATTGTATATAACTAGGAGAACAAGCCATGAACTGTGCTTACTGGATAAGTTACCATAAAGATTCATTCCATCCGTAGCAAGTCCAAGCCTAAGGTTTCTTGCCTCAGTCCCAAAAGCTAGAAACAAATGATCAATTTTCTTCCATTGTAGAGAATTGGTAGGATGGCAAAGTTGTCCGTCACATTTTCTCCCATATGCATGTCATGTAAGGTTCTTCGCGTCATCTGCATTAGCAAATAATCGCTTAAACCTTGAAATTATTGAAAGATACCATAAACCTTGGTAGGGGACCCCCCTTTATGCTCTCATCACTATTATAATCATCATCCTTCACTTTGTACCGTGATACCCCACACCTAGGATACTTATGCAACTCTTTAAACTCTTCTCTATACAATATGCAGTCATTAGGGCATGCATGTATTTTCTTGTATTCCAATCCCATTGAACACAACACCTTCTTCGCCTCATAGTTATATCTTGATAATGTGTTACCTTTTGGAAGCATTTCGTTCAATAACTCAAGCAATTTAATGAAACTTTTATCACTCCACCCATTTCTTGCCTTGACATTCACCAATTTTAACACCGCTAACAACTGTGTGAATTTAAAGCACCCTAGATATAGCATCATTGCATAAAGTGCCATACACATGTGGTCTTTGAAAAGACTTTGGTCCAATATAATGGATAATGTCCTCTAGTCGATAATCCATAGCTACATCAACTTGCTCTATTTGGGACACACTAGATATGTCTAACAATTCACCATGCCATGTCCATGTTGTATAACTCTTGCAAAACCCATCACAAAGAAAATGCTCCAGTATTTGCTCAACTTGTAGTCGTCTCTCATTCAAACAATTAACACAAGGACAATAGAAGAACACACCACTATTAGGAAGATTTCTTTCAGTAAATTTAATAAACTCTTCCACTCCATTCTCATACTCATTAGTTGTGCATCTAAAAATAATCCAACTATGATCCATAACTTTCTTCTATGATCCACAAAACATAGCTTAATGCATGTAAATCTCACTTTTTTATATAAGGTGTACCCTATTCCATTTAGAAAGACATTTTTTTAAACTTGATTAATACGTACAAGTTTAATCTTATATCTTAAATTTAACAAAATTTCAATAGCATTTCGCATTGGTCTCCAAGTACACGAAATAAAAGTGGTGACATCAAATTCACCATAATCAAGTATACACCCGAAGACACAGCACAAAATACAATATACTGAAATTTCATTAAATTTAAGATGAGACTTAACTACTACGTATTAATCAAGAATAAAAAAATGAATCTTTCCAAACTGTCCAACTGGACAATTTAAGATTCAATACAACAATTAGTACTTTAATCATTGTATTAAATCTCATATAGAAAACTAAGGTTCACTCGTAATACATAAATTGAATAAAGAACAACACAATTAAACACACAAGCTAATGTATACAATTCCTACAGAAATTTCGGCAAAGTTTCCTTTGTATTCTAGTACTTTTCCATATACCTATTTATAGGTATTCAATCACAATACCAAAGGTTAACTTATCAAACAATCCAATCTATAACAAATTTTAAATTTTCATTTAGTCAGCACATTAACATTAACATTTTCTTAAACAATCCAAATCATTCATTAAGTACATTAACATAAAAAATTTAGAGAAGCACAATCTAATCCACAACAACCTATTTAGCAACCATAAACAGATTAATACCAAGACTCATTTCTTAGAAATTCAAGCACACTAACATTTAATAAGCACACAAAATACATATTCACAAATAATAATTAAAATGAGTAAAGCAAAACTTACCTTAACGTGATCCTATTCTAGCTTTATAGCAACTGTAACACCCAACTCATGAAACATAATTAAAGGACAACTTGCCCATACAAAAAAAAAATTAACATAGTAAAAGTAGTTAATTGAAATTGTCACTATCTCAATCTAGACACCCATACTCAAGATTTTACAATTCTCATAAAAATCTAACAGAAATTTCTCTATTTTTAGCACTTTCCGTCATACCTAACCAACGATATATTCAACAATAGATAGAGGTACGATCTATCAATCAACATTCAACATTATTCTTTACATTACTCAAACTTAATTTATATCGTATAGGCTTTCATGGCCTACCCATAAGTATTTCTCAACTTAAAATTCATAATTACATTCATACACAATTTCACATCATCTCAATAACATATCCATGTCATGCTTTTCCAAACAATTAAGAGAAAGTGAAACAAATCAATTTAATACTTCTATTATGATATTGAAATCAACCGATGATATTATACTTATACACTGTGTGACACCCACTATAATAAAACATACATTTTTTTTATCCGTTTGTTAGAAACATCAGCTTGATTTAAAACTTATACGTACTTGTTCGCAAATGTTTAGTATTTCAAAGAGACATTATATAAAGAAGCCATGATCATGAAATAACCATCAAGTCTTACATACAAAGTTAGAGTACATACATAAGGAATACAAAAGCAAATACATCAAAAGTACATCCTAGATACCCGCCCATAACTGTACAACAAAATGACCTATGTCAGAGCAGTATAAGTCTACGCTAGGTCACCCCATCCTATAGATTCTACAAAAGTCACATGCAAAGTCTCCATCACTGTGAGTCCTTAGAATCCATCAGCATCCTCCGAGTCCATCATGTCTTCATCCTCGTCATCTGAATATTTATCACTGTTGGGATGATTGCCCAAGGCCATCAAAGCTGCCAACATTACTAACTTCAAAAGAGGAAGCAATCCATCCATAGTTCTCACCCGGGTGGTAAGAGGGTCCGGATGAAGACTCAGTAGTATCAGAGTAAGGAGGGATCACAGGTGGTGGCTCATAATACTGAAGGTAGGGTGCAGGGATCACCATAATGCCATCATCATGACAGTTGTCCCTTTAAGGAAACGGGGTGTCATCCATATCAATATCTGCAAGTGATGGTGGAGCGGGATGAGGTCCTCTAACAAAGCCGTCAGGGGCAGTAATATATAAAGTCATAGGTAATGTAAGCTACTTCATCGGAAGGAACACGTCAAGGATAGGGGACATGAATATAAAGGTAACATGTCCTTGGTACGTAGAGTACTGGGCGAATAGGTCATAAACCCAATGGCCATGGGGACTGTATGCTATGTGGATGTTCATCATACCGTGAAATAGGTCCATCTACTCGTACCATGATCGTATATGAAAAGAAACAAGAAAGGAGTGAGGTTTTTATAAAAGCCTCATTCGTTTTCTTAATAGGCTGCAAACAATAAATAAATCAACCAATTGGAGAATTCCTAAGGTCTGACCTACATTATTACAACTCAATCTCAACCTTTACCAGACATATAGATCCATACCTATCTCTGATGATTTACTTTAACCATCAGGAATCACTAGGAAGCGATTGGGAGTTCGTATAATCCCTCACAAGGTACAGACATCTATGTTGTAATCATCATCCTCGAGGAAAGGGCCACACGCCCATCAGGGATATACACTACACCAATCATGGTGATGTTGAGCAGGTGTCAAGGTTACCAAGTCAGTTTACGTGATTTCTCCCGGCTCAGGGTGCTAACCTGACCATTGGGACATTCACAACTCGGTACCTTTACCCTCAAGACCCCAACAATGGTCCCTGCCTTTCATCCCACAGTGTACCAACTGTTACTTCCCAAACATCGGAACTCATGCTTCTCAGCATAGTCCTAACTCAACTGGGTTTTCCTATAACTTTGTTTCTAATTTTCCAGGCACACTCTTTGGGTAATCCAGTGAGTTTCAGAATCACTCTTCATAGAGATATTCATCCATCATTCATAATAACTTAGAAACAATTCATTTTCACACATACATACTTTTAAAATAAATTTTCATTTTAGTTTCTTTGATTTGTCCTTATCCTTTTCTAATAATTTAATTTAGACTATTTTAAAGGAAAGGTTCTTAATCCATAATTGCGGAGAAAATTTAAAAATTAAAGTTTGAGAGAATTGCAATTTAAAATATGTGTTTTATGTACAAGTGTAGGCATTTTATTTTATTGACAAAAGCATTTATAGAAAGGCTTACTTGAACAAAATTTCCATTTCTTAGACATAAGTTGACAAAAGATTGGATATTAAAATTATTTAATTTATACAGGAAATTATTTTATTTTTATTTTTAAAAAAAAAACTTTCACTAGTTAAGCTAGAGGGCCATTTAATTCAATTGGCTTAAAACTTTTTTTTTTATAAGTTGAACCAAATTAAGTAATTGTCAAAATACTTAAATTAATAAAAGAATTCATTTTTCTTAATCTATTTAAAAAGGACCGCAAGCCTTTTATGTAAAACAACTGTAAACTTTTTCATGTTCTCACTTTGGAATTTTGGGCATTTCATAAAAATCAAATTTTCAATTTTGGTAGAGATTTAATCCTTCTTCTACTATTTTCATTTCAAATTGATTTTTTTGTTTGTTTCCTCTTTCTAATGAAGTGCTGGCAAAATAAAGGCAAAATAAATAACAATGAAACAATGAAATAAATAACAAGAGTTAAATGAAAAAAGAGAAGTAATAACTTAAATGGTAAAAATATAAATGACAAGAATTAAAAATGGACAACAAGATGAATAGCATAAATATAAATGACATTGGAATGTAAAAAGCTAAGGGCCTTGGGGGAAAACCACTCCAAAACCATCTACATAAAAGCAATTAAATGGAAAGTGAAAAGCTAATAGTTTTGGGGGAATTCCACTCCAAAACCATCTACATAAAAATAATTAAATGGAAAGTAAAAAGCTAAAAAGTAAAAGCTAATAGTTTTGGGGGAAATCCACTCCAAAACCATCTACATAAAAATAATTAAATGGAAAGTAAAAAGCTAATAGTTTTGGGGGAAATCCACTCCAAAACCATCTACATAAAAATAATAACAAGCAAGAAAATAAATAACATTAAATTAAATAAAGCAAGAACTCAAAATGAACAAGTAAATAATTACTTATGTATAGATAGTAGTAGGATTAGTATAATAATATAGGTTTAAGGGATAACCCAACACACACACCCATTAAGAAAACAAAAATTAGAAGCTTAAACCTCACTCCCCCTTACCTCAATTAAGTAGCTTCTTGGTGGAACATGGAAGAGAAAATGAGGTATTAAGGTGTTAGAACTAAACCTATGGTTGGAGGTGCTTTAATGGTGGATAATAATAAAATTTTATGGCTTGGAGAATGGAGAGGAGAGGGATTCCAGCACCACAGCAGAGAAAAGAGTCTGAAACTTGAAGAAGAAAGTGAGAAAATTGAAGTGTGGATGGAAGGGTATTTATAGGAGAAAATTAGTATAGTTTTGGTTTAATTTTTTTCCACTAATCCCATTAAAATTAATTGAAACTGAGCTACCCCAACTAACAGCTCTGCACCAACAGTGAAAATGGAGCCAAAAGGAAGAAAATAATAGCTGTTTTTGTTGACTTGCAAATTACCTATGTGTTAGTAATGGTAAAAGTAATAAAATATTAGTTTATGGTAAATAATTGAATTAAATTATTGGGTCAGTTTTAATTGATTCTGACCACACCATGCATTCACATATATTTTTATGAGTCTAAGAAAAAAATTTCGTATTTTTCTCATATATATATTATTTATAATTAATTTTTCACTAAAAATGACATTTATTAAGCTAATAAATCAAGTTTTTATCAAATAATTATATTTTTCATTTTTCACCATTTTTCCATCAAAATAATATTGCTATAATTAAAATATACTCAATAGAATTTTTTCAAATTTTTTTGAGGTTAAAAAGTTTCCTACTGGTTTCTACTGTCGGCTGAAGGTATATCAGTCATTTCACAAAAACTGTTTCTAAAAATCTGAAAAAAATTTCTAAAATTATTATTAAATATTTTGAACATAAATATGATTTAAAAATAATTTTTAAACCTCTCTAGCTAATTTTACTATTTTATCCTATTAAGCAAGTTTTCAAGGATAAATCAGTTGTTTTATCGCTCCCAGGCCTAATCCAAAATAAAATATAAAAAATATAAACTAGATAGAATTTACTAAGATGAATACAACCGTGAGAATTATACCCTTGAGATTCCTATTTGATTTTTCACAGTTAATCATAGAATAATTAGAAAAACAAACGAGTAAACTAAAGTGGGGGTGTTACACACTGCTTCTTTAGAGATAACACTTAAATCTAAGTTCCAAAGTACAATTTGGTAGGTAAGAGACTAAACAATTTCAATTCACTCTACCTAATACCTAACTTTAGCTATGAGATAATGAAATATGACCTTAAATATGTATAGATAATTCAAAGAAGGCTCAAATAAATTTTTAATTCCTAAAAATATGAATTTAATTCTTACTCCCTATAAAAATTAAATAGCACAACTTCCCCAAACTATTAGCAATTGTTTTGGGCTCTAATTGAAAACCTCAAGGGTGGAGATCCAAAAAACATTGACAACAATTCTAAATAGAATGAATCAAAGGCAATGTACAAAAATGGAGACATAACTCTCAACAAATGAACATTGGCTAAACCATAGGCAATTTACAATTGTCATTACAATTTTATTTAATTCAAATAGTCCTACACAAACCTCATCATCACTCTTAACAAAAATGTACAAACTTCCCACCACATTATTCACGGAGACTTTAACACACTCCAAAGTCAAAAGTCCCAACATGGAAAACACATGGAAAATGAGCTTAGGTCATGAATGGAGAACTCATAGGTACCTTAGGACATGAATGGGAACTCATAATAATGCTAGCATTTATAAGCTTCTAATAATGGTAGTTTTGAACAATGGCACATGAGCTTCAAGCTTGGAGCTTCCATGAGCAAGATAGAGATGAAGGGAGGAAAATGGTGCAAGGATGAGCTGTAGGGAAGGGAAAATAATGCAAAGGAGGAGCTTTTAAGAGAAAAGGAGAAATTGGAGTATGAGAATAGGAAGGGAAATGGTGTTCAGAAATTGGGTGCACAAAGGAAATAAGCTTCTTTTAAATCAATTCTCTTTGAATCGATTTAGAAACTAGCTTTTTAAATTGGTTTAACAAGGAACTGATTTAAAAACGAGTACAAAACGTGATTAAAAAAATTTGAAATTTAAGTTTTGAACCGGTTATATTTAAACTGAGTTAAAAAAAGTATACAAGATTTTTGAAAATGCCACTATTAGCATGTTTTTACATTGACTTTTATGCAACCGAGTTAAAAAAGTTCATTAAAATTGCAAAATTGCCTCCGTGTCTTCGTTTTAACTTGGTTTATAAATAATTGAGTTAAAATCCTATTTTAAAATATGCTTTTCATACTAGTGGGTGGGAGTGTTTTCAATTCAAGTTTTGCCTTCTTTGCTTTGGATTCTTCCTTCAACTCTTCAAACTTAGACTTTGATGGTGGGATCTCCTTTAGAACCTCAAGTTTCTTTAAGCATTCATCTATTTCCCTCTCTTCCTCCTTTGTGAGATCTTCAAAAGCATCAATCAAAGCATGCTCAAGAAGGGAATGAGTGTGTAACTATTTTTGAACATTTTGAACTACTTCGTCAAGGACATCTACCCTAAAACAAGCATTCTTGTCGCTAGGATGGTTCATAGCTTCAAATACATTAAAAGTCACCACTTCATCTCAGACTCTCAACTTAAATTGACCATCGACCACATCAATAAGGGCTCGAGCTGTCATCATGAAGGGTCTTCCCAAGATAATAGGTACCTCAATGTCTTCTTCTATATCCATAATGACAAAATATGCTAGAAATATGAATTTATCCACTTTCACTAACATATTCTCCACTACACCATGTGGATGCTTGATAGAGCAATCTACAAGTTGCAAGGTCATGTGAATTGGCTTCACTTCAACATCTCCTACTCTTGCCAACATAAATAAAGCTAATGTAGTGGATAATGCCTTGAGTAGAAAGTCCTTACACATGTCCGCATTGATGGTTAAAGAGTTGGACCTTATAGAGCAGTTTAGAGATATAAGCCTAGTATGTGAGGTTACCCCTAGGAGTGTAAAGCTAGATATGCTGAAAGTGACTAGTAAGTTGATAGATGAGATTAAGGAGGATCAGAAATCCAATCTATTTTTGCTAGCCCAGTTAGAGTCCATAGCCCAAGCTAAGAAGAGCAACTTTAAAGTAGAATGGATGGAGTCATTAGATTTTAGGATAAGATTTGTAAACCGAGTGTGTGAGAGCTTATAAGGATGATCTTAGAGGAAGGCCATAGTAATGGTTTGAGTATTCATCCTAGGAGCCACAAAGATGTATCAAGACCTTAAAAAAATGTTTTGGTGGCCTGCTATGAAGAGGAGGGTAGCTGAGTTTGTGTATGCTTATCTAGTGTGTCAGAAAGCTAAGGTAGAGCACCAAAAGCCATCAGGTATGTTGTAGCCCTTGGACATTCTTGAATGGAAGTGGCATAGTATATCCATGGACTTTATGGTTAGCTTGCTTGGAACCCCCAAAGGGTTGGATTCGATTTGGGTAATAGTGGACAGGTTGACTAAATTTGCTCACTTTATTCCAATTAACATTAGATACCGCTTAGAGAAGTTGACTACCCTGTACATTAGTAAGATTGTAAGGTTGCATCGTGTGCCTTCTAGCATAGTTTCTGATAGAGACCTTAGGCTCACCTCTAGATTTTGGGAAAGTTGAACGGGGCCCTAAGGACTAAGCTTAGATTGAGTTCAGCTTACCATCCACTGATAGGCAATCGGACTGAGCGAACCATCCAATCCCTATAAGACCTTTTAAGGGCTTGTGTGTTAGAATATAGTGGTAGTTGGGATAGTTTCTTACCTCTTGTAGAGTTCACCAATAACAACAGTTACCATTCTAACATTGGGAAGGTACCTTATGAAGCCTTGTATTGGAGGAGATGTAGGACACCTTTATATTGGTTAGAACTCGGTGAGAACCTTGTTTTAGGACTTGAGGTAGTGCAGCAAACTACTGAAAAGGTTAGGATGATCCAAGATAAGATAAAGGCAACTTAGAATAGGCAGAAGAGTTACTATGATAAGAGAAGGAAGAATCTTGAATTTTAGGAAGGTGATCATGTGTTCTTAAAAGTTATTCTGTGGACTAGGGTTGTTCGAGCGGTTGAAGTCCCGTAAACTTATTTTACATTTCATTAGTCCCTTCCAAATCTTAAAGAGTTAGCTAAGTCACCTATCAAATTGCTTTACCCTGTCGCTTTCAAGTCTCCATAGTGTCTTTCATGTTTCCCAACTTAGAAATATGTCCTATGATCCATCACATGTAATTGAGTTGGACAATATCCAAGTGAAAGAGAACCTAACTTTTGAGACTTTGCCATTGCAAATTAAGAACCAAAGGGTGAAACAGCTAAGAGCAGAAGAAGTTCCCCTGGTTAAGGTTGTTTGGGGAAGAGCTACGGAAGATAATGCAACTTGTGAGTTGGAGAGCTAGATAAAAAGTCTTATTTGGAGCTATTTGCTTCAGGTAAATTTTGAGGGCTAAATTTCTTTTAAGGAGGGGGAGTTGTAACACCACAATGTTTTCTTTAATTAATATGTATTATTATTAATATTAATATAATAATAATAATAATAATAATAATATTATTATTATTATTATTATTATTTTGCCTTGTTTTTAATAAAATGGTATTTTGGAAAAAAGAGATATTGGGCCTTTAGAAAATTCTCAAAATTATATTTTAATATATATAACATGTTTTCAGGATCAGAATGACATTTTACCGTCAATTGGACCTTTTTCACTTGTCAGTCTTTTTTGTTGAGAATTTGGGACTTAATTGTCATTTTTTTCATTTCTCCAGGCCCTGACTCAAAAAATTATTAAAAATCACGACTAACTAATTCTCAAAATTCTAAACGCAAATATTAGAATTTTGAGATTCTTTCTCGATTTTTCAAAAATAAAATGATAAGTAATTAGAAAAATAGTTATAAACGAAGGTAGTGGTGTTACAAGCTTGAATTGCCTCACCACTAGTAACTTTTCTTTTTCCTTTGGATGCAAACATCCCTTATCTTTGAATGTTATCCATCTCCACCCCTTCACTTTGTTCATCATCTCCATCAATACTATTCAATCTTACTTTCTTTAATGATGCCTCTTTAACCTCTGCAACAATTTTCATCATTCGAATTTTAATTTCTTCTAACACCGTTGCACAAGGCTTAGAATCTTCTCTAGTCCTAGCAAGATGATGCTTGAATCTAAAAATTCCTCCACTCAAAATCTTTGAGCAATAGTTACATTTATCTTTTTTACCATTGCCCTAAACATTTGTTCCATGTTTCCACCTAATATCTGACCTATTCCTAGAGCATTTTTACTTCTAACTTTAGCAACTAAGGAGGCAATTGCATTGCCATTAGATGAATTCAATCTAGTCCCAAACATATTATAAATCGATATCAAACAAAATAAAGTAGCAAATATTAACAAATAAAATCATTAACAATGTGTGAATTAGAATCACACCAGTATAAACAATTAATATGCAGTGCTTGCTCACCGCTCAAACCTAAAGTGTAAAATACCCAATGTTCAACAGCAAAGTATTTGGGCATTTTGATAATCAGAAAAATGAAAAAACCCAATATATAGACTTCAATAATCACTATATACAAAAAAAAAATAGAGTCAAGCCGTAACTACCGAGAAAGAGATGCATAAAATGGAAATGCAAAATAGAGTTAGGGATATCGGGAGAGACAAAATAACGAAATGGAAATGCAAACCAATTGCGACAAGCCACTGAGAAGAAGGAGGACATTACCTTGCTTTGCTTCAATAGAGTCAAGCCACTGAGAAAGAGAAGCTTGAAGTCGAAATCGAGCAATAGAGAGTAGTTGACGAAGTCGAACTTGCGATCGAACCCCACCACTCCTAAACAGGTTTAGGGGAAAACCCTTCCTACCAAGATGCAAAGTGACAATAATTTAGAACCAACCCCACTCCCCCCATTACCTCTAAGGTGGTTGATGAAGAGGATGGAATTGTTGAGGCAAAGCTCCTAGGAAAAGAAATTTATTAGTTGTTGGAAAACTAGTAAAATTTTAGCATAAAAGCAAAGTAAAAGAAAAATTTTCTAGATAGAGAAGCTCTCTAAGAATTTGGTAGCTTGAGAGAGTGGAGGATGTGTGAAAATGACCAAGAATGGGAGGTATTTATAGAGGAGGAACAAGTGTAGGTGTCCACTTTGATGACATAAGCTATTATATCATAAATCTCATTTTTGATTTATTTTTAATTAAATTAGGGACACATATTAAAATTAGAGTGATGAATCCGCTATTCCTAGGTTGGGCACGTGCTCCCTTTGCTGTCCAGCTTCTAGATGTTAATTTTATTGTAGTATAAATTAATCGGTACCGATGAAATCGCTTAAACTTAAAAAAAAAAAAGACTTTTAATATCAAAAAAATGCAATTACATGTAAAACTTGGAAAAATACATTATTTTTATTAAAATAAATTAAATAATAATTTTATTTTTATTAATTTATTTCAAATTTTATCTATTTATTTTGTATTTTTAAGCTAAAAAATTCATAAAAAATCCATTTTAATTCAATAAATACCAAAATTTTATGAACATTTTAAAATTAAATATTTTACCCATGAATAAACTAAAATTACTATTTTTACCCCTTTTGGATATCAAACCAATACTAGCTGGCTTATTAGACACCTAGGGGTAATTTGGTCATTTTACACAAGAATTCCAAAAAAATTCAGAAAATTCCCAAAATTATATTTTAATATATATAACATGATTCAAGCTCAAATTGACATTTTAATGTCAATTGAATCTTTTTCTTATGTCAGCCCCTTAATATTGATAAATAGGAACAAAATCGTCATTTTAAAAAATTATTTTAATAAATTCTAAAAAAAATTCAAAATTATTATTAATTATTCTAAATACATTGATGACTTAAAAACAATTTTTAAACATACAAAATAATTTAACATACAAAAATAGGGGTGTTACAATACCTCGTCAGTTTAGGACACCTCTCCTCCCTTGTCTATGACTACTATTAGGCCTAGACCCAGCGATGTCATTAGGCTGTGTTTTTGTTGTTGGTTGCTGGGTTAGGATTTACTAGTTTCATTGAATAACTATACTTGTATATTTTGGATATTCGCTTCTGATATTTGTAAACCTGTTATAACTTCCTTTCTACATGGATTTATGTATGGAACCTATATTGAGATGCTTTTAAGATTTCTGTATTCCTTCTCCCAATACCCGTATACAATTGTTGAGTTTTCTACTTGCCTAGTTGATTGGGCTTATTTATATTTGTACATTTATAAATTGTTTATTAAGTACTTGCGAACTTGATCACTGTATATGGCCAATCTTTTTATGTTTTCCCTTCTCAAGGGTATTGTAAACTATTTTCTTGTAATAGGTTCCATATTTTATATATCAATAACACAAGTTTACACCAAACGCAAAAAATTTACTCATGTTTTCACCAACTTGAAATGATTAAAGCTTTATTTTTCTAATTTTAAATTAATACTATTTAAGTTCTAATCCTAATAAGTTGGAGCCTTGCAAAGGTAATCATATTGTGTTAATGCATCAAATAATTGATTAAAGCATGATAAAATAACTATCCTATCCTAGTTATTAAACAAACCCTAAAAGGCTTGTTTAGTGATTAAGATATGGTAGGATAAAATAGGATAACTATCCTATCATGTTGTAACTTATAATCAGTTGTTTGATGCACCAATAAGATATAATTACCTTATCTTATTGCCTATCTTATCTATTGGTTTAGTGTATTTCTTATCTCGAGAGGAGAACTGAGTTAGAAAATAATAAGATAGGATAACGTCTTCCCCTCCCCCCCTCCCCTTTTCTATATATACTAGATTTTAAACCTGTGCGTTACACTGGTTTGTTTAAATTATATATTTTTTATATTTGTATTTATTAATATTTTAAAAATATACGTACATCAATAAAATTATTAATTTTTGATTAAAATATTTAATAATAAATTAAATATAATTACATTAAAATTGAGGAAGATGATTAATTATATTTTTCATTGAGCAAATATTGTCTTAAAAAATATTAAGCTTATTAAAATTTATTATGATTTGTTCTTTCTTCAGGTAATGAAAGTGCTACAATACTTGTATGAAATGCATAAATTCAAAATGAATGTAAGCATAATAAAATATGATATATAAGTATTTAAATTTGAGTGTTCATTTTTGTTATTGTGGATATTATGTTAACACGTACTTGATTTTTGTGTGTTTATAATTAATAATTTTAAATGTATTTATTGTAAAAATTAAAATTTATTTTAAATTTATCAAAATAGTATGATTTTTATTAAATATATATAGTTGTTAATTGTTTTAAAATGGTTTTTTTTAATTATTTTAGTTATTAATCTTAATTATGTAATATTGTTAAAATTTTTAGTTGGTTAACCTAAACACAACATAAACTGAACACTCTCGATTAGTGTAATGAGATTTGTCTATTATTGTTGTTGTTGTTGTTATTATTATTATTATTATTATTATCGTTGTTGTTATCGTTGTTGATACTATTATTATCATTGTTGTTATTTAATTTTAATTTCATTACTCACTACTTTTTAAAGTTATTTATCTATAAGAATTATTATATGTTTTAGACTTCATATCTTATAATTTAAATATTATAAGGAATATTTATCTATAAAAATTATTATTTATGTGTGTTACTAATTTTTTAAATATTATTACATACTATTTTTCATATATTATTATTATTTTCACATTCTAAGTAAATTCAAGAAGACAATGTTATTCATAATAATAATTACACTATTATTGTATACTCTACAATTGTTTATATTTATGATATATATTGGGTATTTATTATTGTTTAAGGTATGAATTTATAAGAATAAAAAATCATAATGTCTTATAATTGACCAGTATAAGAAAACTCCATTATTATATTTGATTATTATTATTATTATTACTATTATTATTATTTGTATATTAATTATACATTAAATTTAGCCAAGTGTTATAAATTAGGTATTATTTAATTAATTAATGTAATGTACTATTTAACATAATTTACCTAAAAAATAAATGTAATGTTTTTGCATTAATTTAATAGTCATTTTCAAAATATTATATATAGGTGAGGAAAAAATTATAAAATACAATTAAGTAAACCTGCTACTACTTTTACTATTTGTTGTTGCTGTTGTTGTTATTATTTTTATTAAGGTTTAAATTTATAAGAATAAAAAATTATAATGTTAAAATTGACCCTTACAAATTTGAAAGGGTCTATTTATGATTATTGTTATTATTATTAACTTTTAATTATCAAAATTGTGTAATTGTTATTATTAATATAATCAATTTAATTCTTTATTAAAAGTAAACCTTGTAGAGATAGAAAAATATTAGTCTATAATTAATTTATTTTATGAAAAAAATTATTATTTTTTATATCATAATTTATTTGGAACAATTAATTAACATCAAATTATATAATAAACTATATAAATAACAGGTATAAACATATAATTTGGCAATTGAATTAAGTAGGAGAAATTAAAATAATTAATTAGATAATTTAACTATACCAAATTCATTAAATTGTGTCAAGTGAATTATATAAAAAATATTATAAAAAAGAAATTAATGAATAAGCTATAAAGTTGTAACAATAATATGCTCCTCTTATGTCCTGTTAAACCAAAAAAAAATATTGTAAGCTGAAGATATAAAGTAAAAGTAAGATTATTATTTTTGTTACTCAAAATAAAAAAGTAGATATATAATACTATAATATAATATTTTTTCTTAAAACATAATAATACATAATATATAATGTTATAACTTAGCTAATTTAAAAATAATGATTGTTAAATACGTAATTAAATTTAAAATACACATAATTTTTATTTTAATTAATAATTAGAATAAATTAAAAATAAAAGATTTGTATATACATAAGTCTATTTATTTTTTAATTTAGCTACTTTAAATTTATTTTTTGAAACAATAATAATGAAAAATAAATTCTATGGATAAAAGTATAATATAAAACTATAATAATAACATTAAATATTATGTTATCAAAAAGTTATATTGTCAAACACTAATGATTTATAAATATGTCGTATATTTAAACAAACTAAGATGATAAAAAACAGATTTATCTAATAGTATATAATCAATAAATATTAATTATATATAAAGTTAGATATATTTCACAACTAAATTTTATAAATATGTAGTTAAATTTTATAAATATGTTAATATATATAAAATTAGATATAATAATAATAATATAATAATAATATTTGTCTCTTAGATTCTATCTTTAAATATTATTTTAAATAATTATTATGAAGCATTTCAATATAACTAATATTCAAAAAATTATTTTTTAATTATTATTGTTCATAAAATATATTATAGAGTAACCAATCTATATAGTTAAATAGAATTAAACTTGAGCATTAATATGATATTTAATGCTATTAAATATTATTTAATGCTTTATTTATATTAAAAGTAATTATTAAATTAAAGTATTTATTCCTAATTTAATATAGATATATATACTTTAAAATTTCTTATATATATTAATATTTAAGAAATTGGTTTATAAAGTATTATTTAGAAGAATAACGTATCTCTATATATATATATATATATAATCTTATATATCTATATATATATATTGATAAATATATAAAATAACTTGTCTCTAATTTTTATCCTTAATTATTATTTTAGATAAGTATTATGATTGTTTTAAATTTGATTAAATATCTAAAAAAATCCTTTTTAATTATTATTGTTCGTACATATTATAAAATAACCAACTGAAGGTAAATAGCCTCAATATGATAATTTTATTTTTAATTGTTATTCATAATATTATTTAAAATAAATTTTTTTAAATTTAACTTGTGTGCATTAATCTTTAATTTAATTATTATTAAAACATGTTTTAAAGCAGTCGATTAAAAAATAAAATAAATTTGAGCATAAGTATTAATATAATATTTTTCTTTATATATATAAAAGAAGGTTGTTAAAGCAATTTTTCTTGCCTAACTAGAAGTATATAAGCCATTTCAAAAAATTTCATTTAATAGTTATATTAGTCTTCCAAACTTTGTATTAATTAAAATTATAAAAAATTTTTAGTGAGTGGGTTCTAAAATTAAAGTTAAAAATAAACTGAAAGGTCATCATTTCTCCTTTAATGGATAATTAATTTTTTTGTAAAGTCCAATGTATTATTTTAAGTCTAATTAATCCTTTGATTTTGTTTGTAAAACTGAAAAAATGCTTAAATCATTATCGTGTCTTTCTTTCTTATATATTCTTTCACTGAGGTTAACGGTCGACCAGTAAGTGTATTCTTTCATTCTTTGTCTTTTCATTTGTTTATCTTTCTTTTCTTGGCTTTGCACTTTCTTTCTCTGATTTTGCTCTTGCGGTTTAATAGAAAGATAATTTTGCTTAATATGTGCAGCAATGAAACTTTCTATGCAGATAAGAGAAAAAGTTCTTATAATGTATCATTCAATGAAATTGGCAAAGGATGAGAACTAAGAATTGAGAACCAATATTAGGTACAACATCTTACTTTTATTTTTTATTATTATTATTTTTTTTTTACAAATATCACCTTTGTGTATTTTTTTTTCTTTTCTCATTTTACTGTTATGTTATTTATGTTTTGATTATTATTGTTCATGCTTTTCATATATGTTCTTATATTTTTTTCATTTACTATTATATTATAAATAATGTATATATTTTTAGTCTTTCTCATTTGAGTAACAAAAAATTAATAATCTTACTTTTACTTTCTCATTTTTATTGTCCTTTAGTTTTGAAATATATATTGTTAACTTAAAATTATCAAAATTGTATAATAAAATAATAAATAGTATTAATGGGAGCAATTATATTCTTCATTAAACACATTTATGTCTGTTAAATTTGATTAGATCCAACGACTATTATCATATTCAAGTTTCGATCCACAGTTGATATTTGTTCAAGTCTCCTTTACATATATATATAGATTGGGTTTTTCTAAAATGTGCATGTATGCACATGTTAAGAATGTTATTACATTAATTTATTTATTTATTATTTTGTCTTAATAGTGAAAACTAACATTATCTCTTTTAATTCTTAAAAATAAAAAATTACCTCTGTTATCTCTTCTCCAAATTATCTTTCACCATTATCCCTTTTTTTTTTAAACTCTTACCCTTTAGTCCTCGGAGGCCCCAACGAAGATGTTGCAGTTGGAGGAGCAAGACATCATCAATAATGAAGGGTAGATCAATGTGAGATGTGGTTGTTAGGGCAGACTGTAACACCCCTACTTTTGCCTATTGAACTATTTTCGTAATATTTTGTATGTATTTTTGGAGAATCGGATTAAAATCTTAAAAATTTGATCCCTATGGTTACGTTCATAGTAGTAAGTAGTACTTAGTTTAGACTTTTATTAATTTTTGGGGAACAACGCCTAAAAATTAGTAAAATGACAGTTTTGTCCCTAAAAAGTTAGATAACTTAATTCATAGATATAAATAGTTAGAAGTGTTTAAAAAATTATTTTAAGTCATCAATATACTTAAAATAATTAATAATTAATTTTTTTTTTGAGAAATTATTGAGATAGTTTTTGTGAAACGACAAAAATACTCCTATTTCAATTTTTAACTATTTTTCTAATATTTGACAATTTAATTCTAAAAAATTGGAAAAGAATCTCAAAATTCTGTTTTCTGTGGTTAAACTTAGAATAGTTGAGAGCTATCTAATTGTTATTTTTAATAATTTTTTCAAGCCAGAGTATGAAAAAATTATAGAATGACGATTTTGCCCTTATTTTTCAACATTAAGGGTTGACATGAGAAAAAGTTTCAATTGACCTTAAAATGTCAATTTGAGCTTAGAATCATGTTCAATGCATTAAAATATAATTTTGAAAATTTTCTAGGATTTTTTGTAATTCAGGTACAAAATAACCAAAATGCCCTTAGGTATCTATTAAACCTAGCCTAGTATTGATTTAACATCTAGAAATGGTAAAAATGGTAATTTTAAGTTTATTTATAGGTTAAATATTTAATTTTAGAACTTTCATAAAAATTTTGGTATTTATTGAATAAAAATGGATTTTTTTATGAATTTTCTAACTTAAAAATACAAAATAAATACATATAATTTGAAATAAATTAATTACAATTAAAATTAATTATTGGAAATTTATTTTTGATGGGAAATAATGTAATTGTCCAGTTTCACATTAAAATGCATTATTTTGATATTAAAAGCTAATTTTTTAAGTTTAGGCAATTTTATTGATACCGGTTAATTTAATTACAGATAAAATTTACATTGAGGATCTTAAGGACAACTCATGGAGCACGTCCCCAAGCCTAGGATGGGTGATTCACCACCTATTTTTGAATATATGTCCTAAATTGGATTTATGACATCATAGATGATGCAATTTGGTAGACACCTAAGCTTCCTCCTTCCTTTATAAATAGGCCTTCAAAAATTTAGATTTCTCACCATCCTTGGTTGGCCAAAACATTAGAAAGCTTCTCTATCTAAATTTTTTCCTTTCTCTCTCTTATTTTGCTTAAATCTTATTGATTTTCATCAACTAGTAAAGTTTTCTTCATAGGAGCTTTGCACCAACAATTCTATCCTTTTCATCAACTACCTTTAAGGTAGTGGAGGGAGTAGGGTTGGTTCTAAATTATTGTCACTTTACATGTTGGTAGGGAGGGTTTTTTCCTAAACTCATTTAGTCATAAGCTTTATTACTATTATCATTACATTATTATAATGTTTGATGTGCAACTTTAATTTTGCTAAGTTGTTATTCTGCTCAAATTTAGATTATTAATTATAATTGTTAAGTTGTTACTTGCTCAAATTTAGACTATTAAATGTATTTACTAAGTTGTTATTCTGCCCAATTTTATAATTGAAAAGCATTTATTAAGTAGTTATTATGCTCAAATTTAGTTATTATTAAATTATTAATTTGCTAAAATTTTAGTAATAATATTTTATTATTAAGTTATTATTTTGTTAAAATTTTGGTAATTAAATTATGATTACCAAATTGTTATTCTGCTAAAATTTTGGTAAGTAATTATGCCAAAATTTTAATGATTGCTAAATTATTATCTCGTAATTTTTGCAATATAAGGCAGAAATGTTGATTATACTGGTACTTAAATTAAATGAGACCAAGAAAAACCTATACCTAAGAAATTTAGAAATTAATAAATTAGTGAGTAATGTAAAGCAAGTGACATGCTGTGGCATGACACCCTACTAGGAAAGCTACAATTTGGTACGCCGATGAATGAAAGGCAGGGATCCACTTGTAGAGGTCTTGAGGGGTAGGCATCGAGTAGTGAAAGTTCTAATGGCTAGGGTAGCACCCTCGAGCAGGGATATTCGCATGACTAAGTTCAATAACCCTGACAATTGCTTAGTATTCCATGAGTGGTTTGAGAGTATACCTCTATAAATGGATATCTTGGCTGTTATTTTCCTCAATAATAATGTTGATGAGGTATATGTACTCCTAGTTACTTTCCAGGTTCTATTGAGAACTATTGCTCACTAATAGAGAGTATGGATCCATACCTAGTCAAAGTAGTCTAATACAATTTAGAATGAACCCTAGGTTTTCTTTTATTGTCAGCTTTGTTTTATGGTAGACTTCCTATCATACGTGTAAAAATAATTTTAGAACAAAACACCTCACTCCATTATTTTTCTTCTTTGTATGATTAATTGCGATTATTAAAGTTGATAGTAACGTTCAATGATGCTAAGGACGAGTCAGATGATACTTTGACGAGCGAGGATCTGTAGACTTAGTTATAGTATTTGTTTTTGGATAGGGTAGATTGACATTGTTTTGTATAGGACCTTTTTGATATATATATTGGGTTAGATAGTGTCTATCTTTTGATGTATTTTTAGTTTTTATGTATTTTATGACTGTCATGTATTATCAAACCATGATGTACAGTTTTACAATCTTTTTCTTTCATCTTTTATTGCTATTTCCAAATTATGTTATGTTTGAAAATTTTCTATTATAAAAGTGAAATTTTTTTACACATTTTCATTTACTTAGACTTAATAATTAAATTAATACGAATTTTATCTAATATGAATAGGCGTTACACAAACTGGTGAAATTGATGCAATTGTAGGGGACACTATAGCATCGTTGGACTAGTCGCATCGATGGTAAGGTTGTGTTAGCAAGTAATGGTGTTAGATGATCACTGGTTGCATAAGCACATATGGATTTTTAAAAAAGGCATGAGTTATAAAATGAGAATGGGAGAGAGATAATGAAAAAGATAAAATATATGAGTTAAAAAAAAGATAATGAAGAGAAATAATTGAGGAAGAAGAGATAATTTTATTTTTAGGAATTAAAAGAGATGAAGTTTGTTTTCATGATTAAGAGAAAATAATAAAATAAATAAATTGGTACAATTTTAGGTTTTAACATGTGCACTGCACATTTTAAAAAACAAATATGTAATACATATATATATGGATAGATAGATAGATAGATAGATAGGTGTGTGGTGTGGTTGTAAGGGACGTTGGTTTTGGGGGCAGACTGGTTAAATCAATGCAATCGTAGAGGCATTGTAGCATCATTGGACCTAGTTGCAATAGTAAGGTTGTGGTTAGCGGGTAGTCTTGTCGGATGGTTGTCAGGTTGTGGGTGCGTGTATGGATTTCTCAAAAAGGGTATGAGTTATAAAATAGGAGAAAATGGGAGAGATAATGAAAAAGATAAAAAATATGAGTTTACAAAAAAGATAATAAAGAAAAATAATTGAGGAAGAAGAGATAATTTTTATTTTTAGGAATTAAAAGAGATGAAATTTGTTTTTATAGTTAATACAAAATAATAAAATAAAAAATTAGTACAATAATATTTTTAAGTTTTAACATGTGCATTGGGATTTGCTAACATACACGTACTTGTTTTTTTAGTTGAAGTACTTTAACAACTTATAACTATAAAGTATCTTAAAATATATCAACGGTGTAGCTTGCTAACGTACTCAAACTAAAAATTAAGTGTGTGTACGTTAGCAAATGCTTGTGAGATTTGCTAACGTACACATACTTATTTTTTAATTGGAATACGTTAACAATCTATAACTATAATATATCTTAAAATATACTTACAGTGTAGCTTGCTAATGTATTTCAATTAAAAAAAGGTATGTGTATATTAGCAAATTCTTTTATATATATATATATATATATATATATATATATGACATACATCAAATATAAAATAAGATTATAACAAAAAAAAAACATAAAATAAAATAACATATATACCATCTAAAAAATTATCTAATACACATCAAATATTAAATGATATAAAAGATTACCACATCCTTATCATATTTTATTCTTATTCAATTCTTATATCTTATTCTATCTTGTTACCTTTTGTAAAAAGTTTGGGTTAACGGATAATAAATTTGGAACAATTTAATATGTATTTAAATTAATTTACTAATAACTGAGAAAAGCATTATGGTCGAACTTCCTCTTTCCATGTTTCAGGGTTTGTAGTTGGTGTCACTCCTTTCAACGTCCAACTACTGTTGACAACGAGTTCAATGACCTCGGTTTCTTAGGTCAAACCGAACCAAACTCGCTTGTCTCTGACTCCCTCTCCTCGTTCGCTCCGACCGACCCTTTACCATTGCTTCCTCCTCCTGCTCCTGCATTACCCCCACCCCTTTCAACTCGATCACTCTCTCAGGTGTCAGATTCTTCCCACTCGCAACACACATTCCTGTTTGATGGGTTCCATCTCGCACGTGATCACCACTACCAACCCCACTCTCCCTCACCTAACCTTTACACGCTCCCTCGGACCCCGACTCTCCCACTCCAATTGCCCCCTCCTTTCACTGCCACCCACCAGAGTCGCCAAGAGAGCCGGCGTCTTTGCCGAGGTTAGCAGCCGAAGTAGCACCACTTCCGCCGCCATCGATTTCAGCGACCCTGTTTGGAAAATCAAGTTCCAGGAAGATTGGGAGGCGCGTTTCAGACTTCCCCATCTCACCGACGTCTTCCCAGATGCCCCTCCAATTCCGTCCACGTTTTGTCTCAAAATGAGGTTGGTTGGTAGGTCTAGTTTCCTTTACCCTCTGTTGATACGATAGAAAGAAAACTGCGGCGAGAGAAAAGGTTTATTTCTATTTTCAAAAACTGTTTGGTTTTCAAAATACAACTAAAAATGCAACTAAACAAAGTTACCTAGCAAAGGCTGATGCAAAGGACAGGGTAAAGTATGGAATTGAGGGAAACGTTGAACTAAGCGAAAACAAAAGAAGTTGAGAAAATATCTCGAAGCTCTTTCTGTTTTCTTGTTTTTAAAATACTTATTTGGAAATTAATTTTCAAAACTCAATAGATTTTAGAAGAGGAATTGATTGCTGAGTAGTGTAGAATTGTTTTAGAAAACAATTTTTAAAACTGCGAATTGAGAAGAGAATCAAACAAAGCCTTACTTTCTCTTCTTTTTCTTTTAATTTTGTCTTCAACCAAACAAAAAATATGCATCATTATTTATCTTTTTTTATTCCCCTCTATTTTCTTTACTTTCTCTTCTTTTTCTTTTAATTTTATCTTTAACTAAACAAAAGAAAATGCATCATTATTCGTCTTTTTTTTCTATTTCTTTCCTCTCATCCAAACATACCATTATGGCTGTGTTGTTTGGTAATGTGTTTTGTCTGTGACAGAACTCCGATTAATAGAGACTTTCCTGGTCAGTATTCTTCGGATGAGGAGTGGCACGGATACATTAATAACAATGACAGAGTGCTTCTTAAGGTATGTTGTTTTTCCATTCATCTCTTGAAATTAAATTCATTGGGAAGAGTTAGATTAATCAACAGCTGTTGATGGTTTGGGCCTGTACCAATTGAGCTACAGTCTTCTTGCCTTTATATATATTAAATTTCAACTCCTTGCTAGAGTTATTCCATTCAATAATTCTTGGTATATATTAAATTTTAATGATCTAACCATTGAATTAAAGGATTTTATTGAGTAGATCAAGTCTACGAGTTTTTATAAAGTTTGAAAACTATTTGATATTTTATTAAATAAATTCAAATCAACATATAATATACTTTTCTAAATTATAAGTAAATGTCAACTGTAAGATTAACCAGCTATAAATGTCTGATTTACCTAAAATTTAGTAGGCATGATCATTAACATAATATCAAAATATTCAACGGTTAGATCGTTAAAATTTAATATATATAAAAAGTTATTGAGTAAGAGTAACTCTACCAAGAGTTACTCTTGAACGAATTTGTGATCTTAGCTCTCTATGTAGGTGCATGTTACAATATTACTAGTTGCTACTACTATTTGACTAGCATGAATTGAGACCTTAAGTTGTGGTTCCTGGTTGTTAGCTGTTTGAAAAGTTGTTTCCCTCTGTTATCAACATAGCTGTTAACTTGCACATTTGGACTAATTTTATACAGTTTATGCATTTTTTTATTGTCCTTGCATTGATATGTTGTTTGTTGAGAGTGTATGCAATTGAATTACAGTGAAATGCTACTGTTGGATATTGATTGATGCTCTCATTCAATCAAGTTTAAAAAAATAGGAGTTGATGTTGGATGTTAATTTTCTGTTTACTTTGCTCTTTCAGACAATATACTATTCGTCGCCTACATCTGCTGGTGCTAAGTGCATTGATCCTGATTGCACATGGGTGGAACAATGGTAACGCATTTGATTCACAAATTTTAAACATGAGTATAGTGATTGATTAAACAGATTCCAGTCAGTTAGATGAGTGTTGCAACTTGGAACATAGGTTTGAAATGCTGGACAGGAGTGGTAAATGTTCAGTAGGTGGCACTGATAACTTTATCATTCCAAAATGTTTCTTTGAAAGTTTCACTAAAATTAAGAGAAAGATTAGGGCTTTGAAACTCAATGTCCCTTTCTAGCTGGATATTATAACCATGATTTTGATTGTTAAATCCATATCAATATGCCTGCTGATTACCATTCAATTTACTCTTAATCTGTGATAATTTCTTGTATGTTTTGGCTAGAATTTGTGTACACTTCTCTTGGTTGTTCAAATTTTAGTATTGTTTAGTTTTATCCAGATACAACAACTATATCTTATCTCACTAGGCAAGATTAGCTGCATGAATGAATATGTTCTATTAGGCTCTATCAAAAACCAAATTTCCATAACATCTTATATCAAGGTCCTCTATAATGATTTATTCTATTGTTTCCTTCGCTTATTGGATTATCTTTAATTTGATCCGCCTTTTTCTCATTTGATCCTTTATTAGTCCTCTTCTTACGAGCCAAACTAGCTAAGGCTAGTTTTCATAATCTCCTAAATAGTTGTTTCTCTAAATTTCTCTAAGATAAGTTCATTCTTAAACCTATTTTTCTTGTACCTCAACTCACATTATCTTCTCTGCCGCACTTGTTTGCTTTTGTTGGCACTTCATTGCCAAACATTCACTACCATATAGTGTTACTGGCCGCATAGCTATTCAATGGTGTTTTCCTTTGAGTTTGCTGAACACTTTACGGTTGCAAAATTATTCCTGAAGTAGTTCTCCATTCCTTTCTCCCAACTTGAGTTCAATGTATGACATCCCCATCAACCTTCCCTTTACTTTGTAATATATAGCTGCAACTTGTGGGATGATGTGATCTCAACTTTTCACCTCCAAAACATTGCTGACTGTTATCTTAAAGAACTTGCATTCTGAATACTCTGTTTTACTCCAACTTAACCTATAACCTGTTGATTCCACACCAAAGCATTGTTTACTAATGTAAAGGTGTCTCAAATTAAGTTGTTCTTGGCAAGGTTGCCCAATTCTATTATCTGCGTATAAAACTATGTGGTTCTTTTCTGAAATGAATATATCTTGTTTTGGTGTTTAATGTTGGCAAAGAGAATTAGCACAGATGATACAAATTTGATTGATAGGCACCTGAAAATTTGATACACAATTCTTTAACATTCAAATAAAGGTTTGAAAATGTACAAAATTTGTTGGACATTAGGATGTGAAATTTACATTCACTTTAATGCTTCTCTTGTAGTAACAATGTTTACTTTTTTTCTTCTGAATTACCAAATAGTTGTTTTACTTCTAGTTTCTTGTTTCAATATTTTAGTGCATCTTCATGATGTATACAATGTCATTTTCAAATATATCATTCATTATATATGTTAAGTGGTTCTGAAATCTTTCTAGGGTTCATCGAGCTGGCCCTCGGGAAAAGATATACTATAAACCAGAAGAAGTAAAGGCAGCAATTGTTACTTGTGGAGGGCTCTGCCCTGGTCTTAATGATGTCATCAGACAGGTTAGTTTGTGATCACATTGTCCTTTGCATAGTTTTAACCCTTTCTTTTGAATATGCTTAAGCCTAGCTGGCATTCTAGAGGTGCAGGTAGTGAAAAGTTATTAGATAAATTGAACATTTTAATTTGTGCTGATTATATCTTTCTGACTACTACCTATGGCCCTATATATAAGACTCTTTTAACTAATTCACAAGAATTAAGATAGTTGGTTAATTTAGTTAATTACATTGAATTTGTTAACAATTTGTATTATTTTTCCAAAATCACCCTTTAGATTATTGGAACTCATTATCTCACTTTTTCTACCTAATTACTTTCCACCTAATGAATTAATGTATGGCGAGAGAATATTGGTTATACAATTTATCTTATTGATCTATGGCTAGTCATTCCCCAATCCTCATAAGAGGGAGAAAGAGTTTATCTTATTAATTTACAACATTTATTGTTTATTAACTAAAAACAATGTAAAGTAATTAAGGGTATTTTGGTGAAAAAATAATTAATGCAAGAGACAATTTGAAAGGGTCTTATAAAAAGGGACAAACAAATTTCTCGAAAGGGTCCTATATTTAGGGACGGAGATAATATTACTATTAATCATCACTAAATTCTGGGCAATAAAATGCTCATGCCTAAGCTATTGACTAAATTGACCTGAAATATATTCTTTGCTTTCATGTGAGTGTAACTGTCTTAAATATGTTATAAGCTTTCCCCTCCCTTGCATTTAGGTATAAAATACTAATTTGTTTTTATATCATATAGTGTAAGATGTTCCTATTTCAACTCCCTTTTAAACTTAGTTCTAGTTATTTTGGTCACTATATTGTTTCTCAGTGTAATGACTTCAATAATGAATGTCCTGCAGATTGTAATCACTCTTGAAATATATGGTGTAAAAAACATTGTGGGGATTCCTTTTGGTTACCGGGGATTTTCTGACAAAGAATTGACAGAAGTGCCGGTAATCTCATTCTTCCCTACTTGCTAATTTTGGCATAACATCAGTTGATTCATCTAAAGATAGTCTGTAGAACATGAGTTCTTCCTAATGGCTCTTAACTATATTGGGCTTTCATTTGCAGTTGTCAAGGAAAGTAGTGCAGAATATTCATCTTTCCGGTGGAAGCCTGTTGGGAGTTTCACGTGGAGGACCTGGAGTCAGTGATATTGTGGACAGTCTGGAGGTGGTTGATTGATCTGATCTATTAACAAACTGATTAATGATTTCACAGACAAGTTTAAGGTTTTTATGATACAGGGTGCTCATTTGTGTAACTGATATTCTCCAATATGCATATTATTGATTACAGGAAAGAGGGATCAACGTGCTTTTTGTATTGGGTGGAAATGGCACACATGCTGGTGCCAATGCAATTCACAATGAGGTTGTTAATCCTTAAACCTTTTATTACTGATTGCATTCAATTTGGGTTATTTTGTTATCTTGGTTGAATTCCTTACGCGGACACTTTTCATTGAAAATTGTGGAAAGTTAATTTACAAATTGGCGTGGCTTAGTGTGCTTTTTTTTTTTTGTATTGTTCAGTGTTCAGTGTTGACATTAAGCTGGACATTAGTATTCTGTTATTTGAAATGTGAATTATGTGTGATGTTGTAGGCTCTGTTCAGCAATTTTTAGGTGTTTTTTAATTTTTAGGCTTATCATGCTAATTTGTGGCTGTCTTTTATGAACTGGGTTTTTTGTTTCTTGTAGTGCCGCAAAAGACAGCTTAAGGTATCTGTAATTGGAGTGCCCAAAACTATAGACAATGATATTTTATTGATGGACAAAACTTTTGGCTTTGATACTGCTGTTGAAGAAGCACAAAGAGCAATAAATTCTGCATATATTGAGGTATATTACTTCTTATTCTGCATCACATTGACTCGGTTCATTGATAGGTAGTCAGTACATATTAAAATATTTACATATATTCCCTTATCGTTTATTAGGCACATAGTGCATATCATGGAATTGGGATTGTGAAATTGATGGGCCGTAGCAGTGGATTCATAGCAATGCATGCATCCCTGTCTAGTGGACAGGTTGACATATGCCTGATTCCTGAGGTATATATACCATAAAAATTATTTGGATGCTCTCGTTTTCTGTCATACTGAAAAACTTATACTAGTTTTGACATGATTCCAAGGTACCCTTCAATTTTCATGGACCTCATGGAGTATTGAGTCATCTCAAGTACCTCTTAGAAACAAAGGGATCGGCTGTAGTCTGTTTGGCAGAGGGAGCTGGACAGGTGATTTAGTTTATATAATCAATGTCATATATTATATTACCAAATTAGCAAGATTGTCCTTATTAAATTTTGCTCTCATGTTCTGCCTACCACCACCACCCCCCCACCCAAAAAAAAACCCTAAAAAATTACTGAATTTTACATTCAGACATAGAAGCTTAAACTTGCTAACTGATTCATATGCAGAATTTACTCCAAAAGACTAATGCTACAGATGCATCAGGAAATATTGTATTTGGAGATATTGGAGTATATATTCAACAAGAGGTTTGTATTATGTTTATGTGGCATACAATAATCTAAATGGGTTGATACCTATGATAGAAAGAATATACATTTTTTAATTTGTTAAACCTGGTAAATTTTGAAAGAAATAAGGAGAAATACCATCTGAACTGGCTAGAATTACTATCAAATTAATGTGACAATAGCTCAGTGTATGTAGAATATCTAACTTTAATTTCTTCACATACTTAGCCAATACATATTTTAAATTATCAATCTATGATTATCTTTGTGATTTTGGTCTCTGACTATATCAAAACTGAACATTTATTTTGTAAATATTCATATTCAATTTGAAGCCCATCTTCATCCAATAAGAAGTGAAATTCTTGAAATGAAGGATCATGCTATTTGTTGGAGGGAGGTTTGGAGCGACTTGAAAACAGAACTTTCCACATTTTAAGTCAATAATTATGTAACTCTGATTATTCAAGTAGCAATGTGACAACTTAATATCCTTCCATTTGTCCTTAAAAACACATCTTGTTGTCAAAGTTTAAGATGCTGTAACATGACATAAAACAGCTTATGATGATGATTTTTTTTTTTCTTTTCCTACATCCAGTTGACTATGCTTTGGCTAAAATAGAAAGCTAATTCATGAGTTCATTTTGAAATGTGTGAGACATTGAGTACTCTGAACCTTTCAATGTTTTAACTTGTAATGGTGTGTTCTCGTAAATTTCTGATCTTGAGCTGCTTTCCTACTATTATTTCTGTTAAAAAAAGTGAATTCAACTGCAATTTTTAGGTGTAATGTCAAGCATATTGTACTATTGTTGTATTCCTATCAAGGAGAAAAAATATATTTAGTCTTTTGTAATGTAGATAGTGGTAGAACCTGCAGGGATTCTACCGTGCTGTTGGTGCTTCGAGAGACCAACAAATCTCCAATATTTCAAATAACCCAAACTGTTCTTATCATTCAGCAATGAAATTCCTCTCTTTTTATAGAAGAGGAAACCTAAAACAAGGAAACTAAATCTTGCCTAAAATAAGGAAATAAGATAAGTGAATAATCCTATCTAGAATAAGGAAATCCTAAAAATATTATCTAATTGTATCAAAATAACAGATCCTATCAGATTCTTCCTAATTATCAACTGTTGTGACATTCTTTTCCGGTTTTGCCCTCCTTGAATAAGTGTAACGTACAATGGGTCTAACATCACTCCCCTGCCACGCATTCACCTTTTCCTCAAGGTGAAACTCTAGAAATTGATTATGAATAATGTCAAATGGCTCCCACGTCTACTCAAAGGAAGGCAGGCTTGCCCATTCAATCAACACCTCTAACTCAGATGAATCCTCCATCTGACGCACAATCGAAGAGTTGCTGGTCTCGTCATCCACTCCTTGTCCTTGGTCAGTAATGGGGGTAGGGGTTGAACTTGTGATTCTTCCAACTTACCCAATGCTTGCTTCAATTGAGAGATGTGAAAAATAGGTTGGATTGCAGCAGATTCCAACAACTCTAGTCGGTAGGCCACCTTTCCAATTCGTTGAGTAACTCGGTATGGGCCAAAATAAAGTGAAGTTAGCTTCTCATTCCGGCGAGAGGGCCTGAGTTTCAGGAAAACAAAATCCTCCACATTGAATTCCACATCCCTCTGTTTCTTGTCAGCTTGTTGCTTCATTTTTGCTTGGGCCTGAACCAAGTTTTCCCTAAGTTCCTCAAGGATGGCATCATGCTTCTGCAACAGAGTCTAAAGTAGTGTTGGATGATCGACTGGCTCGATATTGAACAAGGGGAGGGGCCTCCCTATTGTACACCACTCGAAAGAGCATCATTTTAATGGATTTGTGATAGGACGTGTTATACCAAAATTCTGCCCAACTAAGCCATTGTGCCCAAGCTTCGCCGCTTGTCTCTTGCAAAACAACGCAAATAAGCCTCTAAACATTGATTAACAACTTCAGTTTGGCCGTCTGTCTATAGATGATAGGTTGTGCTCATATTCAACTTGGTCCCATGTATCTCAAACAAAACTCGCCAAAACTGGCTTAGGAAGATTTGGTCGCGATCTAAGACGATGGAGTTAGGGAAGCCATGCAAGTGGACAACTTCCCGGAGGAATAACTCTGCCACCGTCTTAGTCGTGAATGGATGTTTGAGCAAAAGAAAGTGAGCATACTTACTCAACCGGTCCACTACAACCATGATAGTGTTCGCCTTATTCGACACCGGCAATCCCTCAATGAAATCCATTGAAATATCCTCCCACAATTGCTAGGGAATGGGAAGCGGTTGTAACAAACTTGCTGAAGAAAGCGTTGAGGCCTTGTAACGCTGACATACCACACATTCCCCAACATATCGTGTGACATCCTTCCATATGCCGAACCAAAAGATCTTGCGTTTGAGCCTTTGATATGTCTTGTCGATGCAGGAATGTCCCTCGACGGGGCTTGCATGGAACTCATCCAAAAATTGAGAAACCAAAAAGGATTCCCATCAAACTACTAACCATCCATTATAGAAAAACCGACCATCATGAAGCTAAAATTTGCCAATGTGGTAGCCAGCATCAAGGTCAGACCTAATCTTTGCCAACATTGGGTCATTAACTACCTCGGTATCATTCGTAACCATGTCCAATCCTTGAGTAGTTGGGATAATTAATTCTTGAAGATGTACTTTGGGTTCACCCATGGGTTGTCGGGACAGTGTGTCTGTCGCTCAGTTCTCCTTCTTGTGCTTGTATTGAACCTCAAAATCATATCTGATCAACTTTGCCACCCAACGTTGTTGCTCCATTAAGCTGAAATGCTGCTCTAGCATGTATCGTAGGCTCCATTGGTCGATGCGAACCACAAATCTTCGCCCCCAAAGGTAATACTGCCATTTTTGTATTGCAAGGACAATGGCCACAATTCCTTCTCATAGATGGACTTCATCATGGACTTCACAGACAATGCTTGACTCATGAATGCAATTGGCCTTTCCTCCTGCATCAGGACCATTCCTACCCCAAATCCAGAAGCATTAGTGAAATCAAGGAGGGCTAAAACTGTTGTGGTTGTCATGGCAACCTTAAGGTTCTCAAAGGCCGTCGTGGCTTCATCATTCCATTTGAAATTTCCCTTTTTTAGCAGTTGCTTTAACTGCCAAGCAATGTTTCCATAGCCACGTACAAATCGACGATAGTATCCAGTAAGACCAAGGAACCCAGTTATGTTTTTCAGTCTAGGCCATGTTGTCATTACCTCAATTTTGGTTCTATCCACTTCCACCCCTTTGTGTGACACAATGTGGCCAAGGTATTCGATACTCACTTGGCCAAAGCAACATTTCTTTCGATTTGCATAAAAGTGGTGTTGTCGTAGTACCTGAAACACCACTTGGAGATGTTCTTCATGCTTGACTTCACTACGACTGTACACCAAGATATCGTCAAAGAAGACGAGGACAAATTTTGCAAATAGGAACCAAAAATGTCGTTCATAATGGATTGAAAGGTAGCTGGTGTGTTAGTGTGACCAAATGGCATGACAAAGAGCTTGTAATGGCTTCATTAGTGCAGAAAGCAGTCTTCTCCACATGTTCTTCTTTGACCAAGATTTGGTGATATTCAAATTTGAGGTCTAATCTAACTTGGAAAAAATAGTTGTGTTGTGCAACTTAACAACTCGATTATGGTGGGAATTAGGAATTGATCTGGGACAGTCATTTTATTTAAAGCACGATTGTCCACGCAAAATCGCCACCCCCATCCTTTTTCTGCACTAACAGTACTAGGCTCGAGAATGGGCTTGTGCTTGGCCGAATGATTCCTTCTTTCAACATTTTCCTCACCAGCTCCTCAATCGCATTCTTCTGTATGAACGGGTATTGGTACGATCGGAATTGACCAGATGGGCTCATTCCTTTAATGTTATTTTATGCTCTCGACTCCTTTTAGGTGGTAACTCAATGGGCTCCTGAAATATGTCTGAAATTCCATGAGTAAGTCCTGGATATTGATGCTTAACTCACCCCCATTACTCAGTGCTTCTATCAAGCTGGCTAACTCCACCAAAATGCCTTCCCTTTCTTGTCTAACCATTTAAATCATTGTATTGAGGGACACTTTAGACTTGAGGAGGCTCGGATCTCCCTTAAGCTCAATCCACCGATTTCCCTCCTTAAATCAAATTGTCTGTGTCTTCCAATTGATATGCGTCTCGCCTAATGTCTCCAACCACTTGTATCCCAAAATTATGTCAGAACTACCCAGCTCGAAAACTAAGAAATCTTCAACCACTGAGATTCCTTGGATTTCAAGCCGCAACCTCCTACACTTGCCTGAGTTTTGAAGTGTCTATCTGATAGAACTTTTGACAGAAATAGCAAGAGAAGTTAATCTTTATTGAATAATAGGGAAAATTTCCCTATGAAAATGAGACATAATCCAGATATTTCGAGAGGTCTGGTCCATTCCCCACAACTTTCTAATTCTCAAAAGTCTATAACCATATCCCATTATTCCCCTTTTATAGTAAGTACTTGATTTACAATCTATAACAGAAAACTACCCCTAAAAAAGGCCCATCCAGCTGTGGCCCAACTACTTCCTTTTAAAATACACTTGCTTAATCATAGGCCTGCTATCAATACTCCCCCCCAAAGCTTTCACCTTGTCCTCAAGGGGAAATGAGGGGAAACTATTTTGAATGGCTGCAAATTGTTCCCATGAGTCCTCACAAGGAGGAAGATGCTCCCGTCGAATGAGGACTTCTGCTGTTCCCCGATCCCCAAACCTAACAGCTAACACATCTTTTGGTTGGGGTTGTAACTCCCATTCCTCGGTTAGGGTTGGCGGTAAAGGTTGTGCCATTGATGATGCTGCGAGTGCCTTTTTCAGTAAGCATACATGAAAAATAGGATGGATGTGAGCATGCTTTGGTAACTCTAGCTTGTATGCAACTAAGTCAATTCTTTGGAGGATCTTGTAGGGACCATAGTAACGCGGAGATAACTTCTCATTCCTCTTCCTTGCTAAAGATTTTAGGCGGTGAGGTTAAACCTTAATATACACCTAATCACCCACACTGAATTCTACTTCCTTTCTTTTCTTGTCTGCATAACACTTCATCCTTTGTTGAGCTCGGTCTAGGTTTTGTTTAAGTTGTTGTAACATATTATCTCTTTCCATTTGAAGTCGAATAACATCTTCTACCTTAGAGGGAAAAGTATCTCCTTTGAATAATATTGAAAGGGTACGACCATATAGAATTTGAAAAGGAGACATTTTGGCTGAACTATGGTATGTGGTATTAAACCAATACTCTGCCCAGGATAGCCAATGAGGCCACTGTTTCGGATTTTCCCCTGAAAAACAACGTAAATATGTCTCCAAGCACCTATTGACCACTTCCGTTTGGCCGTCAGTCTGGGGGTGGTACGTGGTGCTGTACTTGAGTTTTGTGCCTGCTTGTTTGAATAATTCTGACCAGAAGTTGCTTAGGAAGAGCTGGTCTCTATCGGTAACGATAGTAGCAGGAAACCCATGTAGTTTAACCACTGCTTCAATAAAGGTTTGAGCCACATCCTTGGCTGAAAAAGGGTGTTACAAGGAGAAAAAATGTGCATACTTGGAGAACCTATCCACCACCACAAGAATAGTATCCTTTCCCTTGGCCTTTGGAAGGCCAGTGATGAAATCCATTGAAATATCAGACCAAACCTGTGTGGGAATTTGTAATGGGGATAAAAGGCTAGCAGGAGATAAAGTTTCATATTTATTCCTTTGGAAAATGTCGCATCTTTGAATAAAATCCTAACTGTCCTTCTTCATACCCTCCCAAGACACCACTGTAGCCAATCGTTTGAATGTTCTGAAAAATCCTGAATGGCCCCCCAGTGGGGAATTGTGAAATTCAGCTAACAAGTGGGGTATTCTAGCTGAATTCCTGGGTAGCACTAGTTTGTCATGGTAGAATAAAAGACCCTTGGGACAGTGTATATCCTGGGTGGGTTACTGGATCAACTATGAGATCCTGGATCAGTTTTTGCAGCTTGGTATTAGCCTGCAGTTTTTCTTGTAATCCTTCCCATTCTTCACATAGAACTCGAGAGATGGCAGCATAAGTCATCTACCTTGATAAGGCATCCGCTGCCTTGTTACTGCTACCCGGCTTGTATTGGATTTCGAAGTCAAAGCCCAAAAGTTTGGATGTCCATTTGAATTGGTCTTCCGTAACCATCCGCTGGTCAGTAAGGAATTTTAAACTCTTTTGATCAGTCAAAATGATAAAATGCCTTCCCATTAAGTAGTGTCTCCATTTATGGACTGCAACTACAACTGCCATGAGTTCCCGCTCATAAACTGACTTAGCTTGAGCTCTGTCGGATAATGGTTGACTCAAAAATGCTAGTGGTCTGCTTGCTTGAAGTAAAACAGCTCCCAGACCTCTGTTTGAAGCATCAGTCTCTACTATAAAGGTTTTTGTGAAATCTAGGACAGCTAACGAGGGTAAATTGATCATGGCAACCTTCAAGGATTCAAAGGCATCTTAAGCAGTGGCAGACCATCAGAACCTATCTTTCTTCAAGAGATCAGTCAAAGGTCTGGCCAATTTCCCATAATCTCTAACAAATCTTCGATAATATCCAGTCAATCCCAAAAATCCTCAGAGTCCCTTGATGTCTTTTGGAGCAGTCCATTGCTGAATGGTCTCTACCTTTTTTGGGTTTGCCTCTACCCTTGTAGCTGAAACAACATGCCCCAAGTATTCCACCTTTGCAGCTCCAATAATGCATTTCTTTTTGTTAATTGTTAATTGGTGTTGGATTAATGTTTGGAAAACTTTTCTTAAGTGTTCCATGTGGTCAGATACATTTGGGCTGTAAATGAGAATATCATCATAGAAAACTAAAACAAACTTCCTCAAAAACGGTCTCAATACCTCGTTCATAAGGGATTGAAAAGTAGAGGGTGCATTTGTGAGGCCAAAAGGCATCACTAAGAACTCATAGTGCCCTTTATGGGTGCAGAAAGCAGTTTTCTTAATATCATCCTCTTTCATCCGAATTTGGTGATATCCCGATCTAAGGTCTAGCTTGGAGAAAATGGTTGCTCCTGCTAATTCGTCAAGTAACTCATCAATCACCGATATTGGGAATTTATTGGGAACAGTCACCTTATTAAGAGCTTTGTAGTCTACACAAAATCGCCAACTCCCATCTTTTTTTCGCACCAACATGATAGGACTTGAGTATGGGCTAATACTTGGTCTAATGATTCCTGTGTGCAACATCTCACCCACTAGTTTTTCAATTTTAGTTTTTTGATAATGTGGATACCTATATGGTCTCAGGTTCGGAATTGAGGCTCCTTCCTTCAAGGTAATGGCATGGTCTTGTCTTCTTGAAGGAGGCAGCCCCTGAGGTTCCTTAAAAACCTCTGCAAACTCCTGTAATAACTGCTGCACACTCTTTGGACATGGCTCCTTTGGTTGATCTTTTAATTCAGCAATATAGCAATCTATCAAAAATCCCTGGTCTAGCTCCTCCATCATTTTTACCATGGCTTGAACCGAAACAGCAGCCTTGTAGAGAGATGGATCCTCTCTAAGCACCACTTCTTGCCCTTCCCTCCTAAATTTAAGTGTGAGCTCCTTGAAATTGGCTTTGATCTCTCCCAATTCCTCTAACCATTCCATTCCCAAAACTACATCAACTCCGTGTAAATCAAACAGGTAAAAGTTTTGCTGAATCTCTAGCCCTTCTAATTGGAGCTTCATTTCAGAACACATGCCCCTCGTACTCACCTTATGGCCATCTCCTACTTTCACCCAATAAATGGGGGTGTCCAAAATTGGAACCCTCAAGTTGTTCACTAGGTCTTGTGAGATAAAATTGTGAGTGCCACCACTGTCTATAAGGACGGTTACTTGTTGGTTACCAAGAGTTCCCCATAATTTGAGAGCCTTCTTAGGTGTGAGGCCAGCCATACTTTGAAGATCTAGCTGCACAAATGTCTCCTCTCCCACTTCTTGCATGTCTCCTTGTGTCTCCACTATTTCTTCTAAAATCATTACCCTATAATGCTTATTCTTACACATGTTCAGGTGAGAATTTCTCATCACAGGTTAAACACAACCTCTTCCTCATTTTTTCTTGATATTCTACCTTTGGCAGCTGTCAGATCTTTCTGCCCTTGTTCTCATTACCCTCTGCTCCTTTAATCGTGGGTCCATTGGCGAGATGTGGTCCTTTGCTGTTTAGTGGCAGCATTGCTGTACTGCTGGTCAGTTCCTACCCCAGTTCTCCAAGTAGTTCTTCTGGTCTCGTGATTACTAATGTTTCTTGATCCCGTACTCTGCCCTGCTAACTCCAACAGTATTTCTTCTCGGAGTCTTGCAACCCTTATGGCTTCTTGGACAGATTGAGGCTTATGCAACCTTACCGCTTCTTCTAAAGGAGTGCGAAGACCCCCTAAGAATATGCTTAGGGCGATAGAATCATCTACTCCTGCCCGAGCTAGCAATTCGTCAAATTCCTCCAAATATGTCCCCAAAGAACCTGATTGTTTCAATCTTGATAACTCTGACAATGGGTCCTCATAATTTCCATCATCAAATCTACACCCTGCATCGTACAAAATCTGCCTCCACTATAGGTTCTCCTTTCCTTTGTGACTCGTGTAATGCCTCATCCATGCAAAGGCTTTTCCTTCCATGGCCATCAAGATCAGTTTTGCCTTCTGTCTTTCTAGGACTTCCTCCAATATGAAATATTGCTCACATTTGGCTCTCCAAAGTCAATACCCATTTCCATCAAAAGTTGGGAATGGAATTTTTGTGGTTTTTGGCATCCATCTATGGTCTGGAATCCCTTCCTCTCCTTCCTTTGGTCCATGAAATCGTGGTCCCTGTTCTAGGCCACATGTATTTTTCTAGGCCAGCAACTCCTTCATCATTTCTTTCAAAGATTCCATTCCTTTCCCTAGTGCTTCAAATTATAGCTTGTTCCGGTGTTGCACCTCATCATGTTGGTGCTGCATCTCCTCCATTCTTGTTTCAAGTTCTTTGTTTGACACCATGATGTGCCCTTCACAGATTTTTGATCAAGAAAGCTCCAAGAATCTGCCGCGATTGACACCCACTATTCCCAGATCAACCGCTTTGAATACCAGTTGATAGAACTTTTGACAGAAATAGCAAGAGAAGTTAATCTTTATTGAATAATAGGGAAAATCTCCCTATGAAAATAAGACATAATCCAAATATTTCGAGAGGTCTGGTCCACTCCCCACAACTTTCTAATTCTCAAAAGTCCCTAACCGTATCCCATTATTCCCCTTTTATAGTAAGTACTTGATTTACAATCTATAACAGAAAACTACCCCTAAAAAGGGCCCATCCAGCTGTGGCCCAACTACTTCCTTTTAAAATACACTTGCTTAATCACAGGCCTGCTATCACTATCCGTTCCCAACCAAGATGTTGTACCCTCTAGACTCATCAAACTCTAACCCCAGTTGGTGAACCACCCTTTTCGAGATGAAGTTATTTGTGGCTTCGCTATCTATTAGAATCATCACTGCCTGCCTTGCTATATCTCCCATCATCTGCATTGTCCTTTTGGAGGTAATCCCAACCATCGACTTTGATGAAAGCTCAACCAAGTCACTATTCTCTATTTCCTCGTTCTCGGTCTCTTCCTTGGTTTCCTTCCGTTCCTCAGGCTCCTTGTCTACTAAAACTTAAGTACCTGAAGCTCCTTCCCCTTACAACAGTGCCTCGGGTGGAACTTTTCATCACACATGTACCAAAGCCCTTTTGCCCTTTTTTCTTGAATTTCCTGAAGGGACATCTTTTGCATAGGAGACGTCTCAACCTTGGGAACTTCACTTGATGTTATTCACCCCATGTTCTGTCCCGAGGCTTTGCTTACGACGCTGCTTGTTGCAAAATGAGGTCGCAAATAATTCGGCAGACATGATACTTGTCCACTTCTGGTAACCGAATTTTGATCTTCAGTTTTTTGTGCAGTCTGCATGATTTGAATCACCCCGGTTGTGCAAAAGAGCTTGACTTCTAATTGAATCTCTGGTTTTAATCCATTCAAGAACGCACCTTCGAGTACCTCCTGTGGGACTCCCTGTACCGGCGTAGTGAACTCGTCAAATTGTCTTCAATATTCTGCCATTGTCCCCTCTTGCCGGAGGGCCATTATACATTCATAAGTGGATCCGGCTTGGCTATTTTGAAATCGGTGCAGCAACTTGTCTTTCAATTCCTCCCACGAGCTTATAACTTGTCGTGATTCCTCCCATTGGTACCAAATCAAAGCCTCCCCTGTCATGGTAATGCATGCTAACTCGATCTTCTCTTCCTCTGGTGTGCGATAGAGAGTAAAATACCTCCGCTTGGAATTTCAACCCTTCAGGTTATCCCTAGAGAAATTAGGCAACTCGATCTTGCGATGGTATATGTCTCCAACAACCATTGGAGTAGAATTGGACCTTGGCTCCATTCCCAAGTTCTCTGCCCCAAACGATGTTGCGGGCCCGCTTCTGTTTTCCCCTCGGACTACTGCATTCTGGTTGCTTTGAGCTTTTTGCATGAGAAAATTGACCTGGGTCGTAAGCTGTCCAAGTGCTTTCATGATCTCCATCAATGTGCCCTCCGAAGCCCCGAACGTAGAGTCTCCTCTTCCATCCACTTTAGCTTGGTCACCCGCTGTGTTTGCATTCCCTTCTGCTGCACGACGTGTTTGATTCCTTGTGGTCTTTATTCCTATATTCTTTCTACACGCCAGGACCACCAAGCTCTGGATACCAATTTGGTAGAACCAGCGGGGATTCTACTATGCTGTTGGTGCTTCAAGAGACCGACGAATCTCCAATATTTCAAATAACCCAAACTGTTTTATCATTCAGTGATGAAATTCCTCTCTTTATAGAAGAGGCAACCTAAAACAAGGAAACTAAATCTTGCCTAAAATAAGGAAATAGGATAAGTGAATAATCCTATCTAGAATAAGGAAATCCTAAAAATATTATCTAATTGTATCAAAATAACAGATCCTATCAGATTCTTCCTAATTATCAGCTGTTATGACATTCTTATCTGGTTTTTCCCTCCTTGAATAAGTGTAACGTACAGTGGGTCTAACAGATAGTTGCCTTCATTTAAAATTTTTATTTTACTACATATTTTATGCTGACAACTGTTATATTTCAGACAAAAAAATATTTCAAGGAGATTGGTGTTCATGCTGATGTGAAATATATTGATCCAACATATATGATCCGTGCAATTCGAGCAAATGCATCAGATGGAATTCTATGCACTGTACTTGGACAAAATGCTGTTAGTCATTTCTCTCTCTCTCTGCCTTATTTTAATTGTTGCAATGACAGTTAGATCGGTTTGAACGTATGATTTTCTACAAACTATCTAAATTTCTCACTGCCAGCCAACTTCTAGTGGCTTCTCTCTTTCCCTGTTGGCGCATATGTACAATGTCAGTTTTTGTTAGTTTGCATAAAGCAGTTTGTCAGATTTTTATTCTCATCAACATTACTACTTTTCAGGTCAAGCAGTTATGGATTATGTTATGCTTCACTCAATTTGATGTTGAAAATTTAAATATCAATTTTAGTTTCTAAGTTCCTATTTGGTTTACTTTGTTTCGGAGAAAGATATAAAATTATTCAAATATTACTGAAATTTCAGAGCATCAGGAGTTCAAGCCTACAAAAAATGTGGAAAATATGCCTCAATATAAGATGTCTACTGAGGACTAAACACTGTTTTGTAGATCACGCTAGTAAACAAGAGAATCTTGTGTTAGCTTAATTTGCACTATAATTTTCTGTCCTATTTATTTGCAAGTAAATTGGGATGTTTTATACCTTAATTTTAGTATTCGTACCCTTCTGGTACAACAGTGTCAAAAACCTTTAGGGAAGTGGTGTTTCTATTTGATTTGGCCTTTGTTTATGCCTTAAGTTTTTTAGTTTGATAACTAGATTAATAGTGTTTCCAGAGAAAGATTGATTCCACTCTCTTTGAACCCAATGCCAACTTCGTCCATTTGGTGCTTTCTGTAGTGTGTGAATATTGGACAACATATGACAATTGAATCATAAATACAATTCCTCTTGCGTCCAATACTTACTTGTATGTGTATCTCTGAAGATATGTCCATTTCTATTACGTTTTATTTGATACTGATTGACAGCTTTTGCATTGCAGGTTCACGGTGCATTTGCAGGATACAGCGGTATTACAGTAGGCTTATGTAACACCCACTATGCTTACTTTCCAATCCCTGAAGTGATATCTCATCCCAGGTTGGTGGACCCCAACAGTCGAATGTGGCATCGTTGCTTAACTTCAACAGGTCAACCTGACTTCATCTGATAATTACGCCTTTTTCCAATAAATTCAAGAGGCTTGGAAATTCATGCTTCCAAAGAGCATATCGTAGGAAAGACAGCTTCAAAATGTCTGGCCCATTGTCGAACAGGCATATGTGAAAATAATACTAAAGATGACATTTCCTCATTCAAAACATCGGTTATTTGTATACATGGCAGTTTCAAGTCCTGCCAATTGCATTTAAATTAAATTTTAGAGGAACTGCCAAGCACCGTGTGCTTGATTTTGATCGATATGTAAGTTGTAACATTATTTAACCGATGCTAGGGGCCAAATGGCCCAAATTTAAAGAGAGTACTTCGGCAGATGAACTGTTTTGTGTTTGAAATTTACGCCTTGAATATTTGATTGCATGTTCATAATTGCCCTTGGGATGAATTTTGTGACGAGATTGTACGAGAAATTTGTAAAGCATGACTCTGGCTACGGTGGGACAATTAAAGATATCTCCAACCAGGGGACAGTTTACAACTGTCAGATCAAGTGGGGAAAACTCAATGTCAGAGATTATAATATGGTTATTGGTAGAAGGTTTTTTAGACCTTTCTTTTTTTTTAAAAAATAAAATGTCATGCTAGTGCCCAAATCACGCAGGTGCCCTAACAACATTGTTCCTTTTTTTGTTGGACTCTCTCATGGTTGCCTCCCTTGGAGATCTAGTCTCATCCTTGAGCTTGCATCTTCTGTTCCACATTTCTTGCTTTTCTATCCCCATTGAGCTCAAACCCATTCTAGATTCTAATATTGGACTTGGTGGTGGTAGAGTTTGGATCCCCAGTGCAACATCTTCAACTTATTCTTATTGTTGATACCCAGCACAGCATGTTGAACTCTTTCGTCCCCATTTGATCCCCAGTACAACATCTTGGTGGTGGTAGAGTTTCCATCATCAAACCCATTCCAAATTCCAACATGGTAGTATCAGAGGATTGTGCTTCTACGCCCTACAGCCTAGAGATTTAGAAAAGATGTCAATTGAGAATATAGGCATAATGAAATCGACAATAGAATGTTTGATAAATGAATCTCAAATAACCAATAATGGTGAACTTACTAAATGCGAGATCAAAACTCTACCATATTCAAGTCCAATATTAGAATATGGGTTGTCGAAAAGGCATGAAATGTGGAACACAAGATGCGGGAAATGTGCAACAAGCCAATATTGGAACCTGGAATGGGTTTGAAGAGGGAAACTACCACCAGCAAGATGTTGCGAGAGGGATCAAAATGGGGACAAAAGAGTTCAATGTGTTGTGCCAGGTATTAGCAGTAAGAATAAGTTGATGTTGTGTCGGGGATCCAAACTCTACCATCACAAAGTCCAATATTGGAATTTGGAATGGGTTTGGGTTCAATGAGGACGGAAAAAATGTGGAATAGAAGATGTGGGCTTAGGGATGAGATTAGATCTCCGAGGGAGGCGGCCATGAGAGAAGGTCCAACAAAAAAAGGGACAATGTTGTTAGGGCACCCACGTGATCTGGGCACTAGTGTGGCATTTTATTTTTTAAAAAATAGCTCTAAAAAACCTTTTCCTATCAGTAACCATACTAAAATCTCTGTCATTGAGTTTTCCCCATTTGATCTGACGGACGTAAACAACTGTCCCACAGTGGGAGATATTTACAATTGTCCCCCCATAGCTAGAGTCGTAAAGCATTTTAAGGATATTTTGGGTTTTGGCGCCCATCATGGTTGGTGCCTTGCTAGAAAAAAATTTCCTTACTTGTAAGCATGGACAACATGGTCAAAATACTAATTTATAAGCCATTTAAGACTGATTCTAGTTGCATATTTGGATCCTACTCTCAATTAAGACACAAAATGGCAAAAGTATTAGAGTTAATTGTATAAATCCGATAAGTGGGAGTTCTCCTTTTTTGTATAGTGCTATAGTTTCTTGAAATCAGATATTGGGTTGTTTGGTTTGCTAAATTAGGCCTGATATGTGATTAGGGCATTTATATGAGAATTATTCTTTATATAGGATCTCTTTAGATTATGTTTGTGACATGTTATTTTATTCACAGCTCAAGATCTGAGATCCAATGTTAATATTGAGATCTTTGGGATAAAGACGCATTTGTGGTCAAATAACTCATTTGAGTGAGCCTAAGTTCAAGTTCGGGTCCACATCAGCTATTCTTTAACTTGGTGTTTTGCCTTCAATTAGTTTATAAGTATTTATTCTGTAGTTGACTTGTTGAGGTATTGAGGTACGATCAGTTGTTCCACCTTTCCCTCTAATTCTGTTATCGTGTCGTGAGAGTCAATTTGCTATTCTTGTTGTTTTTGTAACATAAAGATAGTTTGATAAGTTCCACCATGAGAAAGGTAGGCCAGTCAACCTAAATGCTTGCAGACCATCATGTCCTAAGGCCATACCCAAGCAGGGCCAAGATTTTGTCATGTGGTATAGATAAGACTGGTTATCAAAGTGGTATTGAATGCTTAGCTATAAGATGATGTTGAGGTTAAAAGCAAAGCCACTTAAACTTAATTAATTTTATGTGGACCCCTAGTGTATATTTGCTACTTTTGCTTGTTTTCCTAGTTTGTTTTGTGTCCAATGTCCTTTTTGGTTGGCTTGTAAAAGTACTTTGGACTTGGTTCAAATCTTAATAGGTTTATAAGGATTATTCTAACACTTTTATTTAAACATATTCTATCAGAAGAAACATCATCACCTATAGTCCCTATGCCTTTAGCTTAGACCCTTTTGGGTGACAATTGAGCCTAACAATCGACCTTAAAAGCCCAACCCACGAACGAGCATTACTCAACCATAACACTAGACATGATTGTTAACTCTTAGCGATTAAACCCGAGTTCTCACCAAGAACGAGGGGACCCAAATCCCCAAATTAACGACCTAGGGAGACCTTCAAGAATAAATATCCAGGGCAACACCTAATAAAGGTAGAACAAACAATCCTTGGTCCATCCATAGTCTAGGTTTAGCGCCAAGCTCTTAGGGTTACATTGGGACTAAAACATTTTGGCACCTATCGTAGGGCCTTGATAAGACTCTTTCTAATGCCCTTATAATCATTTGACAAAAGACTAACAAGATGGTGACAACTCAAAATGGAGTGGCCAAGTTGAAAAATAACGACAAAGATAACCAACTCCTATAATAGTTGATGACAACGATAGCAAAATTGAAGCAACAAAATGAGGAAATCCTACGAAAAAATAGGGAGATGGAGCAAAGGAGCTGTAATGACCCACTATTGCTACATGACACTAACCAATGTGATTCTTGGGTTAATTCAATTTTAGTAAAACTATTATTAACTTCCTTGTGAAAATATGAACTATTTTTTTTTCGTATTCATGATCAAATAGCATACCTCTAATGAAATCTCATTTTTCTTGAATATTGAGTGTAAGATATATACATATTGATTGATATTATCCATTATAGGCAAAAAGGAAATAAAATGCCATGATGTATCTCATAGAATTTCAATCATCAAAATACACAATATATAAGAATAACTCAGAGTATAGTGATGCACGCTAGTAAACTTAAAATACATTCAATGAGAAATATACTTGAAAATTGGGAAGGGAATTACTATATAAAACTAACTCCTTAAGTTGGTTGTGACTAGGACACCACTATTATTGGGAGGACTCAAAGGAATCTTCATCCTCCTTGAGACTGAGGGTCGAATGGAAAAAAGTTGAACATGTGCCACTCCTTTAACCACACGGGATGTAGACAAATTTAAGGATTGACTTGAGTGCAAGGAGCTACCTACCACAACTAATTTCTAAAAGTCGAAACTATAAAGCCACATGTGTCAAGAACGAGAAGATAGAGTCTTCATGTGGTATGTATGTAGCAATGATCTCTCTGGTATATCTAATCATTCAATAAAGTGGACCTACAAATCATGCGCGATCATAGCCAACCCCAATGCCATGGAAATCAAGGTGGAGAGTACCTGAAAGTTGACATGATTCTAACATCTGCTCCAACGAATGTGAACTTCACGATCATATCAGTCAAACATGCATAGACAAACATGCAAAGGTAAGGTTACTTAAATAATCATATAATCACATACATTCTAATTCAAGCTATAATAGCAACTCAAGTCACCATCAATCACAAACATCATTATATTATGTATCTCCCATCATTAGTCATAGCAAAATAGGGAGGCACACAAAAAAAAATAAAAAATGCACATGCTGATTGTCAAGAAAAAAAAATGAGACAGACTTGACTCCATGGAGATTTATAATAGTTGAGTTGAGCAACCAGTGTGGACATGCCCCATAAATATGGTACAGTAATGAACACCACCCTGTAAGATAAGAAGTGGCTGGTGCCATAAACCATTCAGGTGAAATCAGTAACTGATTATGAACCAAACTAGTGGCATTGTCAAGATAAACATTGATGCGATCTCATAAGTATATGGTATTGTCAAGTAATAATTTATCATTCTTTCCTCATGCATGTTTGATTTTGCAATTAAGGCAATTTAATTGAAATTAAACTAGAAGGAATTGTTTAAGAAAAGATTTGAATTTTTTAGATGAATTGAGAATCAAGAATTTGAATTAAAATAAATGCAAGTAATTAAAATTGAGAGAAATTTAATAAGAAAGTTTCTAGGATTAGGGGTTCGCATAATGATTTTCTTTTGGACTAATTTCCTTACCTAAGCATTCAATTTGGTTATCATTGAAAATGAATTAACTTAAGGTAACCTTCATTTCCTTTCAAGATATGGAGATGTATCAAATTGAATTAACCCTTATTTTCGTGGTGATTATGTTTAATTAAACACATTAAGTTCTTTGTTAATTCATTAGTTTGTCGAATGATTAAATCTACTTTTGTGATTTAAAGCCTAAGTTCCTATCCTATGGTTTCATTGTTTAGATTCACCTTTTAGTTATTACCTAAACATCTAAAGTTATGCAAATAGATAGCCAATCAACCCACATAATGAAACATAATAAGAAAAGAATTAAAAGGAGAACTCAAATGAATATAAAGGTAATTCAATTCATTCAAATGGTCGTTGAGGGCTAAACTTCAATCCCAGAAAAGAGGGTTCTACTCACACACAGGCATGGTAGAACTCCTAAGGAAAATAAAGAAAGAAATCAAACCCAAAAAGAATCGAGAAAAAGAGAGTCAACAATCCCCAATCCTAAGTTAACAATAATAAGAGGGTTTATTTATACCTAAAGTGTACAATGGGTATTTATACCTAAAGTGTACAATGGGTTCAAGCCAACTAAAAACAAAGCACTAAAATCACAAGTTCAAGAATCTAATTTGCCCACGACTCTATGGCCACTCCCAAGATGTTGTGGCACATGTACTAGAGTGAAACTATGACATGGGCGCGTCTATCATGACATTGTGGCGACTCCCACGACATTGTGGCGCATGTGTTGGAGTGAATCTATGATATGGGCAAGTCCACCACAACGTTGTGGCCATTCCCACAATGTTGTGGCACCTGTGCTGGAAGGATGCACCAATCAAGTGTGTTCCCAAAGGGCTGTGGCCATTCCCAGGCCCTTGTGGAACACCTACACCTCCATTTTTCTTCAATTTCTCCATTGTGCATTGCTTGAATACCCTCTAAACTTCCCTATATGGATTTTTATGCTTCTAAAGGTCTTCAAATCTTTTCCAAAGCTCTTAAATCTTTAACCTCTAAATTCCAAGGCCAAAGCAACTCACACAATAGCTTCCCAAAAACCAAAAAATACAAAAAAGTGTAAAGGTGTCCTAAAAAGAAAACTTGGAGAAATATATACAAGGGTAAGTCTAAATTATTAAGAAATGCATACAATTTAGCAATAAAAATCATGTAAAAATATGCGATGAAATGTAATGCATTAGACATATGTGGGTAGTGGCTTACCACAACACAAGGTTTGTAATGACCTTAGTCTTTCTATAGAATCACTTATTCGCCATATCCTCAAGGTTACTCGAAGGTGCCTCCACCAACCTTCTCACCTTAGTCAACAGACTTATGGGTAATGCTCGACAACAACACATGCATGAATGCATGATCAATATCACATCCACTATCAATAATTAGAATCTAATTTTCTTCACCACTTAGACCCTCATCTTGTGGATAAGACATAACAACATCATGTCCACCACCTCATCTAGGTTTGGTCTTTCACAAGGTACTAAGCATCTTTTCATCATCCTAAAATTTAAGGTATAACATGATCCCTGCTTAGACCCCCATCCTGTGGATAAGACACAACAACTTCGAGTCTACTACCTCATTCAGGTTGATCCTTCCTTAAGGTACCTGGAAATTTTTACCACCTTGAAATTTTAGGTACAACATTTAGAAAATTCCTCAAAATTTTCCACCAGAATCTCTTATTGCTTTTCAATGTTTTTGCTTTAGTAGACAATGTACGTTATTAAGCATTATGAAAAAAATTAATTATGTTTCACTTTCAATCTTAAATAATTTAAATTAAATCATTAAAATCTAAATTCAGTACCCTTGATATCATACTTTAAAATATTAAAATATAATAAACTATGAAATTGCTAAAATATCCTTTAGAGGAATGCTAGAAATATACATTCTAACAAACTCTTTCTAATATGCTTTCTCTCATTGGTTAAAATTTGTTGAAAACTATAAAATCATGAGAAAGGTTCATTAAATTAGACGTGGGACCCACAATTTTTTGTCATTTCTAATAAATTTCAACCAATAAGAGAGAGAGAGAGTTCAAAAGAATGTATTGGAGAATGTGTTCTTAGCATTTCTCTATCCTTAATTGATAAAAAAAAAAAAAAACAATAGAACTTTGAAAATACATGATAATTCCAAATTAATTTATTTTGACCTAGAAATTATTAAGTAAGCTACTGCAAATATTTTATATCTCTAAAAATTTTCCAAAATTAAATAACTTCATTTTGATATAAAACTACATTTTTAGCCCTTTTAGTAATTTTTTTACTAGAATAGGTATAAATTTTGTAAATAATTCAATAAGGTTTCAAACATGAAAGATCATGATAAATATTACTAAAATATATTATTTAATCTTAAAAAATAATTTTAAAAAAGTAAAAAGACAGATTTGTTCTTTTAAATTTTCTCATAAAATATTCAAAGTTCTCAAATTTATTAAAAGTACAAAATTGAGCCCAAAAATTTAATTTCCAATGAATTTAGTCTAAAAATAATATATATTAATTTTATAAAATAGAAAATTATAGGATTACCCTTATTACAAATTATTTTTTATTTTTAGCTCAAACTATGCTAATTTAGCCTAGTTTTTGAGCAATTTTTCTAAAATTTATTATTAATTATCTACATATTTTTAAATTATGAAATCAATACCTACTCATTGTAATGAGGTTGAATAATGATGTTTAATTTTTTATTTGAATTTTTAACTCATTAAAATCATTAGTTTAGGGTTTAAACTTAGGGATCTTGCCTTAAATCTTTACATCATTATTCTTGTCAATATCTTTGCAGCCAAAACAATAGTTTTACAACCCATGTAGGTCATGGTTTCATGCTCCAAACAAGGTTATCATCACCAAAGTTTCCAAGAATTTAAAGCTCCTATAACTTTGGTGTTTTAAGTGTTTTATGATTTCATTTTATTTCCAAATAACCCTAAACTCATATGACATCAAGTGGGAATTAAAATCAACATTTTTACACCCCCAAAACAGCAAATATATTCAGCCAACATCGATGAATTTTCATGTCTCATGAGAAGTCCAAAATCACACCAAACAATTTCATATGTTCATACAACATTTACATGAACTCTAATAACCATTTTAAGCCATTAAAATTGCACAAAATCATATTCAAACAAAGTGGTACAATGCTAACATATCCAGAAGTTTTGTTACATTTTTCAAGGTTCAAAATAAAAATAACATCAAAGGCTGAAGCTTTCTAAAAGGGATTTACAATATATGTTTAAAAACATGACCTTTTAGGTCCAAATCACAATCAAACACCAAGAACACATATTTTGAACTAACAAAACACTGAATACACATCATTAGAGACATTAAAAGAAAGAAACCAAGACTAAGCTCCCTTATCTCTTGGTGATTCACAAACTAAGAGGCTTTGAGGGTTTGGGTGGTGAGAAATAGAGCCTTGGTTGCTCACCTTCTTAAAAAAAAATGAAAATGGTACCCCCAAAGGTTTTAGGTTTCATGAAACAACCAAAGGGTTCAAAGGTTTAGCAAATGGATTCTAAGTTCTTGAAAACAATAGAAGAGATGGTGATGGAAAAGTGTGAAAGAAATTTACCAAATCATCCTTGGAACGGAAGGCTGTGGTGTAGAATGAAGCAAAACACTTAGACCAACTTTTGTCTTTGGTTTTGTGGTGGTGTTTTGGTGATGAAACAAGAAGTAAAATGAGAGGAAAGTGTGTGCTATAGCTCTTGGCCAGAATGCAGTAAAATGGCCAAAATAATGCTAAGTTTCAATGTTATAAAGAGATGGAAGTAGATTGGTTAGTGTCCAAAGCTCGTGGGCTTTTATTATTCCATGGTTAATGGCTTTTGTAAATACCAATCACTTGTCTAAATGGAGCCATGAATGGGACGTCCAAAAGGGTATCAAATATATGGTTAAAACTTTTCAAATTTTGCTTACTAGAAATGGCTAATAGGATTTTTAAATAAATATAGAAGGATTAGGTGAAAATGGATAATAAAGCTTGGTTATTATCGATCTTTGTGCTAATCACCTTATCTAATCTATCAATGACACATTAAAATTAATTTAGGTAATTAGGAATAATTCCATGGGTCTTAGATAAATTTTGCCATTCCCAGAAAGCTTCCTTGAATTGAGTATCAGATACTAGATTAACATAAAATTATTTTACTCAATGGTGTTAGAATTAATTAAAACTCTAACAAGGAATTAATTATAATTAATAACTACTAATTATAATTAATTCCGTAAGTTTCTTGACTGTTTGCTTACTTTCCCAATGCAATCCTACACTATTAGCTTACAACATAGTCCTGGTTTTAGTGAAATTTTCTACTAAAACTTGCACACAAAAATCATACATATTTATTTAATTAAATTTTTACAACCAAATTTAAATTTTCTCCTATAATTATTTTCAATCAAGTTTAAATCACAAATTAAGAAAAGATAGGTGTTACAAGAGCAAGGAAATGGAAGAACAAAACTAGACCTTCTAGGACCAAATCGAAGTGTTGAAATAGAGTGTCGAAGGTGGTGACATGCTCAGTGAGACCTTGAGGTGCTTCCAACCCTTTTCAGAGGATATCCAAGTTGAGCAAATACCTTTTTCAAATAAACCATACTATGACTCTAAAGACCCCATTGACCTCTGGCAGCTTTCTAAACTAAAATGTTAATTAGTGGAAGGAATGATGTTGTGTGTTGCAAAATGTTTCCAAGGACCTTGAAACATACGATGCTAATGTGATTTATTGGGCTCCCATTTTGGTCCTTAACCAACATTGACGACTTCTTAAAGAAATTATGGTTCAATTTGTGGCAAATAAAAGTCGACTAACTACCCTAGCTGACCTCTTTAATATTCACTAGTAGCCCGATGAGATCTTGAAGGCATACCTAGCTCACTTTAATGATGCCAAGGTACAAGTCAGTGACCTACATGAGAAGATGTTTGTAGTAGTGTTAACAAAAGGAATTTGAGCAAGGTAGTTCAGTGAGCCCCTTATGGACAGACTTGCGACAAGAATGGATGAAATTTGGTTGAAGGTGACTTGTCACATTTAGGCCAATGAAGTAATGGAGAGGAAGCGAGAATCAAAAAGATGAAACACCTACTATAGGCAAAGACTGAAAATGGATCCTTTAGTTTCAAGGAGGGAGGCCTGAAGGACCCCTCAATTAGGAAGGGAAATCCAAGGAATCCCACAATGTACCCTCAAGAGAGAGATGTTGAGATCCTAGAATCACGTACGCTCTCAACATTTATAACATTCTTGTCATGAGGTTGCTTATTTTGAGTCAAAAGAGCTAACGAAACTTACACTGATGTTGTTTTTGACCTTTTGCATGATATGCCTTCAACTCCTTCTTGATCATTGAACACATCTTCGCTGTGAAACAAAATTTGTAAAGGTGTAATCTTCATTCAAAATTACAATATATAAAGCAACTGATTTAGAAATGACACTCAATTATTACCCAAGTACTTCTAGAGCTCGGTTGTTTTGTGTTCTAAGTTTATCAACACACTACAACTGAAGGGATAATTTTTTTCTAACACATCAGCATTATGACACTCCTCATTTGATAACAATATATACTCAGCACCACTCACAATTGTCGAATTGTATACAAGGGAAACCTAGACCATCCATTGGCTTCTAAAAAGAGTTTCAGGCAATGCTGAGCAGTCTGGGCACGAAAGAACTTGTCCTTAAAGTTATTGTAAGAAGAAGTAAAAGTGTCCACGATGCTGCTAAAGGGAGAATTGTTTATAAAAACACATTCAATCTTTTTGCTGAGCTTGACATAAAAAAAATTGGTGAATGGATGAGATCATTCTTAGTTGGTTACAAAGAATTTTAAGCCCACGTACAAAAGTCCAACTTTTTGGATGAAGTTAGGACAGGGCGATGTTCACGGCCTTCAAAATCTCACATTCAAAGTTGTTCAAGGGAAATCAAATCCCCAACTTGGAAAACAAGGTCTCGTAGGAAAATGTAAATTAATTCGGTCCCACTAATTGATCATCCTATACATATTGGCTCCCTTTTCCTACACAATTCGTACACTATGTTTCCCTTGTTACTATTCACAATAAATATTATTCTCAACCTAAGATTGACTATCAAATCCCAATCACAATGTGCAAAAGACAATCTCAATAGTTTAGTCTTCAACTAAACATAAGTCAGCTTAATAATAGAATCTATGATCAACCGAATAGGCCAAGCTCTCTCACCTTAAATGAAATTATCTGAATACTTCGTTCCTACCACTATCTTTAGAAACACTTAAAGGATCACTAAGACCAACCCCTGAATCAAAAAACAAAGGAGTTAAGCTTCAATGACAAGTGAAAAAAAATAGAGAAACGGGGGGGGGGGGGGTGTAAGAAGGAATCGAAATGATTGGGAAGCTCACAGGGTGATAGGAGAAACCTATGAAAATTGTGGAAACTTAAAGGCAACTTATCACATTGAAAAACTAAAAGAAGAAGAAGAAGAATCAACAGACACTCAACAAATACATAATAAATGAAGCCATTCATAATGTGACATGTGGCACCCACACACTGCTTAAGGGATACAAACAACCACCAATAGAAAGACCTCTATAAAATTTAAAGCATTTTACTATTAGTCTACTGAAATTTTTTGCAGGATTTGAAGAAGAAGGCTAGGAGTTGTCTGAAATAGAGCTCCGCTTAGCTAAAAGAAGACCTCGCTGAGTGAGGAGAGACTTATGGCTGCCCAGAATTTGCTAAGCGAGCATTCTGCTCACTAAGCGAAAGTTTGACCTCCAGAGAGAACCTAAATTGGGATTAAAAGCATTGTTGAGTGAGGTCGGAATTCGCTTAACAAAATTGGAGCGCTAATTTCAAAAATGCAGGAATTCGCTTAGTGAGCATTACTTTCGCTCAGCAAAAATGACACCAAGTCACTTAATGAGGGCGTGACAAATGAAATAAAAGAAGGGAAGTATGAGACAACAAGGGACTTTTGCTTTTACTCCTCTAATATTCTCTGTGTCTAGAAGCTTGGAAGACAGCTACAAAGCTCTCTATGGCCCTCCAATCCACCATCTTCATCTCCCCACCATTTTGGATGCTTTTCTTCTCTATGAGTAGCTAATTTCCAATGTATATACTCTAGGTTATCTATTGATGTTTATATTTCACTATTAAGTGCTTTTACTTCTATGCTTAATGCTTGTTGTGGCTTGATTTTCCATAGCATGATTTTATTGTTTTGAATGTTGTTGAAAAACACTTTCTTGTCTAGAGTTGAAGTGAACACCTATAAACCTTATGCCTAGGAATGGAACATGGTTTATTAATCATCTCTTAACCTCTTTTCTTAAAGAAATTTACTTGGGTAAGCTAAAGAAGGGATTGATAGTTTAAACAAGGAACTTAAATTCACTATAGTACAGAACTAGGTTTGAATGATTTTGTAGATTGATGGTAATATATGGATTGTAAACTTAATGGGTAACGTTTTTGTTGCATGAGAGGATGGTTTAATGAAGTCAAACTCCAATGCTCTTCATTATCGTCGTTAATCTAATTTTTGTTTTTAACATTTATTTACTTGTTTTTCTTATTTTAAACTGTATTTATGTTTCCGCTACTTATAAATCAAACATTGTTTCATATTGTTTGAATAGCATAAAATTGTGAAAAACTTGTATTACACAAGTCCTCGTGGGAACGATACACATACTTATCATTGTCTACTTGCACAACTTGGTACACTTGCTAGTGAGCTAACAATAGCTCGAAGAGGCCAACAACATTATCTATGCATTTGAATAAGGATTGAAGAGGCTATAGACCCTCCTAGGTAAAGAATGAGTCCTCCATCTGATCTTATAAGCTTGGTGCGAGTCCTTCTAGGTAATGGCCAGTCCATTCCTAATTACAAGAGCTTAGCCCAAACCAACAAAGATTATAACTACGAAGGGTCGTCATGTGTATGCACATCCTCCCTAACATGCAACTTATAGCTCAATGAAGCCAACATCATCGCTTATGGTCCTACACCTTTGACTTAGGATTGAAGGGGTTATGAACCCTCTTATATAAAAAATTATTATAGTTAATTGCAATAAAATTTAATCGTTGGGTCATCTATTTTTATATTATAAATTTGAGTTTTTGTTTTTAAAGTTAATATGATTTCCCTTTAATTTAGTTTTTTGTGACGCATGTTAAATTAATATTTTCCCTTCGTAAAGGTTATACATCTTAAGAATAGGGTGATGTATGCTTTTTTATAAAGCTTATTTGCTAGAACTATTATCATTTTTGTTGCTTCCTCTTTATTCACAGGCAAAGAATTATTGGTTAAGTATACTGTGATAGGGCCCATCCACGATGCTCACTCATCTTCTATAAATAAGACCTCAACCTATATGACTATAATGCACAGCTTTTACAATGTTTCATGAATAAATGATCTATTGCAACCTGATTTCTTCATACTTGTCAATTTGGATAGGAAATGAACTCTGACATTTAGTCTCTTGGAATGTGATTAAGTGAAAAATTAGCAAATGTAGCAAAAAAGCTTTTTTACTTGTTGAGATATTTGGTTAGATTGGGATCCTTCATCTGGAAACTCCTTAAGACTTGCCTGGTTACAAGCTAGGAATTGCTTCAAACAATCAGGCTTTCATCAAGGCCTTCCAAAATAATCCCCACTCCACTGCCTTTGATGTTTGAAGCTTGATCATTTGACAATATCCAAGCTCGTTCAACATGGTCACTTGTAAGGGGAGTTAACTCCAACACAAAATTAGCCTAGGCTCGTGCCTTTACAATAGTTTAAGCTTCAAAAAGTATTCTAAACTCATAAAGTACCATTTCACTATGCAGTCAACAACATATATCTATGGAGGACCTGTTTAATTGGTTGATTCATCCTGACCACAACTTGATGGCTTTGAAAATAATGATAGGGTTTTTGGGCAGTGATTAACACTATCAAAGCCAATCTTTCGATCTTTTGATATTTGGCCTCTACTCCTTTTAATTCTCAACTAACAAAATACACTGGTCTTTTCTTTAACGAATCTTTTTATACTAACACCAAGATAATAGATTTGTTTGAAAAAGAAAAATAAAGTATCAATGGCGACCCAGTCTTCAATTTCGTCAAATTCGAGGGTTTGGCCAAGAATGCCTTCAACTACACAAATGCTTTCTCACATTCTTTTGTCCAAGCAAGTCGTTCATTCTTCTTCAAGCATTAGAAGAGTGAAAATCCTCGGTCACTGATAAATCTATATCTATGTAGATTTATAGAGCAAGTTCACATGATTTTTGCATTAGCTTATAGGAAATTTGTCAGAAAATAGACCATTAATAAAGGATTTCATGTGATGTGCGTTTCTAAGCTTTCTATTTAAAATTGAATTAATTAAATTAATTTTGTTTGATTTTATGAAGGGAAGTTAGATGAGCAGAGAAGAAAATACAATCCACAAGCATAAAGGAGTATTGTACTAGTCAAAGAGGACTTAAAAGAAGTAAGGACCAAAGTGAGGATCACAAAAAAAGTCCACCACAGGCGCAAAAACAAGCCAAAAAGAGATTCAAAAGCGTGTTTGGGACCGGCCAAGATTGCACCCGCCCGCCAGGTCGTGTATCACTCCCAACAGGTCAGTATGCCCGATGGGCAATGCAGTCACCCAACACCAACATAAAGTCTAGTTTTGGAAAAAAGCCGCCTAGCAGGTTTACAACCTCGCGGAGTGGATCTGAGGTCCAAATTCTAATTTTATTTTAATTCTCAATGGGCCTAGGTTGTGCGACACGGACCGGGTTAATACCTCATTCTTTGAAGAGATGCATTACAAATAGCAAGGAGCAAAGCCTAGTGCGAGAGCTTATCTTATCTTTATTCTACCTTTGTCTCTTCATTTTTCTTTTGTCTTTGGCTTTTGGAGAAGGATTATCGAAGGGCAATTGGATACTAAAAGTCAGAGATCAAAGGAAACCCTTTTCTTGTAAAAGATTTCTTCTTCTCTTTTTCTTATGTATTTCTCTAGAATTATGATCCCTTTATTTACCATGAGTAGCTAAACTTTTTGTTAGGATTGTGGTGTACTTTGTACTTGATACCCCTGAATGTTTGGTTTTAATTGAATTCACGTTTTTATTCAGTTAATTAGATTACTCTACCGTTTTCATTTTCTTAATTGAAATTTATCATTCCTTGTATGCTTTGAATTGATTAATTGAATGGCGATTACACCACAATTAATTGATAGACATGTAGGGTAATCAAATTAGGTTTTATTGTATGATCAACCTTCATTTCTAATTTATAATTAGATTAAATAATTAATTAATCCCACCTTTGTTCTTCATGCCTTCCTAGGATTTTAATACCCCATATGATCAATTGAGAAATTAACTTAGAAAGGACTATTGCAATTCATGATCAACAATTGACAATAAAATGCGTTGGAGAATATTGGTAATTAACAAATAGTAGAGATTTAGTTAGGATTAGATGTGAACGAACTTAAGAGCATGAAGGAAACCACAACCTAAGCCTATCTTCTTCTAAATTTTTCTTTACTTGCCATTGCTTATTTTACAATCTCTACTACATGCTTTTTTATTATTGAATTAATCTATTACCTATTTAATTTCACCTAAACAATATAAAATCTTTGGAAACTAGTAATTGTCACTTAGTCCTTTGGGTTCAATATTGATACTCACACCCTATTGTTACTATTGCGATAAGGGTATGCTTGCCCTTAAACATATTTTTAGTGCATCAGTCACCAACTATTGACACAAATTAAGCTAATGAAGCAATTCAACCAGTTAGCTATTGGACCTCTTTCACACTAGACAGACTCCTCATATTTAATATGGCCAAGCATTTGTCAAGATTCATCCAATTCCCTTATAGGTAAGCATAAAACTCAAGAATTTACCTGCTTATATCCCAAAAGAACATTTTCCCATATCAAGTTTTAGATTATAATGTCTAATAGTCTCGAACAATTCTTTCATATCAACACAATGATTTAGGGACTTAATTGACTTAACAACCATATCATCTACATAATCTTCTACATTCCGCCCTAACAAGACAACCAATATTTTATCCCTTAGCCTTTGATAGCATTCATGTTCTTTAAACCAAAACTCATGACTTTATAAAAATAATTTTATATCTTGGTAATAAAACTAGTCTTATATACCCTTGTCTAAAGGATGTATTCAAACCTATTTATACCCCAAATATGCATCAATAAAACTCAACAATTCATACCTTAAAAGGCTCCATCTACTAAATAGTCAATGTTAGGTAATGGGTAAGCATCCTTTTGGCATCTTGGTTCATATAAGTAAAATCGATGCACATCCTCTACTTACCACTCATCTTTTTGATCATTATTATATTTGTTAACCATGTCAATTATTTAATTTTCCCAGTATTGCTTCCTTAAGCAACTTTTTTGTTTCTTCTGCAATAACTTTCCTTTTCTCTTTTCCAACTCTCTTTTTTTTCTAGGCAAACTAGTTTAGCCCTAGGATCTAATGCTAGCTTATGACAAAGAAAATTTAGGTTAATGCCTGACATATTTGTTAAAAATCCATGCAAACATGTCAACATTTTGTTTCAAAAAATTGACCAAATCATTCTCCAGCTTCGCGATCAAAGTCATACTAATATGCACCTTTTGTGGTCATCACTAATAATAACCTCCTTGAGGTCTTCAGTTGGCTAAGGCCTATTATCTATGAAATCCTCCCTCGGATTGAGGTTTAAGAAGTTAATCTAATGATCCATTTTCGAGGTATATATCTTCTTCTTTTTGGCCTTCATGCTATCCTCATAACACTTCTTCGCTACCTTTGGATCTACCTTGACCACCCCAATCATCCTATTGTGCAATAGGTATTTATGTGGAATGGACACAATAGCCCCTAAAATGTTTAACACAATTTGGCCGATTATCATGTTATATGATGACGATGCATTGATGACCATGTTTTTAACCCTTATTGTCTTTGTTGTTTCTCTTACACTGAAAATGGTTTGCAACTCAACATATCCGTACATTTTCACATGTTCGACTATAAAACTGACTAGGTCACCATTAAAAGGTTGTAAGAGATAAGATGAAATTTGCAAATTGATAAAGGCATCCAAAAAAAGCACATCGAGAAAGCTCCCTTAGTCTACAAGAACTCTTTTAACCTTGTAACCGACCATTGCCATCGATATTACCATTGGATCATCTTAATGTGGCTATATCCCCTCAAAATCCTCCTCAGTAAAACTAATCACTAAATGTCCACGTGCTTTTACCTTAATTAAAATGGATAATATAGATCGAGCGTATCTCTTCCTTACTAATGAGGTTGGGCCACCACCAACAAACCCTCCTACAATAATGTTGAAGCCCCCCAAAATGGGCTTCTCATAAGGATTATTCCTTGTCTCCGAACTTGAACCCTCTCAACACTGAAAGCTTTGACAATTCCTTAAACTAACCTTCATTTTCCATAATCGAACTCTAACCTCTTCCCCATATATCTACCTAGATACTTTTCTTTAATCAATTTTTTAATTTGTCTCATCAAAGAAAAAAAAAATCGGTCTCATAACTGTATGCTCTATGAAAGTCACACCACTTCTTATCTTCGCCAATAACCACCTTTCCTCTTGGATGAAAATTCAAAAGCTTTGTGTTGATAATTTCTTTTAAGATTTGCCCCGAAGATGTATTAAGTGGAATTAAGTGCTCCTGAGGCTCAGGTTTTCTTTCCTTTATAACATATGTTTCATTTCTCCTTACTCTGTCTTCCCTCCCGAAAGTCGACCCTCTATGTCTTCCCTTTCTTCCAACAACATAATTAACCTTTACCAACTTCACGTTTAAGTATCCATCTTTTCTCTCCAATTACCTCTTCTTTGCCATGACTTCTTTGGCTTTAATATGACATGATACCCTCGATCAAATTTCCCCATAGTCTTCACTCATCTATGAATGAGGGAATCACTGAACTAACTCAATCGGAGTCTTTTAGTAAAGGTAGCCACATACATCTTCCCATCAAGATTACCAACCCTCACAACAACGTCATTGAAACGTGCCAAATAAGCCTTTAATGTTTCTTTTGGTTGCTACCTTATATCAAAGAGGTCCACCAACATGATCAATTTGTTCTTATTTGTTACAAATTTAGGCACAAAATTCTTTAAAAAATCTTTAAAGCATGTGATAAATTGGTAGGGCAACCAAGTAAATTCCACATCAAAGATGTATCCTTCAAAGTGCCTGTGAATATCTTACATCACATAGCATTACACTGATCAACATTTAGGTTTGGAAAGCTACCAATTGCTAATGAGGGTCCTTCGAGTCATCATAAGGCTTTATCACAGGAACTTAAAAATTAATTGGTATAACCTCAGCTTGAATCGCTTTTGAACATGGTTGGAAACTCCTCAATTCTCCCCTAGAAATGTCACCATATCCTTTGCCTTGCTTCATAGCCTTGATTTGATTTTGAAGTTGGGCATTTTTCTCTTCTACCTCCTTGCTTCACTACTCCACCTCTACAATCTTTCTTTTCATCTCTTCATTCTGGTGCCTCAACTCAATCACTGCCTCCAAAAGTTGTTGCAATGACAAGTTTTCACCACATTAATCCTCACAACTTAGCTTTGTTTCAAGCCATCACCATCGTCAAAAGTTTTTCTTAACAAGTACAAAATCAGGGTGTCGAAAAAAGTTTCACTGGACCCCACGATGAATGTCAAAATGTTCTAATCAAACAAAACACTCAAAAGTCACCTAAAGATCTCCTATGACTAGTTCATTCTAAGTGTGTGTTTTGCCTCTCTCTTAGACCTAATAAGAGGCTAAGACTTAAGTTGCATGATTGTTACCTATGTTGTGAAGGATAAGGAGAAGCAATTGTGTCAATCCTCCTAGTCCTAAGTGACACGGTGCCAATAATTGATGTCTTACTCGTTTATGAGCCGAACACCTAAACTAATGACTAGACCAAACTCAATATTATCTCGATTTGAAAGGTAGGAATGACCTCGGTCTAAAGACTCAACCATCCTAGAAGTTACAAGATATAATTTTATTGAAACATTTTTATTGTTTCAATAAAATTATATCATGTAACTTGGAATGATTCAAACCTAACTTATTCGTAACCTCTGATTTGAATGAGAAGATGGATTTCCATGTTTTCTACCATTCTAGCTACTTAACTGCTTAATAACATACCCTTGCACTGCAATGTATCTTCATGTTATCTGGGATATGACATTTTCAGAACAAAGGCATTAGCGAACCTCTCTTTCTCTCTCTTGGATCTTACGTTTGTTCGTGAATACCTAGTACCCACTCATGATCATTGATCCCAGGTCTAGATTAGCAACACTGTGATTAGCTTTACATCTTAAAATATTCATACCAACTGCGAGGGCACTAATTAAAATTGCCATCAATTCGTCACTTCATTCACCCAAAGTTGTATAACTTCCACCAACCTTAGTCAGTGGCACCATTGATCATTGTTTTGGTCCCACAATCAAAATTGCACAGAAATACACATGCATAGAGACAGCAAGATGAAACACCACAAAACTGACACAAGCAAAAGGTTCAGCGAACTATTCTCCTTACTTCTGATGCTTCCCATTCCGTGTTGCCTGATCCACCTTATTATTTCTTCTTTTATTTCCCTTTTACCATAATGTCATACTTGTAAAATTTCATGTATAAACCTAAATTAATTAATTTATATATTAAATTCACACAACTAACTTTTTTAGTATTATCAATGGCTATGAACAACCCACTAGGGTCGGCCTAGTGGTGGGGGGTGGAATAGTATGCATAAAGTCATAAATTCTAACTTCAATGCAACTATTGTACAAAAAAAAAACAAAAACAATTGCTACAAATCGAAGATTGACAAATGACTATAAACGCTCTTCTATAACTTACACTACAGTAAAAATAAGCATCATATTAAAAATTTATTATAGTATATTAAACTTTTATTCTTATATTTTTATTTTAGTTTTACTTCTTAATAAAACATAACTTAAAACATTATTTATGAATTTTTTATCCTAATCTTATCTAAATTAAAATTATATAGTAGAATCATATATTTGAGGTTCAACTAAGTGGAGATAAAATTTTCATTTTAAGATAAAACCGATAAAAATACCAAATTTAGTAATTTTTTTTCACTTTTCTATTAATTAATTTGGTCATAGTAGTGTTATAAAGATCGATAGGTTTTCAGGTATATATAATTTTAAAATAATATTATATTCTCTTATACTATATTCTCTTACAAATCTTCTTAATATTTATGATAAAAATTTTAAATTATTCAATGTGTTGGAAACTTAAAAGAATTTTTTTTTTTGAGAGATAAAAGAATTTAATTTATATACATTGTTAATAAAAAAAATTACACAGACCAATAAAATTCATTCCATAACCATATCATATTAATGAATAAAATAACGTAATAAAATAATCAAATCTTATTGAATGTTTGTATAAAAAAGTTTTATATTGATAGTATATATAAATTAAATTCAACTTATAAAATACTCAGTATTCTTTTATCTAATAAATAAGAGAATTAATTAAAAAAATTTATATAAGAAGATTTAAAATTATTCATAATTTCAGGCATTAATTTATAGTTTTAGAGTTGAGAATTGCCTGCCCTAACTTATTTAGTTCGTCTGTATCCGGGTTTATATGTTATCGGGATTGATTATAAATATGTACTTTCTGTACTGGTCAGTTGGATGGGTTAGGTATATTAAACCAATTGAGCAGGCTTAGCTGTTTTAAATCAGTCAATGTACATTATTTTATTACGTTTTTCTGATATTGTACAAGTGAGTTGCCTTGGTTTAAAAGCTTGTAAAGTTGTGCAGTCAGTTTTTTCCTCTATTATGATTAGTGTTTATTCATAATCATTAATCGTACATAATTAGGTCACATTCGAAACTTTCTAATTTTGTGAATCTCTTGAAAAGTCTCACAAAATAGAATAATTAAAATTTATAAAATAAATTTTATAATGTTTTTTAAGCGATCTCCTCATCTTGGAGGGTGAGACAAATCTATTGGTTTGTGATACAAAGCGGCACAATTAAACTTTCCTTACAAGTGACGTTTCCGAAGTTAGAACCTTTTTTCTTGCATAAGGCATCATTACGGGCTTTTTAACCAAAATAGTAACAAAAAAAAATTATTTATTAAAATAAAAAAAACTATTTACTAAAATAGGTTGTTTTAGAAAAGGGTACAAAGATGAGAGAAGGTAATTTAATAGGAGGTGCTAAGTTAGTTGGCGTCTCATGTTTATTAATTTTTGTTTTTTATGTAACAGTTGGTGCCTTGCATTCAAGATAATTTTTTTTTACTACAACAGGAAGTGTCAATTGAGTTGGCACCTCGTGTTTAAAATAATTTTTTTTACTACAAGATGCAACTTGTTCAAATTTTTTTTTTACTATAATAGGAGGCTGTCAACTGAGTTGGCGCCTTGCGTTCAATATAAAATTTTTTATTACTTAGCACCTCACATTCAACTCAGTTCGTCACATTCATTATACTATTCACGTTCAATAACACTAACATTACTATTCATGAATAGTATTACTATTCATGGCATTATTTACGTTCTGTTCATCATACATGCGCATTTTACAATTGTACATCAAGTTTCAGGTGGCAGCAGGATTGTCAGTAAGTGATGCATATAGACTAAAAAAAATAAAAGAAGTGTAAATATGCAAATCACGCGTATAAAGTACATACTACATGAACAATTTTAATTATTAATTTTTCTAAGAAAGCTGCATGCTGCATGCAGTCTGAGTTTCACAATTTTAATTTTCACAATTTAATTTCAGTGCATCAAACTTATATTTAAGGGAGTGTTTCACATACTAGTTCAACGTATTCAAACCATTGAAAGTTCTCGATAGTGTTTCACTTGTTTCATTCTCTTAAATTCTATTTCTCTTGTTCTCTGAAGTTTAAGTATTACAAGTGCGTGAATGTTTATCGGTTTATTAATTTATTTAGTTTTATTAGCTAATTTTTTTTATTTTAATAGTGTAATTTACTATTGTAGATTTCATGTAATTATCTATTATGATGCTATAATATTTTTTTAATATTAATATTAGTTTTATTAAATAGAGTATGGAAGGACGAGTTGTACATCCTGGTCCACGTGATGATTCACTACTACGTTTACAATACATACATGTTTCTAAACATGTATGGAATGGTGCCCCAAACCGCATTTTGAAAATAAGACGAGCACAAAATGCTACTAGACAAGGCGAAGATTTGCCTCTTCCCATTAGACCATTTTTAGAGCAAGCTGGCTTTTTAGGTGTTGCTGAAATTGAATTTTTTTAGGTTGATCACCAATTGATTTCAGCATTAGTAAAGCGCTGGAGACCTGAAGCATACACTTTTCATATGGTACAGGGAGAATGTACCATAACATTACAAGATGTTGTAATGCAACTAGGGTTAAAGGTTGACAGTCACCCGGTGACGGGTGTAACGTCTCATAACTGGCGCACTATTATGCAGGAATTATTGGGAGTACCGCCACCATTGTTAGAGATAAGAGGTTGAAGATTGAGAATGAATTGCCTTGATGAACAGTTTGCTGACTTCTCACAACACATGCATAGCTTGGTGTAGTTGGAATGATATACTCGTGCATTCATCTTGAGAATACTGGGTGGTATGCTTTTTCCGGATAAGTCTGGCACGTTTATACTGTTGAGGTTTCTTCCTTTTCTGGAAGATTTTAATGTCTATGGCACATTAAGCTGGGGATCCGTTGTCCTTAGCAACATCTACCGCGAACTGTGTGTTGCAACTGACTATGACCACAAAGAACTTGGTGGCGTCATCATCCTGATACAACTATGGGCCTGGGATAGATTTCCTTCAATCGGACCTATTAACCCTCCTCTACCTATACCTCAACAACCTCTTGCTAGACGGTAATTACATGTTGATTAATTATCTATAATTATAAATAGATAAAATAATCCTTGTAAAATTTGTTTGATATATGTGTTGACAAACAAGTGGACTGGTGGAAATCTTAAGGAATTTACATGTTCATCTCTCAACTTATAGAGAGAAATTTGATGTCATGAAGAGACATGATGTGAGTTCATTTTCATAACACAATTTTAATTTATATGTTGTTGTGTTATATCTAATGCATAACTTATTTTTGCAGATTGTATGGGAGCCATACTCTGCATGGTTTGGTGGCTTGCCAAACATTTACATGGAGGGGATTGCAGTATGGAGTCCCATTAATAAATTTTAATATTATAGAGAATCAGCATCCTGACCGTGTTATGCGTCAATTTGGGATGGTGCAACACATCCCTCACGCTCCTCGTATTAACAACAGGTTGCATGACCTGACATTAAAAGGAAAGGAGGACATTGATTGGTATCAAAGACATATCGTCTACATCCATGAATGGAACAATCGTCTTGCACTTGTCATCACCAACCCTCCCACTGACAACCTCGTTTTACCTAGTAATTCATAGTACATGCGGTGGTATAGAAAATGAACAAGACGTTGGATTGGTGTAGAAGGTGCTAAACAAGGTTTTACAGTTAGTATATGAATATATATAAATAGTAAATATTAATAATATAGACTGTATACATATAAACAATAATTAATATTTTTGTTGTTGTAGGATGACACTGTTGAACGGGTGTATCACGGAATGACGAATAATCACCGTAGCACTTTCTCATTTGAGCAAGGGAGGGTTGATTTATCAAAATGCATGCAAGTAAATGACAAGGTTGATAGATTGACAAATGTTGCGATTAATGCTCCTCCATTAAGGCAAAGGCTGCCTGACCTAGTGGTAAATGAAAATGTTGGAGTGAGGCGAAGGGAAGGCAGAGGACTTCATCGTCGCCGGATGCGTGTTGAACATCAACAGCTAGAGCTTCCACCGCTTCCTCCTCAACCTCTTGAGGGAACTTTCTACGTGACTCCGCCGTCAGCCTTCAATGACTTCACCGCATATCACTATGCATCGCAACAAATAATGACACCATTTCATATGGATATAGTTGGTACTAGTCACGTGCCTGGTCCTAGTGCAGAATATGTGCTTAATCTGCCATCCACTTACACTCCAGCACTATATCAGGCGAACTTTAGGACCCCAATAGCACTATATCATTGGGTTCATCCATGGCAAGATGCACCCATGATGTCTCCTGCATCAGGCGGCATCATGTTTCCTAGTGCTGGTGCTAGCTCGTCGTAGGTGAATAAGCCTCTTGGCTTAGGGTTTAACTTAAACGAGGCATTTAGGGGGGAAGCCAGTGACCATGATAATGAGGCTGTGAGAAGGAATCCAGATCGTGGGGCTAGACACAAACAACGTGGTTGTGTTTTAACACTAGATGAAGATTTCGATTTTTGTTGGAGACCTAGGAGATGATGTCATCTGTATGAGTACCTTACAATGAACTTGTAATTATTTACAGTAGTGATAATATATTGTTTGAATGATCGTCTATTTTCATTTGTTATTATCCTAAGTATAGGACCAACATGACCAATGATGGGTTTTACTAAGTATAGGACAATATCAAGTAATTTTTCCTAACCGATGAATAGTTATGCACACAAACTAGGACAATTTGAGACATGTACGTCATGTTTGAGAATCCTTGCCACTGTTGAAATTGTCACGCGTTATAATTATCCTTTGATCGATGTACAGTGCGGCACAACAAACAAGACAATCCTTGCCATCCGCATTGTGCTTTAATTTTTAACCATTTACAAATGAATAGTGGATGAAGTAGTATAAGAATAAGTTTTTGAACCATCCCTAACACAAAATCATATTGAGGAAAAGTCTTAGCGTTCTCAAACAATGTCTTCCACTAACAAGTTAACTGAGATACTTTCGTTTGTGTTCTTCGATGGGTGAATTACTAACACTTCGAAAAGGGTCACATTTCAATGTCATGATCCTTTACCATTTAGAATAGACAAGGGCATCACATATGATGCCCTAAAAGATAAAATACAAGACACAATTAAACCAGGCAGGGGCAGAATAATTGATGAAATTGCATATCGGAGGCCTGAACGTAACAACAACAGTGAAATTACATATGGGGCTCTAAAGCTTGAACGCAATGAAGATGTAGACAACATGTTCTATGTCTATGCCCAGTATCCACACCTATTTCCAATTGAGGTGTATGCAACGTTGATTGGGACCCCCGACGAGATCCTTTATTGTTTGAGAAAACTAGATGCTTAATGTTATGTATGTTTATTTGTTTGCTATTTTCATCTCACTCAATGTGACCATCTTTAATTTTTATTTTATTGTGTTGTATGTTTTATTGTTCATTATTTTCTTAATTATGGGAATGTACTTGTCGTGTGATGCAATTAAATAACATCTTACTTATCTTTCTGTGTTCATTTTGATGGTTTTGGTGCATGTTGCAACCAAATAACAAAAAATAACAACATTAAATCAAAATAGTTCAGGACATTTATTGGTTTTGGTCATTTTGATCATCAACATCGAGATTGTATTCTTGGAGAATACGAGGACATGAACTACGATTGTGGCCCTCACTCTTACAATAACCACAACGTTCTATACGTTGTGACTCTCTCCAATCCATTTCATTCCTTATGCGTGTTGATTTCGAGCACCCTTTAGTGCGAATTGTGGACTCGTCGGGAACAATTCGAGGGCCACTACTATCAGCGGCATTGGAATCGTTGCCGATAGGCCACCACTGTCCAGAGTATGCGTTAATGATGTTTTCTATTGAATACATAGGATCCACATACTGGTAATAATCAATGATGACTTTGGCACAAGCAGCTATGACATGCGAACATGGATATCTGTATGCTTGGAATGTGCCACACTTACATTGTCGTGTATTTAAAAAAACCACCCACGTATGGCCACCCCTCTGTGTAACTGGATTAAAAGGTTCTTCAACTTCAAATCCAGTAGATTGAATGTTGTGCAAACGAACCTGGTGGGTGCAAGCATCCTCTATATTTTTTTTGCATGGCCTCTAGTAACCTTTTGCAATATCTTTGACCAGAACCAAACTCAACTCTCGCCTGGGTTCCTTTTTGAACAAAATACTCCACCAATCTCATGTAAGTCGTTCTCACTAAAGCAGTAATAAGCAAATTTCGTGCACCTTTTAAGATTTTGTTAACAACCTCGGACAAGTTAGTCGTCATATGGCCATATCTACACCGTTCTTCATCGTGTGCAATGCTCCATTTTCCTAGGGAGATGCCGTCAATCCACCTACGTATTTCAAGGCTAGTCTCACAAAATGCTTCCAACACCTTTGAAAATGGTGTTTACAAGTTGTGTAGCCTACAAAAACGGCAACAAAACAAGATTAATTAATTAAAAATCAATAATAATTCAAACACAACTAAATATAATTGAAATTACCAATGCTTATCAACTCTTGCTTAAGTTTTGTATTCTTAAACCGGTGGTTAAAATTGCTTGCAATGTGCCGAATACAATATACATGGTATGCACTTGGTAGCTGCCATCCGAGGTTTGCATTTCAAACAGCTGATTTAATGCTTTGGTGTTTGAAATCAAACATATGCCTTGCTTTTGGGTTACATGTCGTCTTATGTTTTGCAAGAACCATGATCAGTCACTTAATGTCTCTCCTCCAACAATAGCAAATGCAATTGGCAATACACAAGAATTACCATCCTGTGTTGTTGCAATCAACAATGTCCCTTGATATTTACCGTATAATAACATGCCATCTATTTGTATAATCGATCTGCAAAAGTTGAATGCGTCACATACTGGCTTAAACGTCCAGAACACATGACGAAACTTGCGAAATCGAGGGTTAATTTAGTTATTAAACACAAAATCGGTTGTCTCCATTTTGTATGTTGATCCTGGACAACACTCAACCATTCTTTCTAACCATCTTGGCAAAAGATCATAAGATTCATCCTAGTCACCAAAGACCCTTGCAATTGCTTTTTGCTTAACCTTTCAAGCCTCCCTATATGTGGTCTTATAATTATATTGACCACTTACTCATTCTTGTATCAATGATATGGACACCGATGGGTCTTCATTGACCATACCTAGCCAAAAAAACACAATCATACATACATTGTTATATAGAGTATGAAAAAGTTTATATTGGTTTAAAAAAAAGTTAACGATAAGAAAATAAAGTGCCCTAATTATGTACCTAATATGCATGACCAGATGAACTCAGAGTCTAATTTTTGGTGGTCTTAAGATAGCATTGTGTTCATACACGAGTGTCGACCACCCCATTTAGTAATGGTCCATTTATCAGTCTTCTTCGATAATATTGCTCTCATTTTCCAGGGGCACTAGTTAGTATTATTCGGACATGTCATCGACAAAACTATTGGCTTAGATTCCACAACACGATATGATAGATGTGTCTTCATTGAATAAAGCTTCATAGCCATCTGCACATCGCGTTTAGTATCGAACCGTAAACCAGTGTAAAGCTCGTCACCCACACTCCAACTGTTAGGCACATCCATCGCAACGAAAGGTAACTCTTGGTCAGGGTGGCTCCAATTTATATATCTATAGTGGGGTGATATATTCCAAAATGGATCTTGTGTTTGGCCTAAATATAATTAAAAAAAGAATATCAAAAACACGATACTACATTCAAACATATGAAAACAAAATAAACATTCAGACTTACACCTATGTTGTGGTTGTTGTTCATTAATCAGCAATGATGAACTGATCAGTGATGCACCTAAAAAAGTAAGGTCCAACCTGCTTGACTCAATATTGGCATCAAAGTCGCCATCTACATATGTATCTGAAGAACTCCCGTTCGGTATCTGACCCTCATCAACAGCATCACTATCATCTCCATCGTCGCTTAAGTGCATCGTAACCTAAACATCAACGTCATCATTCAACTATGGACGTTCAACAACTTGGTTAAACTTCTGCTGAGATGAACTAGCTCTTGCATCCATAGACATACGAGGTTGGGTGTAATCTATTTTAGCAGGTAATGAAGAAGAACCAGCAGTGTCAACATCAACATATATCTCAAGAATAGTCATCACAAATTGTTGTTCAAACGAATCAATCATACACTCGATATCTTCATCATCACATATTCAAACACCTGAATATGTGATTGGATTTTGGCATATCAAATATCTACAAGTCAAGCTAGAAATGATTTGATGTGTTGACAAATTCAATTTATTAAAAATCTTCTAACTTAACACATCATAACTGATGCCACGTTTTATTTGAATTCTTCTTTTATTGCCTTCAAAAGTCATGCCTTTTGAATGGTTGTATTTTCTACCATTCAAATAAATAAAAGTAACAATAGAACTCATTTTTAAATATGCAAATCACAAAACAAGAAGATAACAAACAAAGATCAAAATAGACATGAAAAAACAAAGCACAAGAAGCACACAAGCAAATAACAAACACAATCAACACTCATGAAAACACAAGTAAAATTAAAAAATAGACTTTTTTTAAACTCATCCACAAATATCAATGTCATATAAAAAATAAGACAGGATCTCTGATTGAATAAGAATCGAATAAGAATCGATTCTCTGAAAAACAATTGTCTCGGTGTGCCTATACTTAAAAAAAAGTAAAAAAAATAAAATCAATGAACGTCAGTTGGCACCTCCTATTGTGGGAAAAAAATTATTTTAAACATGAGGCACTAACTGAGTTAGCCCTCCTGTTATCATAAAAAAATTATATTGAACACAAAGTTGGCGCCTCTTGTTAACCATACCTCTTTTTTTCATACAAGACAGCCTGCCTTGCACTATATAATTTTCCCCCGAACATGGACGAATGTCCAGTTCAAGGAATATGGACCGTAGATTAAAATGTACAACTAAGATCTATTCATAAAAATTCAGATTTATTTATTTCTCTTATGTTGAACGAGGAATGCACAGTATCAAACATATATTTATTTATCCACTGAAGCAAAATAGCAAAACTATAATTTTATGGCGTATTTGGATAAAAGCAATTACACATCTACTCTTATTAAGTTAAAAGAGAAACAGGGTAAAAAATAAAAAAATTGATTTCTATTTTTTATTTTTTATTTCAAATTTTCTTTTCTCTCTCACCCTAATAAAAATAGGACTAAAGTATTGTTGTATTATATTTTCAAAAATTTTAATTATCAAATTGGTTTCTTAAATTTTAAATTACTATTATATTTTTTAAAAATTTTATCATCAAATTAATTTTTAAAAAATTAATTTATTACTAAATTTGTTCTTTTCATATGTAAATATCACCATATGAAAAAGGATAAAATAAAATGAAAATGAATGAAATCTAACCAAAATCTAATTAAAAAGCTAATTTAATCTAAATAAAAAAGCTAATCTAAATAAATCTAATTAAAATCACCATTAGAAAATAAAATCCAATTGCAAAGGATAAAATAAATGAAAAACTAATTAAAAAGTTAAAGTGTTCGTTCAAAAAATTGTTAGTCTCCATCATTTCTCTGCACAACCACATGGCTGAATGTTGCAGTATTGGTCTAATCCAATCTCAATAACATTTGTTGGGACTTTCGCTTTGAGCACTGAGTACAAAAAAAAATTGTAAAGTGAGGCGCCAACTTAGTTGGCGCCTCTTATTGTAGTAAAAAAAAATATATTTTGAACATGAGGCGCCTACTCAATTAACGTTTCCTATTGTAGTAAAAAAAAATTGGTCCTCTGACAATTGTTTTTCCAATCCTAACATCTCACGACTCATTATTCTCCATTGATCACTCCACTTTATTGTTTTAACTAACATTTTGTCCTCGTATGTGAACATGTAGATATTCAACAATCCATATCCATCCTCCGACTCCGACTTGGATGACATTCGCATATGTGTATTTAGGTAGTTTAGAATTGTATATTCTTATTAGTTGTAGATGAAATTTATGTTTGTTTCAAATGTATTTAAGAGGTAGTTTATAATTAGTTGTAGATGAAATTTATATATATGTTTAGAATGAATTTAGGGAGTTTACAATTGTTTGAATTGTGTTTAGGAGATACTTTATATAATTATGTTTTAATGCATATTTGATTATATTTCGAATTTAGCATACTCGTATATGATTGTATCGTATATTGTCTACCTGGATCTGTTTTTATTTTACAGATGTTGTGAAACTTATAAAATAGACAAAATATTAAAAAAAAAATACTTTCTACATCAGTTATGGCCTTAACTGATGTAGAAAGTCACCTTTTTACACATAGAAATCGACTTTCTACATCAGTTAAAGGTTGAACTTGTAACACCCCAACTGTCGCTACAGGACAACCATACTAAGCTCTCCCTTGGCACATACACATGAATAAAATCACAACATTTATATATAAAGAGAGGAGGGTCTATCCATCTCTCTTACTTCCATACACACCATGTCTTTACAATTTATACAAATAAAAGAATGGGGGATAATACTAGACTATAATCAAAAGAATCAATATACAAATCCATCAACAGGGGAAGAGGGATACAAAATGCACTCCCTATGGCTAGTCACACTATACAACCCCATCAAAAAAAGAAACTAAATACGCCACAAAATAACAAAAAACTTGACTCCTCAACCCATGTTTCTCTAGCTCGCCGCTCCATCCTCAACTCTAAGAAGCTAGGTCCACTGAAGCATCGCCATCTGCTCCCACGCTAAATGACGTGATCATCACAGTCACACCAACATCTCGAGCGATCAGTCAGGTCTCACCCCCTACCATGGCCTATCCAAGCACCATTCAGGGATTGCCAAACTCTGATATGCGGATAAGCTTAGTAGTTTGTCAAGATAAGTGTATATGGGTGGTGGTTCACCGCGACACAAGGCCTACACTGCCTTGGTCCTCTGTGAAATTGCCCATCCACTTATCCCCAAAGGCCCATCGTCAACTGCCCCACGTCTCATTCAGCACTAAGTTGGAGGTCCGTCTGAGCTACAGCTCCGGTCAACCATCCAACTTATGTGCCTACCCGCACCACGGCATGAGGTCCATCGTCAACTACCTTGGCCGCCAACTCATGCATGAAATGCATGTATCACAACACCACACCTACTCAACAACAACAAGTCAACATACATACATGTGTAGCAACACAACACCATATGGGCCCGACCAGCACCATACGGGGTCTAACCACAATTACCAACACCAAGCAGGCCCAAACCAACCTCAAGCATGGTCAACGGGTAAGGCCCTATCCAAGCAGCCCATACTTCATGAGAAACCTCACAAAACAAGTCTATTCATAACCAGGGGAGGTCCTATCCAAGCAACCTGCCACTCCAGGGCCCTATCCAAGCAGCCCACATCCCTTAGTTAAAACCCAATCAACAACACTCACGACCAGTGGAGGTCCTATCCAGGAAACCTACCATTCCTCATATTCTTAACCATAGACTCACACTAGGAGTCCATCCCAACCATGTTTCACACAACTAGACTTTCCAGACTGATCAACTACAAAACACTACGTCACTCAACGACCCACATGCTCGCTCAACGAAGACCTTCCTTATAGAGGACCAACTTTCCTCTGCGAAGGTTCTCACTCAACAAACATAAGCCTCGCTCAGCGAATATACTGTGTTCAGAGTCTCTTGCTCAGCGACAACTGGAGTCGCTTAGTGAGTTTGCTCTAGGGACTTTCTCCAAATTCCTATTGACCACATTTCGCTCAGCAAGTCGTCTACTCACCCAACAAATAGCCACTCTAGAGAGTAGCTGTAACACCCTAAGGGGCATTACCGTAACTAGGTCTAGATTTTAAAAAAACAAACTGAGAAAGGTAGAAACAACATACAAATACTACTCATAAATATAATTGAATATTATATACGAACAATACAATAAAAAAAACATACATGCCAAATATAACTCATCTATCACTTGAAGGTATCGTACAAAATATAAACAAGAATACAAAAACATAATATAAACTAGACTACGTTTTCTTGCACGTGACTCCAAGCTCCATCTACACATGTCTTCACCTGTATCCTGAAAAAGGGAAAACTTAAAGGAATGAGACATAATGTCTCAGTGAGTGCTCTAAGGACTCTACGGCTGGGTTAGACTCTTCTATTCAGGACAACCTTCATTATTTATCTCTCATGGCTTTAGCCTCATTGGGTTTCTCATAATTATCCATACCTATGGTTGAGTCTACACCTTTCAACAGTCAATACTCCCTGTTAATTGCTCTCTCATTCTCACAACTATTATATTGGTTTACTATCTCATTCTTAACTTAAGAACTCATCCTCATTATTTATACTTTCTTACCCAAAACCCTCTTTAGAATTTACTCTTCTTCCTTTTAATATTCAAAGCTGTCCCCTAGGGTCAAGTCTAAGGTTATAGACATCCTAAAATACTCTTATTTCATTCTCTCTCTTACTTGTCTTATACCTTTCTATTACGCTATGAGGGAATTCACCTTCCTCTATCTTATTCACAACTATTATTATCCAACTAGAACCCTCATAACACTATCCTAAGGTCTAGCCTCTCACTTATCCTTAAGGTAGCAAACACAATTCCAATTACAAGCATATAATTGTTTCACATTCTTTGTCTAGTAACTAGACATATACCTTGTTTTGTTTTATCAAACAGGAACGACACTCGTGCAAGATATGATCACATGTCCACAACTTTAACATTTCATCACAAGGCACAATTGCATTCTTACATAGAATTCACATAAATAAGGTCACATAGAATTCACATAATTACAACATAGCACACTCTAACATATCACACTATAACAAGATACATATGCGTGCTATGTTCCTAAACCACTACTCATGCACATGTGGTACCAACCTAAACTTTTCGGAAAGTAGACTAGGAGTAAATGCAGGCCATAAGAAGCGTCATCGGTACCGATGCCTTCGGCTTTCGCACCCTCAACTAGCATGATATCCCCCGGTGACTAGTTAGGGTTACCCAGTTTTGCCAGTACGCCCCGGCTCCATGGGATCAGCATGGACCATTGGAGTTTTCCCAACCGAATAACCTCCAAGGCTAAGGTTAGACAACCCATCACGGCCTCCACCAGCCAGATTCCTACATACTTTCCTCATCACATAACTCAAATGTTATGATGCATGGTCACAAATAATTCTTACAACTTTTTATAAACTTTTATCATGAAACATTGACACAATTTCATATCACACTCAGTTTCTTTCAAGGTAAATAATAATCATACAATATAACCTCAACAAGGCATAAGAAAACAAACAACAATGAGTTAAAAACTGCAAAGAAGAGCTCATAAACACAAAGAACGGAATAACAAAAGTCGTATCCGCCTAGCAGGACGGAAGTCCCACCCAGCGGTCCAGCGAACCCGCCCAGCAGGTCTGCGTCGGAACCCAACCCGCCCAGCGGCTCCGCGTGCCTAGTGTAAACGCAGAATCCAGTTTTTGAAGAAAAGTCGCCCAGCGGCTATCTAATCCCGCCGGGCAGATCCGAGGTACTAATTTTAATTTATTTTTCCTATTGTCTTTGGGTTCTAAATGCTTCAAGATAAATAATTAAATTCTTAATCACTCTTCTACATCGATAATTGGTCAATCTAATCTATAATTTCCTTACTCCTTCACAATCCCCTCAAAACCCATCAAATCCCTAAATTTAGGTATAAGGAGGGAAAAGATAAATAGATGAACAAGAAGAAGGAAGGACATGGGGGAGAGCACTCACCTTTGTGGACATGCAAAGTTAGGTTCTAGTGTTTGGATTCTCGATTTCTATTCTTCCTCCTTCTCTTCCTCTTCTTCTTCCCTTCTTTTCCTCATTCTCTCTAACTTCTTTCTTCTTCTATTTGTGACGGCTAAACCTAATCCTCCTTCTCTATTCCCTTCTTATAACATGTGGGTGGGTATGTGGCTTAGTGGGCTTTAGTTCCCTATTGGGCCCTAGATGCTCTTTTGGGTTGTATGATAATATTCCTACTAATTTATAATACTAAGGTATTAATAACAATAATAATAATAATAATAATAATAATAATAACAACAACAACAACAACAACAATAATAATAACAATAAATATAATAACAACAACACAACACAATAATAATAATAATAATAATAATAGGAAATATAATAATAATAATTCTTAAGACATCTTTTGTCTAATAACATATGAGAAGGGTTCTACTAAAAGCTATCTCATGGTTTATTTCTAGTACTTGAAATTTGGGCTGTTACAGTAGCCAAGATCTATCCCCACTCCTCACTTAGTGAACACAGTGTTCGCTTAGTGAATCACTCGCAACAGAGAGCAACAACTCTCTAGGGCCTCAATTCGCTCAGCGAGTTAGATACTCGATTAGCAAATTGCTTCTTGGCATTCTAAGACACCTACATTCGCTCAACAAGTCACGTACTTGCTCAGCGATAACTCTTTTGGAAAATTTCTAGATTTTCTATGAACACTCGCTCAACGAATAAAATTTCGCTCAACAAATTCCTCTTGCATTACAGCCATTACTAAGACTCAAGAACATTCGCTCAACGACGTGAGGGGTCGCTCAGTGAACACCAGGCAATAGTAATAGAACTCTCTTCAAAAACCCCAAAAATCTAGACTTTTTACTCACTCATAACCTAAATCAACTCCACAAAGGTCGAATATAACCATACAACATTCCACAACCACATACTCAACATAAACCACAATCCATACAACATTCCACCATGAATCAATTTTGAAATCAAGGAAACCCATTTCTAACAACATTTCCACAAAACTCAACCAAATCATGCTTTCTAACACAAACCACAACAACATACATACACTACCACGTTCATGTAACATATATTCAATGAAAGTAAGCTTCCCTTACCTCTAGGAGTTCCAAATCCAAGCTTAGGGAAGAGAAAACATGAGAAAAGCCAACCCTTAAACCAAACTCCGTGAAGGCAAGTCAATGACAGCTCTCCTATGCCTAAAAATGGAATTCTTCACTGGATTTGGGTCTCACACTTCAAGGATTTCAGCAAGGGGTTAGGGAGAAATTGAGAGAATGGGAGATGAGAGAGTGAGAGAGAGAGATGGGAGAATGAGAGAAAATGTGAAGAAAGGGGTTTTACGTATCTTAAAACTCTCCTTGAGCCTCACAAGGCTTCGAGCCCATTAAAGCTCATGATCCGTCTATTCACTCTCCAAAACTCATAACTAGCCACACTCAACTGTTTTTTCCTCAATAACTCAAACAAATACCAACAACACTCTCAATTTGGCTCAAGCACACTTTCTCAGTTCCCTAAACTCAAATAGAAATTCCAAGACAACAGCATAAAACTAAAACCACATCACAACAATTATTAACAACAATCAATAACAACTCATTTATTCGTTTTAAATACTAAGATCACATATTAATTTCCACTTTTTTTTTAAAACACTAAATCATACATTAGAAAAACAGGGTGTTACAGGACTAATGTAGAAAGTCACATCTTTCTACATCGGTTCATCTTGGAACTAATGTAGAAAGTCTTTTTTAAATCGATTCTTAGTCCAATGTAAGAAAGTCTGACTTTTTATATCGATAGGATCTACATCGGTTCAAGAACCAATGTAGAATCCCCGAGATAACCGACGTTAAAAGCTGTTGTTGTAGTAGTAAGTTGTGACTAAAGTCTTTTTGGTGACTATTTTACCATGCTCAATCCAAATACAATGATTGAACATGAACTCATACTTAGATAAATGAACCTTAATATCGTCATCACTCGATAAAAAAGTTTACTTCTCCCATTGTTAACGTCATATGTTTCCTTACATAATTGATAAATACTTTTACAAATTTTGATTTAAGACGGACCCCACCAAGATAGAGTGTACAATACATTCAATTATGATTTAAAGAATAAGAATCTAACTTCTCTAATGAACATGCATCTTAAATTTTAAAAAATTAACGATATACAACTTTAAAAAATTTATTAAACATGCATCATACACTACATAAAATGTCATTCAATAAATGGTATATAAATTGTTTGGTTAAATAACTTAATTAAGCATTTATTTAATGATCTCTTATCTCATAAGAATTTATATTATAATTTGATTAAGAAACTTATCAAAGTAAGTTAAAAATATGATATTTTAACAAACTTATAAGAGTTGTAAACTATTTAATAAGCCAAAAAGGCCTCATATAAAATCTTTAAAATTCTCATTTAATTTACATCATGCATAAGTTAATACCTTAACACATAATTTAATAAACCTTTTTTGTTAAAAAAAAATTACACTTATTATCTAAACAAATATTTTAATTTAACTCAATTATTAATCATGCGCCATTTAATTAATACTATATATCAAATATTATAATTCAAAATATTAAAAATATGAATAAGTATTTAAAATATATACACTCAACAATATATATAGTACAAGTATTATGGTATCTAATATTATAGTTATGTTATATAAATAAATATTATTAATACAATCTATATTAAATTTGAAAATATTATTGTTCCATCCCACCAAAAAGTCACACATTGCTTAAGAATCAAGGCTAAAAGTAGTTTATAAACAGCTTTCTTCTTTAACCTACCGAGGTGCCTTTTAAGGACAAAACCATGAAGGCCGACAAGAGCTAAAACAAACAATACCTTAGATGCGATGAGTCTAACAATATATGGAGCAAACTTGAGGTTGAAACATTAGTGTTAGAAGAGAACCTAAGCCACCATGAAGGCCTATGAAAGACAAAGTGGACAATACCTTGATTGTAGTAAGCCTAACAATGCAGTAAACTTGAGGTCAGAATAATTATAAACACATAAGTTTAAAGAACATGTAAAAAAATGTGTACATATAATAAAACATTCTTTACATTAAATAAACAAATTATAATTAATAAATATAAGATTTATTATGAGCATGCATTGTATAAAAGTTAAATATAAAAAATCCTAATCATAATATAAAAATTTACCTAAAGAGTTGGTCAAAGCAAGATACACTAAATCAGGGTCTTACTCTTCTATAGCAATGCACGTGTTATATATAAAAAATAAAGATTATAAAACATAACATACAAGTAACACAATATAAAAAAGATAAATACATAACTAAATTTTAAAAGTTATAAATTTCGACAAAGTTACCTTACAATTTTCAACCACAAAGTTGTATTACAAACTTAAGATTGAAAGAACTTAAATAAGTTTTGAGAGTTGAGAAATTTAAGAGATAGAATGGTAAAGATGGCATGAATGGTGGTGTTAGGCCAATATATAAGCCCTTCTGATGGTCATCACGCTATCATTAATGACTCATGAACATGTCGTTACATACTAATAGTAATATTGTTCACAATAACATAATGTGGTCGCATATGAAAGGTCTTATAACTAACAGTGCACCTACAATAATAGATATTTTTTATTTTTAAAAATATATATTACTGATAATTAAGTTGTCTATAAATGTTTGCATGTCATTATCGATAGCCAAGCTATTGGCAATGTATTCACCTTTACTTCGCTCAAAATAGCATGAAAATTACTAACAATTATTATATGATAAATGTCAGTCATGAATGCCAATTACTAACAGCTTTAGCCATCAACAATTTAACATTTACTAACAACAAAAATTTCATTAATAATACCTAATTTTCTTGTAGGACACCACCTTTACCCCTACTAAGGACCAGCTTCTTAATCATCATCACCAACTTGATCATTTTGGCATCGTTTGAAGGAATTGAACCCATGACCACATAGTGGCCACATAGTGATTGTCTATGGGTCTCTAACCTTAATCGTGCCACACTAAATCAGCATTGTTAAAGAAGCACATGAATGACACATTCCTTCAATAAGGCTATGGGATGTGTCTCTCTCTATCCCTTGTAGTGTGGCCATAAAGGAGAAAGGGAAGTGAACATCTTTATAATGTTATCCCCTTTTCCTTCTCTTCAATCTCCTATTGATGCAAGTGAACCATATGACCATCACTCAACTACCAATAATAGAAAAAGAAAAGAAAAAAATAGAGTAAAGGAGACAAAGGTCACGAGCTACTAAAAAAGCAAAGATATTCTATTTTACCTTAGGACAAAAGAGATGCCTTGATTAGTGACATGAAATATCAATGAGGTAATCCCTCTCAAATAAAAAGGGAACCTTTTGATGTGCAAGTGATATGGGAAAAGAAAGAACCCAAGTGGGTGATGCAATGGAAGAGAAGAGAGTAGTGTCCTATAAGAAAAAAGTTTGAAATTTAAAAGCTCAGGTGCCAAGAAAACACAAGCAAACTGCAAGCTTCCCCTTTTATATAGAAAGAAAATAGAGGTGGATTTGTGTTTTCACTAAAGCTATTAACTCCTACAATTAATGATAGAAATGAAACATAATCATCCGTCATAATAAGGCACAAAACATTGGGTTAACTACCACCCACTATGTGCCACACATGCCACTAGCACCACTTATGGAACTTGGAAGGTCACACTACTCTGATGGTTGTGCAATCGTCTAACATCAAATGTCTCTTCACTTGATAATCTAGCTAAAGAGCCTTGGATAAATACACTTGGGCCTACAAAAATGTCAAAGCCTCAAACAAAGAAGGATTAGTTTCAACATAACTTCAGAAAGAAAGAGCTTAAATTTGTTTTGTAAGGGCTTAATTTAGATTATGATGACATCACCACTACATTTAAGCTTGGTGCTTACATTGCCATGTCAAGTTAGGGGGTTACTATTTTGAATTAACTCATCAAGGCCCAATCCAAATGCATTAATGATGTTCAAACAAGGCCTAAAACCTGAATCAAGGATTCCCAACACTTACTCACACCCCTATGCTAAGGGTTCCAAAATATTTAAATAGTCAAGAGGATCTACATTTTGTAGGCTTATCACATGGTTGCAGTCTGATGTCATGGCCATGACTTACCCATATATGAGCCTTATAAATATGATACCTGTCACCATGTATGTACAATTTTCATTTCCTATTACTTTGTTGACTCACATTAACTTGAATTTTGGAGTATCTTTATAGATACCCACCACCTTCGCCCTTATTCTAGACTAGCTTTTTGATCATCACTAACTAGAAACATATCTAGTGAGTTTCAAAGATCCTAGATGACTCAACTTGATCATATCACAATTTTTATTTTTTAAACTGTAAAAATAAATACATAAAAAAATAACTATATATATTTTTTAATCATTTTAAGATAAAATTTACCCATTCACGATGTCGTGCCTTATAATGGATTTTTGGCAATGAAGTCAATACTTACTTTTTGACTGGTCAGAAATTAAAACAAAAGCTCGTGGGCCTTCTGTTCGATATAGCAGTTTCCAATCCCAATATCCAGCAGAGACAATTCTTCCGTTTCATGAGGAAATCTAGGTCGCAAATACTGACACCGACCAAAGCATGTGACCAAACCACATTCATTATGACATGTGATGTTATTTGTAAACCTCACGACAATAGGCAAACGTAAAGTACCTATTAAGAAGATTACCAAAAAAAAAATAATAACAACTAATTAAAGAATTTAATAGTAGAATTTTTTATTAAAAACTGAGATAAATTACATTGAAAATCAGAAGAGTGTGTTGATAATTTTTTTTTCTGAAAAATTAAAAATGTTTAATATAATTTATTCAATTTTCCTTTATCAATTCATTGATATTACGTCATAATCCTATAAAAAATTAACAACATCTGCCCTTTTGTCATTTGCTAATTCCCCACAACTTTCTCACAGCAAAAAAAAGGAAAATAGGAAGGAAAGGCTTTTGTTGGGGAAATTGGACGACACACAATTTTTATTAACCTCCAGAATTCGTAAAAAACACAAAAGTAAAAAAGAATTTCAACTTATATTTCATTCTCTTTCCCGAAAAATGAAAAGTTAGTAACATAAAAAACAATTAGCTATTCAGTCCAAATATTAAATTCTTGCCCCTTGACATGCTTTTGCCTCAACAACACATTGTATCATCAAAATTTCCTCTCCCATCCACATCTCCGCAGCATTTGTAGCTGTTTCTATAACTTGATTATAACCAACTAGCAACACCTTTTTCATGCTATAAGCATGAATTTGCTTAAATTTCTATCTTATTCATCCACAACACACACTCTTATTGAGTGTGTTACCAACTGCCTACAAGACAACACTAAACTCTCATTCAACCAAACCAAATGAACTTTAGTGGAGATAAATTAAAATTTCATGACTTGCAAGTGCCATCAGAGGAGGGTCAGTCATATTTTCTCCTCTTAGAATTTGAAGTATCAAAGGAAGAATCTGTACATGATCCAACTGTTAATTCATCACTTATAGAGCTTAAGCATGCAGCATCCAGCACACCAATAGGGCTTTGGGGTACAAATGGTGCTAAGTTGCTGCCCAAATTAGCAGAATCTTGAATCAAGGACAAATCTTTAATCAACTCAAGACACTTCAAAATTCTTCCCTGCAAAATGAAAACCTCATAACTCAGTAAACAAAACAATTTCTTTACAAATGGAAAATAATATATATATATCAAACACCAATTGTCAGCAAAAGCAAATTTGTACGCTCCCTGCTATTTGTTGTGCGGGAAGTGGGAATCACCATATTACCTTCTCTACAATGACAAAACATGTCAAGGCCTTCTCAATTTCTTCTGCTTGCAATTCCCTCAATACAGAAATTGCCACTGCTGCGGCAATTTCAGAAGGCCTGAATTCCAAGAAATTGATACCTATATTGATTTCCCAACAAGCACCGCGTTATTCCTCAAGAACATAGTGTAAAGACTACACATACTAACAGAGTAAAGAGAATATATACATCTAATCATGTTAAGGATGAGCCCTACTGATCTCAAAATGGATGAGTTTACTAGAAGTTGGTCACAAGTGATCTTCTTGAGGAAGTAGTCTAGGAAGGAACATGGAGTTAAAGCTTGCATTTTCCATCTCAATGTGCCTAGTACCAGTAGTTCCATTCTTTGAATGGTTTTAGCTTCAAATACAAACTTAGGTTCTCCAACCTACCAATTACAAACAAAAGTGAGAAAATCAGAGGAAAATGTACATGAGAAAAGTATATTTGACAATCTTGGGTTATACCATTGTACTATACCTGTAAATCTACACAAGGAGGCACTTTAGTCTCATCCATTTTAGCAGCAATTGACAAACATGCTATAGCTAACAGTTGTACACTCCAACTTTTGCCTCTCTAAATATACCAAGAGAAAAGGCCAGCAAAATGGATTTAGACTATCAAAAGGAGATAAAAAAAGTCAATAAAACACTAGTATGCTTTTAGTATTTGATCTTACTGGTAATTCATATACCGATAGGAACCGATCCAAGTAGTTCACAGATAGACAAAAGCTACAGGGTCCAAAACCATAGTATGCATGAGCCTGTTGATCACATTCGGCAGAGTAAAATTCATTAATACAATTATCCAATCAGAAACCAAATTACACAGCTTCAACAAGTAATAAGGGGAACATGATCAAAATCCAAATAGAATGAGAAGAACAGAGATGTAAAAATATAAGAAGTTCTCAGATTAATTTGGCCTTGCAAAACCACTTTAGGAATTGACAGTAGTACAGCCTCTACATAACCAACTTCAAAATTTATGAAAATAAAGGAAAATTCACTGCAAAAGCCAATTGAAACCCAATAGGAAAGCCATAAATTGAAAAGAAATTGATATTAGAATGAGAAAGTTAATCTTCTAGATGACTAAAACCACATTAAATATACTTGAACCACCAAGGTAAGAATCCAAGGAAAGTAAGTCAACCAAAAAAATCTTAGAGGGGATTCATTTTTCACTTTCATTGAATGAAAAGAAAAGGGAGCTTGGTTGAAAGTAATTATTCTCCATCAATCAAACAAGCAAGAATCAAGAACCCCCATTAGAGAAAACCAATGAGCCCACCTTCCAAATCCAATCAAGAGCCTCCCTCCTAACACTCAAGTCCAAGTCCCCACTAAGCAGCCTCTTCAGGTAATCATCCCGGGGCAAATGTTCCCTCTCCTTCCCAATCAAACCCAGAACAGTTTCATCACTCTGTACAAGAAAATCCAAGAAATGTTTCGATCCATGATTGTCCTTAATCAGACATTGATTGTTAAAGTTAAGATTTTTGTGGTCCCAGGAAGGAGACCCATCTGCAACATTACATTCAAACTCATCAAAGCAAGTGTCATTGTTTTCCAGACACAGAAGGCTTGAGGTTGCAGGGTCAATGCTCTCTTCCATTGTTAGACCTCAAAATGGTAGAAAAAACCAATGGAAACCTTATAAAACTAGTGTCTCAATAGATGGAATAAAAGAAGAAAACTTTTATGCACATAAAAATGAAAACTCTATAGGACTGTAGACACTTAGAGAATTGAGAGTAATGTGGAGTGGAGGATGAAAGAAGAGGGTGGGGAAAGGGATGACGTTTATGTGGGAAACTTGGCATGTGTCTTTAGGGTAAAGGGGGAAGAAAAGAGTAATATTTGTAAAGCCGCCAGAATCGATTGGTTCACACGTGTAATTGTGAGTCTGGTCCGGTAAAAGAAAAGAACATAGAAAGTAAATAGTATCAAAATCGTGAAAGACTACCAAAATCGTTTGGTTTTTCCACTTAGACAATATGAAAGAAGCGTTTCCCTTTTGTAAAATAAAAACATATAATTTTTTCTATATTTATCTCTGGTATGTTGATTTTGACTGAATTTGGCTAAAAATGATTATTAAGTCGAATCATAAAAATAATTTTGTTATTCTTACATAACGTCTCGATTTAAATTTTGTAAAATAAAATAGATAATAAAAGAGTTTATTTTTTTAAGTAGAAGAATTCAGTTTAACTCAAATTAATCATATTGAAAATGACTGTTCAATACATGAAGTTTCAAATAAAGAAAATAAAATTAATTATAAAGTGAATAATCAATTTTTCAATTTAATTAATCAGACCAATATAAATTTTACACAACTACAAATAGAAATATAATTTCTTTTAAATATAAAATTTCAAGCAGCAAAAAGGAATTAATGTATCAACTAATTCTAAAATGAAATAATAAGTTTAGGCTAAGCTGTATGAGTATTTTTTAGTTATTTTCGTGATTAATTAATCCTTGATACATTCAAACATTTAATTAATTAAACAAAAAATAGCCTACTTGAACATGTGATTGTCATAAAATTAAATTATTATCTTACATTTTTATATAAAATTTTTGAACAATAATACACTTTGCCTGTCATTCCTTATTCACATGCTTACCCTTTTTTTAATATGATATTCACAAACTTTGTACTACTGGGTTAAAAAATGAAATGAAGCACAAGGTAATTGTAAGGAAATTAAGATGTTATATATGATTGTACAACATTGCATATATTCAATAACAATATAATGACTAATCTTGGTTATGCTATGTTTGGTTACAAGCTATTAATATATTTCTGTAGCTTATAAAAAAATAACGATAAAATGCATATTTATTTAGTCATGGTTAGATAATTGATCTTCATTAGATGTCAAGTCTTTCTCTCTAATTATCAAGTCAAGATGCAATTTTCAATTGGTAAAAGATTTACGGTCAGGGTAGGAGGAGAAACCTAGCCTGTATTTATTACTATGTCTACCTAAACAATCACTCTTATCATAGGATGATAAGGAATGAATCAATACTAATAGTTACTTGACACACCAGTCCAATAAAGTGTTATATGCTTTAAAATGTAATATGCTTCTATATTTCATATAAAAGGGTCCTAGGAAAATAAGAATCGAACTCCTTAACAAACACAGGCATAAATAGCTAGTCATCTGGTTCATAAAACAAAGTCATAAAATCAGAATCTACTACTTTGCAATAGTTCTGAACTTCTGATTCTCATAGTTTCACCTACATATGAAAGACTAGCAAACCTGCAATTAAAGAAGATGCTTTCATTAAAAGGAAAGTAAGTACATCAAAAAACTCGAGAAGGAATGTTTCAATAAATCGGTTTCTCATATAATATTCCTATTGAAAACTAGTTCCATTGTACATGGAAGTTTATTTTAGAGGACTTGGCAGAAAGATTTTTGAAATGGACTCCTACTAAAACCCAAAATCATGGATCAATTAATACCATGAAACTGATTCCTACTTCTTTAATTGAATCCCCCTTCAAGAAAGGTTACTTTAAAATGAAAATGTGAAAGATACGTGCTCTCTCTTTCTAAAACTTTAGGAAGACATATTCCTAGTCCTTTTCATAACCTAGAGATGCTTCCTCTTTTGCTCTCTCTTTCATAAGATACTTTATCTTTCCATCCACTCTCAATGGGAGTTGTCTACAAAAAATTCTTCATATAGTCATATATGGGAGACTTTATACCATAGCCAGAATCACGTGTATTATCAGTTTTAATATCAGTCTTTTTGGTTGTTAGAGACGTATGACCACACATATATACATAAATATATGCCTCCTTTGATGTGTTTAGCTTAAGCACGGTGGTCCAAAAGTAGCCTTTATAGTATTAATTTAGTTGGTCCAAAAGTAGCCTTCAATAGATCCATCACTTGAGAGTGCTTGCTAGCTAGCTACTACAAATACACAAATCAATGCCTTGATAGTTGATTGTGAAAGTAGCTAGAACATAAGCCATAGCTCCTGCCATTTCATAAGCACAGATTTGGAATAAAAAACAGAATCTCTGTCTATGCAGAGCAATGCTGCCTTCATGTGTCGTCCTTGTGCCTTCCCACTTGTGAAAGTTAAGAATTCTCTGATAGATATTGTTAATAAACTTCAGACTGAAAATTTGCAATTGAAATAACCAACCATCCATTCTGACTTAAGGTTATGGAAATTCATAATTTCATACGATCGTACCTAGTACAGGTTGAAGATTTTCTTAAGATGTATACAGACTGCAAGAGCCTTCTCTTTCATGCCCTTCTCAGCTTGAGTTGTTTCTGTTTTTTTTTTTTTTTACATATTATTATTATTATTATTAGAATACACAACTTGGAGTGTAAAACTCTTATTCTTCTCACTCTCTTGATTAAACACATTCTCAATATTCTTTCTCTTTTCTCCTTTAGGTGTGCATTTTCACACATATTTCACACATGCACTTCACACATTGTTAGGATGGGCCTAGGGAGGCCCAATAGAAAGAAAATTAAGTTGCTCAAGCACTTTATAAGATGATCTTAGAATATTAGGATATTATTGATAATATTATTTAATTTTTATTTCACTTCCGTAAAGCCAGATGATGACACTGGTAGGGTCATTATTTAGGCTTCTTTACCAAATTAGTAATTAAAAAAACAATTTACCAAATAAATGTAGAAAAAAAAAAAAAGCAATTTACCACAATGAGTTGTTTTAGACATGTTGGATTTTGATGTGGAATGGATAACTGTAGAGCACAAAGATAACATAAGAAGGGGGATTGAATTGTGTTATAGCAAATTTTCTTAATTCTTTTGTTAACGACGTATTTAGAATAGGATTAAACAGATTTTCAAAAAAGTTTTATAAGACAAACAAAAGCTGAAAGACAAACAAGAAAACAAACAAAAATTATACTAATTCGTCTCACCTTAGAGACTACGTCCAGTTCTTGGCAACAACCAAGTTCCACTAACTTTTTTAAGTTATAAGTATTCTTTTCACAAGCCTCTTCAGGCTCAACCCAAGTAGTCTTTCACTTGCCTCTCCAAGCAAACACCCAAGTATTCTTTGAATCAAAGCCTCTTCAGACTTCCACCAATCTCGTTGAGAAAAGGTTTACGCGTGAGTTACCTCACTGGGTTTAACGTCTTAACAAACGAATATACAATGAAATATAAAAAGATTTTTACAAGCAGAGTTTACACAAGCTTTTTTTTTTTCTTAAAGTAATTTATGATCAGCAGCAACAACGACTTTCGAAAGAGGTCTCTTCTTCTATTTATAGGCTTCGAAAAGAGATCCGCTGAGTGCTTTGCAGAAGACAGCCTTCGTAGTCGTTGGAGCATTAAATGCAGCATTTAATGCCTTTCACCAACTTGTCATATGATAAGATAAAGCAGTCTGCTTATCTTTTCTCTTTTTGTACTCAATCTTGTAGCAGTTGTTATGTCCGTTTTCCCGTTCTAACATACACACATATATTCCTTCTTTTTCGCTGACTATCTTCGAGAGTAGATATGTAAGCTTTATACGTTTTGAGATAGCTTACGCTCTGATTGATGTGCAGATCATTTTAGAACATTGTTATCATCTGTAAGATTTGTTAGTTACGAAGTTTATCTAATCAAAAGATAAGACGACATTTATTTTAAAAATATCAGACGAGTGTATACGAAGGTATGAACAGACGATTATGTAAGGACATATATAATTTTAACTGTTTGTTATTATCAAAAATTTGAGGATTATAAATTCGTCCTTTGTCTTAACAATAACATAGAAGGAGTCACTGTTACTAGCACAACACGTTTTTTTTACTATGTACAAATACGGCGCCCCTGACAATAGCGCCACCCACTTTTTCTGCCACAACAAAAGGCATTGGTGGCAGTGGCACCACCCAATCAAATTTTCCAAAAGGAAAGGCACTGTTTGATTAGCGCCATCTATTTTATCATTTTTTACATCTAATCTATTGAATCAAGGAAGGAAGCTGTGTTGTGGTGATTGAAGGGAGTTGAATATTGGCCAAGGTAAGATTCAATGCATTTGGGTAAGTTTCAAGATGCAATGAAGTTAAGTAATTTCTTCTCATTGAAAGTTATTAGTAACAATTTAAGAAAAAATATTAAAAAAATTAAATTTCAATAATTATTCGTAGTAATTATTCTTTTGATAAAAGGAGCACTTCACGTGTACTTGATGGAAAAATAAATTAACCATATATATTAATTATATTGCTTTAAAGAAAGAGCACATATTGTAAGAATAATATATAATACCGTGAATTGTGGGCGAGATTGAAATATATAGTATGAATAATTATTGAAATTTATTTGAACTCTCTTCAATGACCACAATACAAGATTTCCCTCTAATCAATATTTTCATTTTTGCTTCCCTATTCAAATTGACCCACAACAAGACATGGAGTAAGAAAAAGCCACAAAACACGTGGCAATGGCTTCCGACGCCTTCCCTTTTGGAAAATCTGATCAAATAGGTGCTACTGCCACCAACACCTCCTGTTTTGGCAGCAAAAGTCAGTAGCGCCACTACTACTAGCATCTTCTTTTATACTTTGAAAAAAGTGTGTGGCGCCATTGGTACCAATGTTTTTCCCATATCAATTTCACGTCAGAAACCGATGTGTCCAAAACACCCCATTTTAGTAAATTGTTTTTTTATAATATTTTAATAATTTTTTTTTTATGTACTTGTTTGGTCAAACACCCATTATTCAATTGTTGGCATGAATTAGGTTATATAAGCGTATTTCCCCTAACCTATGAGGTATTAATGAAAAATTTGAATGTTATTCCTATTGTAGTTTTTATCTTCTTAGCTTTGGTAATAGTAGTTTCTTAGCTTTACGGTAGATAGTTATTAACTCCAATAATTGGGGGAGAGGATCTTCTCCAATTGACAAAAAAAACTAGATATAATCTCAACCTTTGTTTAATTTTAATATTTAATAATTTTAATATATAAAACACTAGCAAAAACATGCATGAATGGTGAGAATTTTAAATTAAATACTTTCTAGTTTTTTTTCAACTAGAGAGGATTCATTCCCAATAATTGTTGCTTTCATCGGCCTACTCCACCTCCCATGGAAACCTTCATACAATTTCCAACCAACTGGACACCCTCCACTCACAGCTAGTGCACACACAGAAGCTGAAAGACCTTCGTCAAACCTTCCTCCAACAATCCCTTGATTCTTGTCACACCATTCTCGCTTCCGCCTTTGCTAGACTCCGCGAGCAATTAGCGTAAAAAACCAGCCAAACACTTTTTCCAGGTTCCTCTTGCCACGTTGCTCCCCACTCAATTCTTCCTCAATCATTTGTGCCCGCACCCTTCCATATCCTCAATCAACCTTTTCAGTTTCTGCAAACCCAATACACCACATTTGGTGAGAACCCATCACACCCAAATGCAGCAATTTCTCCCCTCCATTCAAACCACATCACGCCGCCCTTAATTATTCCACACATACCCAGGCCACACCTCCCAACAACCCACTTTTATCAGCTATCTATTTTGAATCGTTAAGTGCATCTTCCACCAAGCCCGCTGGCTGCCACCCACAAAACTACACAACCCACACACCGTTAGATCAACATCTTTTAATCTCCCACAAATCTCAGCCCTTCCTTGTTATAATGCTCCATGCATACCCATTTTTTTTTCCACACCAACAGCCCACACGTATCCCCAGAGGTCTCCACAACCATCTGATAATTTTGGTTTTCTTCTCACTCAATCTCCTCTGCTGAGTCATGACTCCATCAATGTGTTTTACCATTTGTTTCAGAACCTTGAGGACAAGGTTTTATGTGGACCCATCAGTGATGTTAGGATGGCCTAGGGAGGCCTAATAGAATGAAAATTAAGTGGCTTAAGAACTTTATAGGATGGTCTTAAAATATTATGATATTATTTATAATGTTATTTAGTTTTTTTATTTCAATTCCATGAAGCCAGATCATGATACTTGTAGGGTCATTATTCAATTGTTGGCATTAATTAGGTTATATAAGTGTACTTCCCCTAGCCTATGAGGCATCAATGAAAAATCTAAATGTTATTCCTATCGTAGTTTTTATCTTCTTAACTTTGGCAATGGTAGTTTTTTAGTTTTACAATAGATAGTTATTAGCTCTCTAATACAAACTACCCCTGAAACTAGCAAAATAATTTCTCTCTCAATCATTTCAAATTACTCTATTTTTATCTTTATTTATATATTTGATCTTATTAATTGTTTATACTTTTTAATTTACCCTCTTTATCTCTATCTCTAAATTAAATTTTAATAGCTTTTTAAAACAACTTGTTAATAGTGAAAAATGTAACACCCTTACCTTAATTTTTCAACTATTTTTTTAATATTTGATGATTTATTTCTAAAAATAAAGAATAAATTTCAAAAATTTTCTCCCCCGATTGTGTCCAGAATGTTGAGAGCTATTTAATTGTGATTTTTAATAATTTTTTCAAGATGAGGCCTAAAGAAATTAGAAAATGACGATTTTGTCATTATTTTTCAACATTAAAGACTGACATGAGAAAAGATTCAATTGACATTAAAATGTCAATTTGAGTTTAGAATCATGTTATGTGCATTAAAATATAATTTTAGAAATTTTCTGAAAATTATCTGAAATTTTGGTGCTAAATGTTTAAAATATCCTAAATGTTTGTTAAGCCTAGCCAATATTGGCTTGACATTCAAAAATAGTAAAAATAATAATCTCAATTCATTTTTAGGTAAAATATTTAATTTTATAATTTATAAAAATTTTGGTATTTATTGAATTAAAATAAGTTTAATATGAATTTTCTATCTCAAAAATACAAAATAAATAAATAAAATTCAAAATAAATTATTAAAAATTAAAATTAATTATTAAAAATTAAAATTAATTATTAGAAATTTATTTTTGATGAAAAATAATGTATATGTCTGGTTTTACATTAAAATGCATTAATTTGATATTAAAAGTTAAATTATTCAAGTTTTGGTTATTTTATCGGTACCAGCTAATTTAACTGTAAATAAAATTAACATAGATAAAGCTAGAACAACTCATAAGCCACACGTCTAGCCCTAGAATGGTTGATTCACCTCCTATTTTGAATATGTGTCCACCTACACAAATTAAAGATAAATAAAAACCTAGATTTATTACATAGTCCATTATGTCATTTTTGGACACCTAGGCTCCTTCCAACTTCTATAAATACTCATGATCTTGAACACATTTTCATCATCTTCTCTCTTCAAAAACTGGCGAAATCCATATAAGGTCTCTCTTTCTAATTTTTTTTTCTTTATTATTATGTTTAAATTTTGCTAGTTTTCCATTAACTAGTAAAATCCTCTTCCTAGAAGCTTTGCACTAACACTTTCATCAACCTTCTCCTCATTTGAGCTACTTTGAGAGGTAATGGGAGGAGTGGGGTTAATTCTAAATTTTAGTCACTTTACATGTTGGTAGGAAAGGGTTTCTCCTAAATCTTTCAATGCTTAAATTTACTATGTTTTCTTATAATGTTTAATGTTAGAATTTAATTTTTACTAAATTTTTATGCTGCCCAATTTTATAATTAAAATGTACTTACTATATTGTTATGCTGCTCAATTTTAGATAATTAAAATCAATTTGCTAAGTAGTTACTCTGCTCAAATTTAGAAAATTATAATTATTAAGTAGTTATTCTGCTCAATTTTAGATAATTAAACTTTAATTACTAAGTTGTTATTTTGCCCAAATTTAGATTTTTAAGATATAATTACTAAGCTATTATTCTACTAAAATTTTAGCAATAAAATCATAATTATCAAATGTTATTATGCTAAAATTTTGGTAATTAAAATATGATTTATGGATTGTTTAAATTACTATTGTGCAATTTCTACAATATAAGACAAAAATGTTGATTGTATTGGTACTTAAATTAAATGAGACTAAAGAAAACCTTTGTTTGAGAAGTTTGAAACTAATAAGTTAATTAGTAATGTAAAGCAAGGGACATGTAGTGACACGACACCCTACTAGGGAAGCTACAGTTTGGTACGCTGAAGAATGAAAGGTAGGGACCCACTTATGAAGATATTAGGATAGACATTGAGTGGTGAAGGTCCCAATAGCCAAGGTAGTGCCCGTGAGCTAGGATATTCGTTTGACCAAGCTTGATAACCCTAACAATTGCTCAACATTCCAAGATTGGTGTGAGAGTATACTTCTATAAATGGATGTCCTAAACTATTATTTTGTTTCTCAATGATAATAAGGACTGTACCATGTAATGTTGTTGAGAGAAGTATATGTACTCCTAGTCACTTTTTTGGTTCTGTTGAGAACTATTACTCATTAATAGAGAGTATAGATCCATGCCGAGTCAAGGACAACACAATACAAGTTAGAATAAACCGTAGATTCCCTTCTATTGTCAATTGTGTTTTATTTGTATTTTATGGTAAAATTCCTACCATACAAGTAAAAGTGATTTTAGAATAAATCCCTTCACTCCATTCTTTTTCTTTTATGTATCATTGATTGTGATTATTGAAGATGGTGGTAATGCTAATGATGCTAAGGACAAGTTAAAGGAAACTCCTACGGAGGAAGATTTGAAGACTTAGTATATAGTATTTTCTTTTCATGAGGGATAGGGTAGACACTACTCTATGTAGGATCTTTCTAATGTACATATTGGGTTACGTAGTATCTGACTTTTGATGTACTTTCGATTTTCTTGTAGTCCAATTATTTTTCTGACATGTATTATGAAATCATGATATGCAGTTCTACGATACATGTATATATAGATAGACTTTATCTTTTATCTCTTACTACCAATTCTAGATTTTGTTAAATTTAAAATTTTTCTATTTTAAAAATAAAAAAAAATTACTCATTTTTATCAATGCAAACATAATAACTAATTAAGGAATTAAATAAATACAGGTTGTGCTCAATGTGAATAAGTATCACAAAAAATAACATTATATCACACTTTACATTATTTATTGTAAATCAAAAATATAATTTATATTTTCAATGATATTTATTTATTATTAAATTTAATTAGAGATCGGCTAACGTTCACCTACTTATCTTTTAGAAAGAGTACATTATCAAGTTATTACTATAATTATCTTAAAATACACTCAAGGTGTAGCTTGTTAAAATATGCATTCTAAAAAATAAGTAGGTATACATTAGCACATCCATGTAAGGTTTGCTAACATACATCCACTTGTTTTCTTAAAAAGAGTAACTTAGCAAGTTATAACTATGATAATCTTAAAATATACTTAAGGTGTAGCCTACTAACGCACTCCTAAAAATTAAATGGGTATATGTTAGAAAATCACAAACTTTGTAGATAGTAAATCACATTATCTAAATTATAATTTCATATATTTTTAATATATAAATTTTTGAGTCGACTTTCTGGTTCAATTTTATTTTAATCAATGTAAAAAGTTACTTTCTAGATGGTTTCTATTATAATTAATCTAGAATGTTGACGATTTATCAAATTTTTAAATTCTAGACCAGACTTTCTAAATCAAATGTATTTTAACTGATCTAGTTGGTTAGTTACTAGTATAATCGATTTAGAGTATTGTTAAACCTCAATTTTGTGCCTCTATAACTCTTTCACTCTCAAACAGTGCAATATACTTTTCAAAATATAAGTAAAAGTTGGCTCATGATTACATACCTATAAATATTAAATTTATCTAAAATTTCACATGCATGATCATTAAGATGAATTTATATGATTCAATGGTTGGATTTGAAATTTTTTTTGCATTTTGTAAAAAGTTATTAAAAAAGGTAAGTCTAAAAACTTACTCGTGAAGTAAGTTAATCCCCATATGTGTGTGTATGGATCAAATTACTTTATAAGTAACTCTTGGTAAAGTTATTCCTTTCAATAACATTTTGTACAAATTGAATTTTATTAACCCACCAACCATTGAATATTTTAATATTAACACAACGATCGATCATGTACACCAAATTTAAAACAAATCACACATTTATAATTATGTAATTTTGTAGTCAACATTTACTTATATTTTTAAAAAGTGTATTATACATTAAATTAAATTTATTTACTGAAATATCAAATAGTTTTAAAATTTTATAAAAATGTATAGAATTGATCTACTCAATAAGAACCTTTATTACATAACTCTAAACAAAGTTATTTTTTTTCAATAACTCTTTAAATTTTATTAATCCAGCCTTTTTAATATTTTGATATTAACTCAATGATCATACACACCAAATTTTAGATAAATCAAACATTTGTAGTTATGTAATCTTATAATCATTTTCTTATATTGTTAAAATGTATATTATACATTAAATTGAATTAATTTAATGAGATGTCAAATGGTTTTACAATTTTATAAATTTTTGTAAACTTTTAATTTAATGATTAGATTAGTAAAATTATATATATATATATATATATAAATAATAAATATAATATATAGTAATATATATTAATTTATATATAATAATAATAATTTTGACATGTAAATTTAAATTATATTCTTAATTAAAATATTAAAAATTAAATAATTATTGTTCAAATATTTTTTAAATAAAATTATTTGAATAATAATTATAATTTAAAAATATTATATAATTTTTTATAATTTTAAGAAAAGTAACTACCTGAATAAAAAATAATATTGTATAGTTTAGTTAAAATTGTAATTTTTTTGTAAAAAAATAAAAAAATTAAATTAAAAGTTACTTTAATTTATATTTTGTCATTTTATAAAACAATAATTTTGTCATATGTAATTTTATGAAATAATAATTTTTTCATTCGAACATAATTTATATTTTATCTTATCGTTATCTGATTTGTTATCTAGTATATACCAAACATTAGATAAGATTATAACTTATCCTGCTTTTATTTTATTCTATTCTTATCTTACTCTCATATCCTACCATATCTTATCCTATCCTGACCACCAAATGAGTCCTTAATTGAATAATTTTATCTCAAAACCCATCCTTCGATTGAACGTTCTTTTAACATAGATCATATATACAAAATTTTATATTAATATAAAATTATTTGATACCTCATTCATAAAGATCAAAATTGACATAATATATACTTTTCAAAATATACTTAAATATGGATTGTTTGATTACCTTCTTATTGTTGTTCAATTTTGACAAAATTTGACACAAGTAATCTTGATAATATGTAATTATAATTCAATGGTTGATCGATAAAAATCAAATTATATATCAAGTTATTGATGGTGTAAGAGTTGGTGTAAGTTACACAGGTGTAATTTGATTCCTCTCCATTATACCAGTGTAATTTACACCAACTATTATACCACACACACACACACACACATATGTATATATGTGCATGCGAGAGATCAAATTACATTAGTGTAACTTACACTAACTATTATAATGTTAATAACTTTATATGTATACTAGTATATTAGCTTGTGCGCACAGGATAAATGTTTATTTTATATAACTAAAATTTATAATAACTAAATATTTTTAATATATAAATTATATTTTAAATTTATGATAAATAATTTATATTATGATACAAAATTATTTTTAACTATTGATTTTTTAAAAAAATATTAAAATTTAATTTATAAATAAAGATAAAAAATAGATTAAAAGAGATAATAAATTAAAAAAATACTTAAAAACACTCTCATTAAAAAAAAAACTCTTTAAAATATATTTATTGAAAAATGATTCCTAAAAATATTCTTTTTCAAAATAACTATTATAATTTATACATTGAGAATGCCTGTGCACATATGTGTATATATATATATATATAAACCTAATAATCGTTTTTTTTTTGGGTGTACCTAATAATCGAATTTGATTCAATGATTCGAAAATTTAATTAAAAAAATCCTAACAAATGTAACTCAATCCTAGTTGGATTAAATTAATGCGTTTGGATTTCTATTTTCTCCAATCCCCATACCCGTGATCACCCTCCGCCTCTGTGGCCATACTCACAGTTGCAGCCACAAGGAAATAATGGGCACACATGTACACGTCTCGTCTCAGCCTATCTCATTCACAAAACTCTTCGTCCACTGTACGCACATGTTAGGCCGTCAAAACCTAGGATCCTCGCAGTCGCAATCACAACCACTTGAAAACTCGAAAGCTAACTTAAACTTTAGCTTTTGTTTGGTAGAGAAGAGAGAAATAGATAGGAAAGAAATAAATAAGAAATAAGTTAAGAAGTAAAAAATAGATAAGAAATAATTTGAAATTTTAGGTTATTTGATAAAAAAGAAATAGATGAGAAATAGAAGAAAGATAAAGAGGTGAATAAAAGTAAGTGAGAAATAATGTCAAAATAAATAGTAAGACTCACAAATTTTTTAAAAAATTTCACCTATTTTTTCTCAACCAAAGCACCTATACTTTTAAATATTCAAAAATTTCTTTTCCTTTTTTCTCTTGTCCATTGTACCAAACAAAGTATTAGTTAATGTTTTACTGAATCTGCCACGAGCTCCAATCTTTTCACGTGTACGAGTTGAGTCTTTGTACTTGGAGATTGCTTATTCAGTTATTCTTAACATGGTCTTTAACATCGCTTCTATGAGCGTGGAATAGATCGTCTACATTAATTGTCTAGAGTCTCTAGATAGTGATCAAGACTCTGAGAAATGAGAACCTATGTGTTAGACTGATACAACTGTTACTGTAGAGAACCAGGAAGCCCAATCTGTTAGTCAGAAGCCCAAACGAACATCTACAAGGTCCATTGAGAAAGAGGTAGAAGCCCAAGGCCGTACAAAACAACAATCCAAAAAGCCTGTATGGATGAAAGATTATTTGTGCTGATGGGAGGTCATCTACAGAATAAGCGTTAATTGTGGTTTCCCTACTGTTCTTTTTTGCTATTTTATTTCTTTAACTTTTTTTTTACCTGATGCCGTTAGACGGTTAGTAGTAGAATTCTCTATAAGATGTAATGAAGAATATTCTGAGAGGGGAATGAAAATATACAATTCTATTTTACCTCTTTCTTTTTCTCTCTGTTCTAACTAATTTCTCACTCTTCTTACGGAGTCAGCCCTCACTCGAAGTGTGGCATTCTGCACAATCTGAGAAATAATTCTGCAGGTTGTATCATAGACATAGTACAAAGGCAGGGTATGTTCCTATTGAGCGTTCTGTGTTGTTAATTTATTTTTTTTCTTAAAGGGGTAACTAGTTTGTTAATTGCCACTTATTAGGGCAACAGAAACTGACTTCCCCTGTATCAGTAGCAAGATTTTCCCCTACTTGGTTGCATAATGTGGAATCACAATTGGTTATTTGGTTATTTTCAATTCTTTAGGTGGAGAATATGCTGAGCAAGAATTTCAAGTCTTACGGTGCGTGGCATCATAGAAAATGGATACTCAACAAGGGGCATTTATCCATAGGCAACAGATTGCGCCTTCTGAATGGTTTTCAGAAGGCCAATGCTCAAATTTTTCACGCATAGAATTGCAGAAGGTTAAATACCAGCCCTCTTGATGTCCTTTTTTCTATAAGAGAAAAAAATTATGCAATTTGTGATATCTTTTGGTGACATCAACATTACTTCCAATGTTGTTGCTCCTCTGATGCAACGATCAGATGAGAGGATGAGTTCAAATACACAGAGACAGAGGAAGTGATAGGGGCGAAATTTAGTAATTACTTTGGATGGCGCAATTGCTGGTGTAACAATCCAAAAACTTATTCAAAGGAATGTTCAGGTACTACTTTTTTTTTTCCTATACTGTTGCACTTATTTAATTACCTGATTTACATAAATTTGTTATTCAGAGCTTGTGAATTTACCATGAACTGTTACACTTATATGCCCATGTGTCTGTGGAATCATGAAAAGGATGACATCATGAAATTGCAATGTTAGGAATAATGTTGTATTGTTTTATCATGCTTCTTGCTCACATATTGGTATAAACAAGATTAATTTGTTGACCTGTGTTTGTTTTATTCTTATGTCCTTGATACATCGACTTCTATCAACCATAAATTTTTAATCTTTTTTCCGTGCGAGCCTTGGATGTGTTCTTTTGGAATCTGTGCTCGATCAATTGTGGCTGAAAACACTGGTGTGATTGCTTGCCTAAACCCAGCTAGGTATTTGACAAATATTGTTTTAGTATTGTTAATAATGGCTGCTACCTTTGAAGCTTTCTACAAGATTTTCACACAGATAAACAAACTGATAATATATTGTTGAATGTATTTTAAAAAAGATCCCTTCTGGTGCTTGACATGGTGACATGCCATGTTCTATCAAAATATAAACATGCCCATTTCCCAGATCTTGATTGATCATCATACATGATGCAGTGGATTTTGAGTATGAGAGATATTTCAACACTGTAGAGAAGTTTGTGGGTTTCTATGTACTAACCTTCATTAGAATAGTAGGTTTCTTTCTTTTTTCATTTTTATTTTGGTTTTCATTGAGTGTTTCTTTCTTTTTCCATTTTGGGGGACAGGGTGTCTTATCAACACCATTTTGTTAGATTTTATTTCAATGGGCAAATTGTGATTCTTGATTGGCTAATTTGATTGATACATAGTGCATTTGGAATTTTTCTGTGTGCTTTTATCTAGTTTACTGAAAAGAAAAGCATAAGGATATTTCCCTGAGGAAGAAGTTTTGGAGAGGAGTTTGAGCATGTCCGTGATGCTATTTTTACTGATCCAGTCCTGGATAGCTGGTTTTATCATCTTTGGCTCATTGATCAAACAGTGAAAACTGATGCTCCTCTACTCTCATCTTGGTCTTCACCATGGATCTAAAATAACTCCAAATGGAAATAATTGTGTTCATTGTTGTGGTTTGTCTCTGTTGAATATGAATTGTACACTATCTGACACTGGAATAGCTCCAGTCATTCTATATTTCAATCAAGCTGTTGAAGGAATAAACTCATCCACAGTGGCTATTAAATCTGAACTTTTAAAGGAGAAATTGTGTTTGGAAACCTCTTTCAACAAACAACTCAAATACTGCCATGTTTGGATTGCGTATCTAAACCTTGGAAATATGGAGCTCCAACCACCAAAAACTTACTCCGTAGAGGCCAGCATTGGACATTTTGCTTATACAGAACCTGCTGAAGGACAGGACGGAAAAATGACTACTGGAAGGATAAAGATTTCCAAAAATTTGTTCATTTTCAGGAGGATCAACTAATTGCTGAGAATCGCTATATTCCAACAATCTCCATTTTGTGCATGGAGAAATTGTTGGAGAAATAACTAAATTTCGGGACTTACTATCAGAATATGACCGGTAAGGTTGATTTGTTTGATAGATAACTTCATGGTTTGAAATGCCACCTTGTAAGTTCTTTTCACATGTTTTCCTTTGTTTTATTCCTATAAAATAATGTGCCTTTTTCTGTTTGTGGTAAAATTGGAAAGCTTACACTTGAAAGACTTATGATTCATCTTGATTTGTTATCATCTCAACACGATAAAAGAAAATCTCATACTGATGAAGTTCTTTAACTTTACACTGATCTGATGAATTTGTATCCCACACATTCTCTATAACACAAGGATGACTGTAACCTGATATTACTTCAGCAGGTAATTTACTCTTTTCCAGTATTAAATATCCACCATAGCATGATTTTATACTCCTTTCACTGTTGTTGATAATGATGTCAGATACTCATGAATCAGCATCAGTACACATTACATATGAATATGATAGGCAGCTGGAATAACTCGACCTTTCATTCTTGTATCTGCTCCCGTGTGAGTGTGTTTACTTTTCTGTTTTTAGTCAAAACAGAAAACATGACTAGATGTATTTATTCTGGCTTAACTGAAAATATTTTCAAATATTCCAAGATTGTTAGTGCAAATGCCTTTCACTGTTTTTGTAATTTTTCTAAATGTCTTTTTTTTCGTCAATTGGTTTTTATATAAAATTGCGCTTAACTTAGGTGGTGTATTTTTATATTTATAACTGGCTTTAAATTATTGCTATCTTTTATTTCTTGCACAATAAATCATTTTTCTTTTCTCATTTTTGATGATTCTGCATATAACACTGACTTTGTCTTTCGACGATTACAAAGTTATCATTGTCACGGATGGGGTTCATTGAAAATTTATTATGGGTGCAAATGCTAGACCTAAGCCACAACGAACTTCGGTCAATTGAGGGTAGAACTTGCATATCTTATAATTTTGCTGCAACTTACCATTTTCCCCCTCAAATACAACAATAATCTAGCCTTTTTCCTGCTTAGTGGCGTCAGCAACATAGATTCTAATATGCCACTTTGCTTGATCCTGTATCATAGATACATGAGGCCCCTATTTTTACACTTAATCAAACTGCGTGAAATTACTCTCTCCTATTTGTTTTTTAACTTTTGCAACAGGATGTTTTGCTTGTATTATCAAACTAGTCGTTACCTCCCATTCTCTATCAATGTTTTGCAAACCACAAGCTTTTCCTAATGATGGTTAAGTTATCCACCTTTTGAATCTATGTAGCTTTACTAAGACTGCTAACATCAAAGATAGAATGAAATTTAATTAATTCACCTTGATGATATAGCACATGTCTGGTTGCACGTCAATTCTTGTAATACATGCGTCCATTTTCTACGTTTAAGTGAAAGCTATTTCATTTAGCCTTGGTTTTTTCACGTTTTTTACACAAGTTAGGGGCTTTGAATGTAGAACTGTAAAGTGGTTACATGCAGTTAACTGGTTACACGCTGTTAAGTGTTTTTAGTTTCTTGCAATATCTATATACCAAGCTATAACAAACAAGATGCCATCTTTAAAGTTATTATGCAGAGAAATTGAATCCTTAAAGGTTGTCTCTAGCTTAGGTTATATCCCTGGCTGATCACCTTTTGAAAAGTGGAAATAAAATGTTTCGTATTGAATCTTTTGACAAGGTTGGAAACTGTTGTGAGGTAGAATATGAGGAGGAGCGAGAAAGAGCTCCAATGGACTTCCACAGTGGCCGTGAACATCTCCGATGATGGCACTTATAAGGACTCTGATGCTTAAGTCAGTAAGAATGTAAGAGAGCGAGTGAGAATGAAAGAGTTATATGTACCTGGTATGTGCGGAGTTCTTTATATAAAGTGTTTTAAAGGGAAAACCGTTAAGAAGAAGTGTCACGTGGCAATGTGTGTTTGGGTGGCATCTTAGGCGTTTTCTTTACCATTAGGTGTTTTCCTTATCGTGTTGAAGTAAGCATAAAACTCTAACCGGGGTAAACAAGACAATATCATCCAAGATATATGAGACCGTGTTAACTAGGATAGGCAAAACCAACGATCCGAATTAACCTTGATTGTTGACTCTGTTATCATTTGGCCCGGTGGTCTTTAAGTCGGGCAAGAGAATGGGACAACTTAAAAGAATAGCGTTCGGGGTAACCCCAGAACAGAAACCATGCAACTTCTATCTAACCTAAATCTAAGTCATAATAAATTTGGTAGTTTTACTGCCTTGGGCATCTCTGATTGCTTAAATCATATTAATTGATGTTTTTAGTTTTTAATAAAATATTAAAACTTTAATTTTGTCTCTTAATAAATATTATTGTCTTGAAATACTTAATAATATATTTATAGAAATTAAGAAAGAAAGTAAAAATATTTTAGTAAAATTGGACTCTAATAAATACTATTGTGTTAGAATAATTATTTTTCTTAATCTATGTAAAAAGTCAATCAATATGAAACAGACAAAAGACACAATTGTCAGGGGAGGAGAAAGATCTCTCAATGCTATTTGCATCTAAAACAATACCTCTAGTTAGGGGTGTTTTCAAATCGATCCAATCTAATAAAAATCGAAAAAAACTGATTAAAAAAATTGAAAACCAAATAAACCAAAAGTCGAACAAACCGAAAATTGAAAAAATTGAAAATTTTTATTGAATTGGATCAGATTTTGGATTTGAATTTGAAAATCGATCCGATCTAATCTAATCCAAATCAAACTTATACATACGTGTATATTTTTATTTATAAATTTATAATATCACTCATATTTATTATGTAACTTATATTTATTTATGAGAAATATATTTAATTAAAGATAATTTTTTAGTAACTATTTAGATAAAGATAAATAAATGTAATTATCAAGTTGTGTAAATTTATTTTTAATAGTTTATATTTAAAGAGTTATATTACTATTAACTGTATAATGACTTATAGATGAAATATTTGATATTTTTAATTGTTTTTTTATTATATCTATTATATATCTTACTGTTTATTTAAAACTTATTCAAAGAAACATAAAAATAAAACTAAAATCGAACAAGTTTTAATTGTTATGCACTGTCAGTGTCAACCAATCAAAAATAAGTTTTAGTGTGATTTTTAAGGTAGTTATTACCAAAATCAACAAACTTATCATATATGGTGGATTATAATTAGATGACAGTGTAAAACTACTTTATATTGTCAGAATATAACATATTTTCTGAAACCAAAAACTGATCCAATCCAAACTGCTTTAGATTGGATTGGATCGAATCAGATTTAAATAACTAAACCGATTAGATGGTAATTGAAAAAGACTAAAATAATTGGGTTGGATAATTATTTTTTTTCAAAACCGATTCAATTTAATTTGCGAATACCTCCACCTCCGGTTCAACATTGAATTTGTATTTTTGCAATAAAAAACAAAGTTAACATCCCTACAGCAATTTTCATTTAAAAAGTAGAAAGAGGGAACTTCATAATTTCGCGTGTGGAATAACGTAAACGTAAAGAACTTATTGAACTTATAATTAAAAGGAAAAAGAAGATGATCTGCCTGTCTTCTCAGCAATAAAGAGTAACAATTAACATAATACCAATTAAATCCGCATTTCTGAACTACATAACACAGATCTTGAAACTAAACAAAAACACTCACAATAAAGAAAAGCCTAAACAAAAACTCCATAACATTATCAAACCTTTCGAAACATTTTGTTTTTCGTCATCATCCTCAGAAATCCTTAAGCAACTTGCGAACCTGTTCCAACGTGACGAACAGCACAACCGTGAACGGCCCCTGTCTCGAAATCGTAGGAACAAAACCTTTATAAAGAGCCATGGGACCCTCCGCGCGCACGGTCTTCAAGGCGCAATCGAGTGCCCCGGAATACGGCGGCGCCGCCCCGGGTTCCACCTTCATGTTCATCACCCTGGTCTTGATCACGTCGACGGGGTTCGACGTCACCGCCGCCACAAACCCCGCCGCGAAACTCGCAGTTACGTGGGTCCCAAGCCCATCACGCATTACACCCTTTTCCAAAATCATCTCCTTGAACTGGTCATAAGAGGCCAGCTGTGAGGCCGTCACCAGCATGGCGCGGTTCACCGTAAGAGATGAACCGCGCCACAGGCTAGTGACGCCCTCATCTTTCGCCATCCTCGTGATGGCGTCAACGACGGACTTATAATTTCGTCGTTGCGCCGGCGGAAGTCTCCCGTCAGCCTGCATGCGGACCATCGCCACGTCGGCGGGGTTTCCGATGGCTGCGCCAATTCCGCCGGCGATCAGCCCTGCCGCGATCTTGCGGGGCAGCGGCATGGTGCCGCCGGCGGAGTTGGGATCGGACCATTTTTTCTTGAGCATGTCGTAGAGCCCCATGCGGGTGGTGGAGTAGAGAAGCTGGCGGAGGACGGTGGCGGAGACGCCGGAGAAAAGCGCGGCGACGCCTTCTTGTTGGACTAGTTTAACGCCAACGGCAACGGGGCCCACTTTGGGCGGCGGCGCGTGGACGGAGCCAGGGTGGAAGGCGAGTGCGGGTCGAAGATTCGAGGGTTGGGTCTCTCCTTGGAGCTGCATTCGGACCTTGATGAGATCAAGAGGGTGGGTGGAACAACCTGCGATCACTGAAGCAATGCCTCCTTCGACGAAACCTTTGACACCCATTTCGAGTTACGCGAAAAAGTTTGTTATTTTGAAAGAATCAATGGAACTGGGGAGGTGGGGTGGGGTTGATTTTGACGGAGAATTTTCCGGGAAAATTTTGAAGGAAGAAAAGAATGGAGCGTATACGGAATCTAATTAAATGGTTTGGATTCAAGAAGACCAATTGGAGTTCGGGTTCATCTCACTGGATACCAGGAGATGGGAATGGAGACCGAAGGCTATGGAACAAGAGTGAGGAACGTTGGGCCTTTGAGACATATGCTGATCAGAATAGCGATGTTTGGATATTGATTTGCCCTGTGGAGTTGGGGGAAGGGAATTTATAGGTGTGTTTTGAAAAGAAGAAAGAAGGGGGGTGGAAGCTAGCACTAGACCAGACGCAGCAAAATCTTGAAAATAAAATAATCTCAAATCCCCTCAATTAATAAACGCGGTTGTGGGGGCCCACCAAATTTTCGATATATTCTGGACTTCGCACGCTTATAGTGAGTGCGTGACGAATTTCCTGTTTTTATATTATTTGAACATTATTTAGAATACATTTAAAAATTGGAAGTTCACATTAGTTTTAGCCGCATTGTTGATATTGTGTATTTTAAATTTCCCTTTATGTCGAAAAATAAATAAATTTCCCTTGTTGTCCAAAAATATAGGAGAAGAAAAGTAGGGCTTCTTTGACTTGCCCTCAGGCAAAGAGTGGAGACTTGGGCATTGCAATGTTGGATTTGACCTTTTATAAGGAGTCAGCATCGGTGACTTCGGCGTGGGCTTCTCACACGCTCTCTTGTTTGAACCAGCCGCGCAACATCATACATCATCATCAGTCGAGTGTTTGGGTTTCGCAGTGAAGCTAAAGGCTGAACCGTGTTTATTTGGCAACAAGTATGGAGTTTGTTAGGTTGATTGAATAATTTCTCTCGGTATATAAATTAAAATAATTACTTTGATTACGTTTTTAAAAATAATCTTTTAATAAAAATATTTATAGGAGTTTTTCTTTAATAAAAAGTTTTTAAGAATTTTTTTTTATTTTTTATCTTTTTCAATTTATCTTTTTTATTTTTACCAGTATAATAACTTGTGACTTATACAGGTATTAAATTTACACTTTACAATCTATAATTTTTTATATTATTATGATTTTTAAATATATTTATCAATGATTCTGTTGAATTTTTTATAAATATGTTTTACTAGATATGTAGATAAATATTTAAAATAAAGAAAAAGTAATTATGTATATTAATATATATTTAAATAATTTATATTCACACATATTTTATATCATTTTAATTTATATAAATGCATTTTTTAAAAAATATTATCTTTATAAATATATTCGTATTTGTATATAACTTAGATTAAATATATACATAATTTTAATGAGAGGTATTAATAATAAAACGATACATACATAGTAATTTAATATTAATGTTACTTTTAAAATTTTTGAATTATTCAAGACAATTTTGAAAATTAAAAAAATAAATAAATTTAAGTAAATATTAATTATATAATACATTAACTATAAAATAAATAAAAAATAAACTTATATAAAATATTAATTATATAAATATATTAATTATATATTATATTCATTATATAAATAATAGTTGTATAATATATTAATTAATATATTAATTATAAATAAATAAATAAAAATAAACTTATATAAAATATTAATTATATCATAATTAACTATAAAATAAATCAATAAACTGAAAATAAAAAATAAATTTATATAAAATATTTATTATATAATATATTAATTATAATTAAATAATAAATAATATATATATATATATATATATATAATAAAATACACAAACATAATCTATAATTTTATATATAATTATATAAAAAATGTTAATAAAATAATATACTTTTAATTATGTTAAATATTGATTATATAAAAGGTTATTAATTACATAATTAAAGGATGTGGGTATCTACCAATTAGGGATGTCAACGGGACGGAACGGGCGTCCCACTGGATAATAACCCATCCCATTACCCATGCAGTGGATATCTATGGATACTTCCAAAAAAATAAAATAAAATAAAAATTAACAAATTTATTTTGTGTGCTATGGATAACCATAAGGTACTGCAAATATTACTTTGAATTTATAGATTTAAATTTATAAATTAAAGAATTATTGTTTAAAATAATTACTTTGAAAATAGATTTTAAATATTTTAACAATTTTTCTAAAAACAATTTAAAGGACCACAAATTTATGTTCTTTTTCTCCCGTAATATAATTGTATAATATTTCTTTTGTAATGAACAATCATTTTGAAAATTTAGGACAAATTTTATGTAATTTTATTTATATTAATATGTAAAGGTATTTAAGTAAATCTACAAGGCAGGTAGTGAGTATCTACGGGTATAAGTATCATGATACACATACCCGCCCCTTTAGTAAATGGGTGGTGGGTATACCTATTTAAACTATTTGCGGGCACCCATTTAAACTATTCGTTTTCTACCCATGACAAATTTTATCAACAAATTTTAGCGGGGACAGATTTTTTTGCCATCCCTACTACCAATATATCGTTGCTCTGAGTGGTATTAGGCTCAGATCCCTTAAACAAGGTCTCATGTTCGAATCTTGTAAATGAAAAAAATATGTTTGGGAGGGGAGACTATATTAAAAGTGGCCGGGAAGGTTTTCTCAACAAATATTAGTCATCGACAAAAGCCAATAGATACTTCGCACTTATGGCATGGTTACCCCCAAAAAAAGGATGTGGGTGTATCTAAACACAATTCATTGATATCACCACCCAAATTGGAAACTTTTTTTTTCCCTTTTGAAACATCATTTATCCAAACATCTTTTTAAATACAAGCTTATCAAAATTTTCTCTTTGTCATGTCATCTCATCCACTAAATTCAAGCCATCATAAATAAATGAGCAATTAGAACTATGAGTAAATTACACTAACACTTCTTGAAGCTTTATCAAATCTTACTCGATACCCCTTCTTTTTTTTTTACTCCTACGCTAACCCCTTTAATTGTTTGATAAACATTACACTGACATCTCTTATACATTACATTAACCCTCCTTGATTATTTGAAAAATATTACACCTTATACCCCTATAAGGAAGGTTATGGTAAACGTTAAAAAAATAGGAAGTTACGTGCAATATCAAAAAATCTCAAGAAGTGTCAATGTATTTTGCTCTATAGAACTATTGTCAGTATAATTATCTATACCATTAAGTTTTCCACAAACATCCAATATAACTTTCAATACTACTCAGAAATTGTTGAAGGAAATCATTAACATAGAGTTCAGCCATGTATTGAAATTAGTCAACAACTTCAATTCCTAATCCATGTCCCATAGGTAGAGTTGGTCGGTCCTATATTGAAATTCATCCCCAACAATGAAAACATGTATATATATATATATATATATATATATATATATATATATATATATATATATAATATATATATATATATATAAGAAACATAATCTATTTTAATTTATGAGAACAATGAAAATATAAGAATATAAGAGCATATAAATGTAATTTATTATAATGTATTACATTTGTTAAAGGACATGGTGCTTGATGGCAAGAAATTAATGCAAGATGTTGTAAAAGAATTTTCCAAATATTTTGTATCAAACTTTTTTTTTTTGGGTAGTAAAATTTAGAGAGAGGAGATGGTGTTATAATATAAGGTAGAAAACATATACAAAAGTATTTACATTTATCTCATCCAAAAGAACGATTGAGGACTTCAAACCTGTAACATGTGTTGGCTTTATTTATTTTAATTTTGATTTTATTTATTTATTTATTTTATAATTAGTATATTATATAATTAATTATTTTATATAATTAATATAATATTAATCAATATTTTATATAAGTTTGTATTTTATTTAAGTTTTTATTTATTTATTATTTTTAATAATTATTATATAATTAATATTTTTATATACGTGATAAATATTAATCAATATTTATATAAGTTTTTATTTTATTTTATTTTATTTATTATTTATTTATAATTAATTATTATCTGTTAACATTTTTATATAATTAATATTTTATATATTTATTTTTTATTTAGGTTTATTTATTTTTTTATAATTATTATATATTAATATTTTATATAATAATATAAAATATATTAATAGTTTATATAAGTTTACTTTTATTTAAAACAATTATATTTTTATATAATATATATTATTAATTAATATTTTCAAATAATATATTATAATTATAATTTACAATTAATATTTTATTTAAGTTTTATTATTTATTTTAATTTTGACATTTTTTATTTAAGTTTATTTTTTATTTAATTTTTTTAATTTTCCCAAGAAGTCACCACGTGGACTAGTGACATCCACGTGACAAACTTTTTAAAAAAAGATAGATTGTATCCAACTGACATGCCATGTGGCACTAGAAATTGCCATGTGACTTAGCAATTTTGGTATGACGTGGCAAAAATAACCCACTTTAGTAAAATGTTTCAAAATATACCGTTCAACCAATGACGGTATATTTTGCAAAGTTCAATAAGCATGTATTATCATGATAAAAGTTTTTACATTATCAATTAATAAGAAAGCATTTTTCGTATGATTTTTAAGGTAGTTATTACAAAAATTAACAAACTTATGGATTGAAATCATTGTCTCCTTTCATTTTTTTATATCTAAGTTAAAATGTGACATGTGATAAAAAAAAAGTACTACTATCTTGGTTGTTAGTTTTTTTTTTATGACATATTACATTCATAAATCCATGTTAAATAAATTTATAGCTTACTGTGACATATCAACATGTAATGGACTTATGATAATGCACATACTTAAAGAGTTTGCTTTTTCAACAAGATAAAAAACACAAATCATCAAAACTCAAATTATAAAAGAATATACTCTTATGTTATAAATTAGAATCTTTAACTTGGAAAGTGAAGTTCTTACTCTCTTCACACTCTCAATTGGAGATTTTTAGTGCCCTCTTATCTCTTTTGGGAGGTGCATTTAACACACTTTCTTCATAATTAGACAAAAAAAATCTTCCAATCATCCCAAACTACTCTCCATTTATTTCTATCTATATACTTGATTTTCTTAACTACATATCCATTTTAATTTAAAAGCAATCTTATATCACAATTTAACTTATTTATCATAAATCTAAAATATAATCATATATTTAAGAATATTTATTTATTATGAATTTCTATTATAATATAATTTATAAAATTTAAAATATTTATTTACTATGAATTATAATACTTAATTTGAAGGATTAATTGTTCGAAACATGTTATGAAAAACAGTGTATATTAAATTGAAATTGAAAAAAAATAATTCTGTATATTAAAATATTGATTAATGTATTAAAATTTTTGAAAGAGATATTTCGGGAGAAAAAAAGTATTAATATTTTTGGACAAGTTGTATCTTAAGCAAACGTGGCATAGAAAAATTTACAAGAAACATTGTTGGAATATTTTAATTTATAACTTTTCCAGGATGCTTTCTTAGATTATATTTTCCTCTTTTTGTGACTCTCAACATTATCGATAATTAACTTTAAATTATTATTATCAACTATAAGACTTTAAAAGACGAAATAAAAATTCTAATTAAAATTTCTAAGCCAATAACATAAGTATTCAAAACTTCGTTTTATCTACTAAAATCTAAAATCATAACAATTTCATTAAAAGACCAAAAACATAATTTAGTTTTACCATTATCATGCGACACTCGTCACCTTCCTTGTAAAAAATAATTAGAGGCTGACACACACATACATTTAACAAAAAGCCAAGTGTTTGTGGATAAACTTGGCAATTAGACGTGATTTTAAATAATCAAATTATCAATCAATTATTCGAGTATAGTTATCCTCCGTTAATGAAAAGAAAACTTTTTGAGAAATATTCATGCCTCTAATCTAAAAATAAAATTCTTATCCATTTTATAAATTTCTAGAAATCTTAACGTAATAACTTGATCCTTATTCCTTAATAGAAGCATGATGGAAGGAAGGTTGAAAAGGTAAATTTGAAAAACTACAATGCTGAGTAAGAATATTTATAATGCAATAATTTAATTTAGTTAACTCTCTTTTAGTGAGACCCTTGTTGTCACATAAGATTTAATAATACTCACTAACTTTTATTTCAACAGTAAAACTCAAGTGAGTTCTTTTTTTTAATAATTATTTTTTGGCTAAAATATGTATTTAATCTCTCAAATTTGAGATAAGTTTGTTTTTAGTCCTTCAAATTTAAAATTAATTTTTTTAGTCACTATAATTTGAAAAAAACTTGTTTTACTCCCTCAAGACTACTTGCAATATTATTGACAGTGATAGATTGAGTCAGATGTGCAGCATCAGGTGAGTTTGGTGTGATATTTTTACTAACAGGAGGTGTGATGTTTTCACTAATAAAAACATTAATAGATGAATTTTGTGTGATAGATTCAATAGTAGATGAGTTTTATGTGATTGATTCACTAACAACATTTAAACAAAGGGACAAAAATATATATATTTTTAAATTACAGGGATTAAAAAATTTAATTTTAAATTTAAAACACCAAAAATAAATTTATCTCAAATTTAAAGAAGTAAAACATATTTAAATATTATTTTTTTAATAGATAAACAACTTTAAACAATCTCTATAATGACTTTATAAAAAATCATTTGTTTCATTGGTATTTTCAATTAAGAAGGAACATAAGCAACTTCCTTTAGATGTCATGTAACTCATTTCCTCACAGCAGTGGCAATGAATGCAAAAAGGGACGTCTCACCGAAATTGTCCATCATGACTCCGAACGAAGAAAAACGGAGGAATCAATTTAATCCCCCTCCAATATAAATGCCCCGAAATTGAAAACGAGGGTAGGAAACGAGGAACTAGGAAGAAAATTGTCAAAAGAAAATATAAATAAAAGCACCAGTTGGAAGAACATAGCAAAGTAATGGTATGTTTAGTTGAAAAGAAAAAAATAATAATAATATATATATATATATATATATATATATATATTTTGTTTAGTTAAATAAAAAGTGAAAGAAAAAATTAATTTTTAAAGAAAAAAATTTAATTTTTTTCACTTTCTTTTTAATTTAAATTTTAAAATTATCTCTTCTTTCATGTTTTTTCTTTTTTCCTACGAAACAGGTCATAAAAGTCCGTTGTAGGGGATGAAATGCTATTCATACTTTCCTGCCCTCTAGAAATACCAAGAAAAGAAAAATGTAAATATCAATGTCATTCCAACAGAGGCATTAACGCCACAACATGGACACGTATCCTCACAGTATTATGACCAACTCCAACGGAACCATTCGTATGCACACATGCTTTGCGGGTCAGAGGGGAAAGCTGGGGCAGGCAAATTAACGCCTTGACTGCAACATCTTTAACTGCATCTATCTCCATCCTCTGGGTCCCGCCAATGGAATTTCTTTTTCTATTTACTAACGTAAAGTTACACGAAAAGGTTTAAAAGTAAGGAATAATCGTCGCCTGAGAGATTCGAACTCTCGCGGGGAAACCCCATGTACTTAGCAGGCACACGCCTTAACCACTCGGCCAAAGCGACGACCGAATGATGAGAAGATTCTAATCTATAGTTTTAAATACTTAGCTTCTCAATTTAAAAATTTCAAAACCCATAAACGCCACTCGGAACTACAATATAATAATAAAGTATAAAAGCCACGTACCCCATTTTATTAATGTTTTCTAATTATAGGTTAGTGTGTATGGTAAGATTGTTGATTTTTGCTATAATTATTTTAAGAGACATATTTAAAATGATTTTGAATTAGTTGATAGTATAAGAATTTTTATAGTGATAATATATAAAAATTAAACCTTTGTTTTTTTTTGCTACGTGAATAAATTAATAAGAGAATTCTATTAAATTCGTATTTACTAAGCTAACAGGCTCATATAATGTAGAAGCGTAAATAACACTGCTGTATAATAAATAAAAATTACGAAAAATATTTTATTAATGTTGATTCCCTAATATTATTAATAAAAATATATATTTGGTAAATTTAATTTTTTTCGTTTTTCCAATATTTTGTGATTAACCACTAAGAGAGGTATGATATCTAGGTCATGGTTACTCATATATATTTTTCATAATTTAGTACGTCATAATTGATTGTTTTAATGAATAAGATTGGTATTAAATCAGAAAGATTTTTAAATTTATAAGTTAAAGAAAATAGTTTCACAGGTTAAACGATTAACCAAAGGATGATCAATTCCACTTAAAAGTACGAAAATAAAATTACAGAAAATAAAATCGAATTGTGAAAAAAAAAAAAAAAAATCATTTGCGTGTCTCTTTTTCTTTTCAACCATCTGCATGTCCAAAAAATATTGTCTGAGAGATGGTCTCTCTTTATGTCAAGCCCACCTAAAACACGAATTGAGCCTCTCGGCTTTTTAAACTCTGCCCATTATTGACCAAACAAACCTAGCCCATTTAAATAAAGTTTTATCTGTAACAACAAGCTATTTGGATTATTCATTCTTCCTTTAAAAAAAAGGGGAGAAGGGAAGATATCTATGGCCCTCAACTTATTTTAGAATAGAAATGCTAACAACTCATTTTTTATCACACTCTTTTGAACACACTCTTTATTATTAGCTAAAAATTATTTGAAATGACAAAATTTTGTGGGCTCCCATCTTATTTAATGAGTTGCACTCATGATTTTGTAATTTTTAATAAATTTTAACCAATAATAAAGAGTGTGTTAAAAAGAACGTGATAGAAGTGTGTTGCTAGTACTCCTTAGATGCTAGCTAATTTGGCAGTTAAAATAAGAAATGCCTAACATGATAAGTTATCTTATTCTAATTAAATCAATAATTTAATGAACGAATAAAATAGGAGTGTTAGCTTATCATATTATATTTATTAGTTAAAAAATTATCTTAATAGAAAACTTGGATTATGAAGAGGTAAGATAGGATAGATAAATTTCTTCTTTTACCCTCTTACCTTACTCAATTGTTCTCTCTATTTCTAATGCAGTTAATGTTACTACCATGACAATTGTTGTCGCGACTTCCATTGTTGCCACCCATTATCACCATTCACACCGTCACTATCATCGTTACCCTCATACCACAACCACCAACATCATTATAGTTGTGGCAACCACTACTATAAGCTATTGCCCTTACCATTACTCATCATCACTATCATTCACTACAAGAAAGTGACTTGATACCAATGGGGGTTCTTTTTTAACAACCATGCAATGTCAATATAATTTACATTTCCAATGGTTACGACTATCAATAAATGTTTGTGACAACTGCTTAATATAGCATATTTTGCGTGAAGCAATACACACAATTTATTGGGGGCTTGACCATCATCTTGCAAAATATCAAAGACTCAATGCCTTTCACATCAATCAACAATAAATATTCAAACACTTAATATAACCAAACACCAAATATGTAACATTCAAATACCTTAATCACATTAAGTCATTAGGGTTTTTCATTTTTTTTAATTTTCACAATCTTTTTATTATTTAACCAAAAAAAATGTGAGTTAAACAAGTTGGTGCACAAATTTGCAGGTAAACATGTTAACCTGTAAATGGGCTAGTCATTACCGAATTTAGACCCACACAAACAATAGGTTAAACAAGTCAACCCACAAACATGACCCATATACCCAATTCTAATAACAATACAGCATATACCAAGTGCAAGCAAAACTTTTCATGAAAACTCCAAAATAAAGACTTCTTCTCAAACTAGAACAAATAGAAAAATAAAGAAGCCATAGCAACTTACAACAAAATAATTAAACCACACAAATATTACAAAAAAAATATCAATATGCAAGAAATTATATTCTTTTTGACACTAATACAAGATTAGTTCCTTAAAGGGCCAAAGAAACCTTTCCACACAAAAAGACTACTCCTTACTCTATCTCATTATTGTTGAATGCTTTTCTTCCCATACTTCAAAATTCTTCTTCTTTCTCTTTAACAAAGGCACCTCGTTTATGATTTTTATAGGCTACAAGTGTGACACCCGTTCACATTGAACATAATTTGTACTTATTTAATTACTTAATTAGTTATTAATTTTGAATTGATGAAAATATGAGTAATATTTTTTTGATTTTTATACTAAAAAAAATTCTAAATTTAACAGAATTTGGAAATAGAAGTAAAAGATAAAAAATAAAGTCTGTCTCTATCTCTCTCTGTCTCTATCTATCTATCTATCTATCTATATATATATATATATATATATATATATATATCAGTCATTAAAGAAAACAACTAAATATAGAAAAGGAAAAAAATACATTAAAAGATAAACACTACCCAACCCAATATATATTTCAAAAAGATTCTATATAGAAAAGTGTCAATCCACCCTAATCTGTAAGGTGTTCTCTTACTCGTCTTTAGCATCATTGAGCGTTTACGTCTTCTTCAATAATCGTGATCAAATATACATGGAAGAAAAACAATGGAGTGATGTGATTTGTTCTTAAATCACTTTCACATATATGGTAGGAATTCAACCATGAAATACAGATATAACATAGTTGACTATATAGGAGAACCTAGGGTTTATTCTAAGTTATGCTACCCTTGACTTGGTATGGATCCATACTTTTCATTAGTGAATAATAATTCTCGACAGAATCGGGAAGTGACTAGAATACATATACTTCTCTCAACAACATCACATGGTATAGTCTTTATCATTATTGAGGAACAAAATAATAGTTCAATGCAACACAAGTCCACATAGAGGAATTCTTTCACACTAATCCTGGTGATGCTGAATAGGTGTTAGGGTTATCAAATTGATTAAGTGATTGTTCTGGCTCAAGAGTGCTACCTTGACCATTAGGACGCTCACCACTCAATAACATATCCTCTATACCTTAACAATGGTCCCCTGCCTTCATCTCATAATGTACCAAACTGTAGTCTCCCTAACAAAGTGTCATGCCACTAGAGCTATCAAATTGCCCGACTTGGCCCATTGCTCTTTAGTGAGCCAGGCTGGGCTGGCCTGGTTTGTATCCGGGCCTTTTTCTTTTTGGTCCAACCCAGCCCAGCCCTATGCGGGCCACCAGGCCAATTTGGTCTGAATTGTTTTTTGAACCTATTAAAGTTGTTATCTATTTTAATTATTATTTTTTCTACAAAAAATTATATAAAATTAAATTATTTAAATCATATTAAATATTTAAAATTAAATTCTACATACTTTTTAGTATAAACGAACATTTTCATTCATATATAATAGACTTAATTCCTCAATAATCTCATTAAAAATATATCCTTAAGCGAATTTTATTTACAAAATAAAATACCCATGTTAGCCTTTTTTTTTACAAACGTGTGTGACCCTTTCTTTCTTAATTTTTTAAGTATATAATATTATATATATATATATATATATATATATATATATATATATATATATATATATATATATATATATATATATATATATATATATATATATATATATATATATTGGGCCAGCTGGGCTCGGGCCCAGTTGACCCATCTGGCCAGCTAGGCTGGGCCAAAAAGGCCTAATTTCTTTTGGACTATCTTTTTTTTGAGCCTAGTTTAGCCCTTTTTGTGGGCTAAGTGGACCAGCCTATCGAGTTAGACCTATTTTGATAGTTATACATGCCACTTGCATGTTACTTGCTTTGCATTACTCACTAACTTATCATTTTCTCACTTCTCAAACAAAAGTTACCTTGATCTCATTTAATTTGAGCACCAGTGCAATCAACATTTCTGTCTTATATTACCAAAATTGCATAATAATAAGTTAGACAATCCATAAATAACAATGAAGGAGACAGAAGCCATTGATGAGATGTTTGGGAGATTTCAAACAATTCTCAATGGACTACACAATCTTGGTGTTGAGTTTACTAAAGCTCAAAACAATCTCAAGATTTTGGACAGTTTTCCAAAAGTATGGAAACCTAAAGCTACAATTGTAGCTGAAGCTAGAGACATGAAGACTCTAACTCTTAATGAGCTATTGGGAGCTTTAAGAGTTCATGAGGTCCATCTCTTTAAAAGAGATAAAATCAAAAACAATGACTTTGTAGCTTTAAAAATTGGTGAAACCAGTCGAAGAGCAGAAGAAAGGACAAAAATAAAAATCTAGGACAAAGCCTTGAAGGTTCAGTCTGATGAGTCAGATAGCTCAAATGAAAGCTCAAGTTGTTCTACGGAAATGAGATCTCTCTGATGACTAAAAAATTCAAAAAGATGCTCAAGAAGAAAGAAAAATTCAAGCATTCTTCCAAAAGAAAAGACAACAAATTCAAGAAGCCACCTTAAGTAGAAAGCAATGAAATCATATGCTTTGAGTGCAAAAAACCTAGACACATGAAGTCTGAGTGTCCCAAGTTAAAAAAGGGGTGGAACACAAAGAAAAGGAACAAGAAAAAGAATCTTCTAGCAACTTGGGAAGACCTAGATAGCAACAGTAGCAGCTCAAAAGAAGAGAAAGCCAACATTTGTCTCATGACAAATACTAAAGAAGTAATACTTGAGGCAAAACTTATCTTTAAAATCTATTCATATTTGTCTAATAGTTATGAATCTGAGTCTGATGAAGAAGAAGAGATGTCCTATGATACTCTTCTTGCAAATTCTCACATGATCTCCCTTAAGCATAAGAAATACAAAGAAAAATATAAATAAGCTATGTTAGAAAATGAAATACTCAAGAAAGATTTGAAGAATATGCGTAAGAGTCAAGCCATAGATCCTGAAAAGACTATACTTTTATCTGAAGTCGACAGACTGAAGAAAGAGGTTATTAGTCTGAAGCAACATCTGGCTAAATTTGTGGATGGGTCTTCAAAACTACAATTAATTTTGAAACACAGAAGACCTCCATTTGACAAATTTGACATAGGTTTTAAAAAAGACAAGGATTCTAAACCATCGTTGTTTAAATCTTATTTAACATCTTGCAACTTTTGTGGAAAAACTGGACACACATCTCAAAGGTGTCAACACAAAAGAAAACAAAGGTCAAATAAGACCATTGAGACTAACATAAAGGGACCCAAGAGTATTTGGGTACCAAAATCTCCAATCATTCCTGTTGCAGATATCCTTAATAGGACAAAGAAGGGATTCATTCTGGTATCTGAATAGTGGATGCTCACGTCACATGATGGGAGAAAGGTCTATGTTCCTAAACCTCTAACCATATGAAGGAATTATTTCTTTTGGAGGAAATGGTAAAGGAAAAATCATTGGTATAGGTAAAGTGGGTAAGTCCCCTCTTCCTACTATAAATAATGTGCTGTGTGTTGAAGGTCTGAAGTATAACCTACTTAGCATAAGTCAATTTTATGATAGTGGATTCATCATCTCCTTTAATAAAGAATTCTGTATAGTTAGATGAAATGATAAATATGTTCTTTTTACTACTAAGAAGCATAACAATCTTTATAAGATTGAGTTTGAGGATCTAAACAAATAAAACGTCACCTGTTTAATGACCAAAGAAGATGAAAGATGGATTTCGCATAAAAAGCTTGGACACATCAATTTGAAACATATTTCAAAGTTATATAAAAAGGGTTTAGTAAAAGGATTGCCTGAGATTTCTTGCAAAATTCATCTTCTTTGTGAAGCATGTCAAAAAGAAAAACAAATTAAAACTTCTTTTAAATTTAAAAATGTTGTTTCCACTTCTAGACCTTTAGAATTATTGCATATGGAGTTGTTTGGTCTCATAAATACTCTCAGTCTCAGCGGCAAAAAATATGAATTTTGTTATTATAGATGACTATTCTAGATACGCATGGGCTTACTTCTTAACTCACAAACACGAGTCTTTTAATGTGTTTGAAATATTCTGTAAATGCGTTCAAAATAAATAAGGTTTTTGTATAACTGCAATCCGAAGTGACCATGGAATTGAATTTGATAATGTTGAGTTTAAGTTCTTTTGTGAAAAAAATGGCATTTTTCACAACTTCTCTTCACCGAGAACACTTCAACAAAATGGGGTAGTTGAAAGGAAAAACAAAACGCTTCAAGAGATGGCTAGAACCATGCTTTGTGAAAATTCAATTCCTAAGTACTTTTGGGCAAAAGCTGCAAATATAGCATGTTACGTTCAAAATAGAATATTGATCAGACCATTAATAAGTAAGACTCCTTATGAACTGTGGAGAAGTAAAAGACCCAACATCTCATACTTTCATCCTTTTGAATGTGAGTGTTATATTCTTAACATTAGAGATCAATTGGAAAAATTTGGCTCTAAGGTTGATAAAGGTATTTTTCTAGGATATTCTGACACATCAAAAGAGTATAGAGTGTTTAACTCTAGAACTTCTATTGTAGAAAAATCTATTAATGTTGAATTCATGATACACTGACACCTGATAAAAGACTATTAGATCTTGCATATTTGCAAATAGGATTGTCTAATCTCATAAGGACAGACGAAGTTAAGCAATTAGAAGATACTCCAAAATAATAACAGACTGGTGATTTGCCGAAACAAACTCACAAAGAATGGAAATTTGTTACGTACCATCCACAAGATTAGATCATTGGAGAACGAATAGAAGGAGTCAAGACAAGGTCATCATTTAGAAATCAAGCATCATGTGCTTTAGTTTTAGAAATCGAGCCAAAAACTATAGAAGAAGCAATCACAGATGATGGCTGGATTATAGCCATGGAAGAAGAACTACATCAATTTACAAGAAATGATGTATGAACTCTTGTTCCAAAGCCAGAACATAAAAGCATTATTGGAACAAGATAAGTATTTCACAACAAGCTTGATGAAAATGGAAAGGTAATAAGAAACAAACCAAGGTTAGTAACACAAGGGTACAAGCAACAAGAAGGTATTGACTTTACTGAAACTTTTACTCCTGTAGCTAGATTGGAAGCTATTGGAATTATGCTTGTCTTTGCTGCTTATAAAAGAATTAAGCCTTTTCAAATAGGTGTTAAAAGTACCTTTTTACATGGATTTATTGAGAAAGAAGTCTATGTTAGACAACCTCCTGGTTTTGAAGATCCAATCCTTTCAAACCACGGGTTTAAACTTAAAAAGGCTCTATATGGTTTGAAACAAGCACCTCGTACTTGGTATAATAGACTGAGCAATTTTCTAATTGCAAATGGTTTTATGAGAGAGAAAGTTGAAACAACTCTTTTTAGAAAAGAATCTAACAAAAACTTCATTATAGTTCAAATATATGTGGATAATATAATTTTTGGAGCTACTAATGAGTCTTTATGCAAGGATTTCTTTGACTTGATGCAAAGCGAGTTTGAAATGAGCGTGATGGGTGAGTTAAAGTTCTTTCTTGGTTTGCAAGTTAAACAAGAGAAGGAAGGCATATACATTCATCAACAAAAATATACCAAAGAACTACTCAAAAAGTATAAGATGAATGAATCAAAGCCTATGAGTACACCTATGTATTTGTCTGTTGCCATGACAAAGGACGAATTAAGTAAACCTATAGATCAGACTGTCTATAGAGGAATGATTGGCTCACTTCTCTATTTAACTGCCAATAGACTAGATATAATGCATAGCATCTGTTTATGTGTTAGATTTCAATCTAATCCTAGAGAATCACGAATCACACTTGAAAGCTGTTAAAAGGATCTTTAGATATCTAGTTGGTACCTCTAACCTAAGTTCATTCTATGAGAAAAATAAAGATTTCAGGTTAGTATGACACTGTGATGCAGACTATGTTGGTGATAGAATTGAAAGAAAAAGTACAAGTGATGGAGGTTACTTCATCGGATCATGTCTTATATCCTAGACTAGCAAGAAACAAAACTCAATTACTCTATCCACAATTGAAGCTGAATACATGTCAGCCGCTAGTTGTTGTTCATAACTCCTATAGGTAAAGTATCAAATTGAAGATTACTCTAGTTTTGAGCATAACATTCTAGTGTTATGTGATCATACCAATGTAATTAATTTATCTAAAAACCCAATTCAACATTCTAAAGCAAAGCATATTGAAATAAGACATCATTTTATACGTGACTATGTTCAAAAAGGTGTTTTTGATATTAAATTCATTGATATAGACCAGCAATGGGCTGATATCTTTACAAAGGCTTTACTAGAAGAACATTTCGATTTCATATTAGAAAACTTGCATATGAAAGTCCTGCATGATTAGAACGTCTTGCATGCTTCGTCTTATAAACTTTTACGTTTATCGTCTTGAGCACCATCGTCTTATATTTCATTATACTTCATCTTACTAACGCGTGTGCTTTAGTATGTGAAAAGGTTTTTGATTATCTGATTTGATTATCTAATTTCTTTTACATCATTACTTATTAATAACCTCCCAAAAAAGTGCGCCACTTTTCTCTGCCACATCAAGAATCATTAAATGCACATCTTTTCAATACTATCAAACCCTTCAAATATTCACAATAACTACCTATTCCCTTTACTTTTTCTGAAACACTCAACCTCTCAAATTCCCTGCACTCTACTAACCTCTCTTTCACTCTTGAACATTTAGAGCCTAAAGAGAACTTACACTTATGGCCACTCCAAGACTGCTTGTCCCCATAGAAAGATTCCCTGAGAACGACTTCATGCTTGGAGAATGGATCAACTTGAAGAAACTGGAAGATGAAGGCTTCCCTCTGACTCTCTACATCAGAAACGTTGGGTGGGAGTCTTTTGTGTAGAAAAAGACTTATTGGTACCACGCGCCCTATGCTTACTTCTGGGCCTCTACGTTTCAAAGTCAATGGAACCATCACTAGGACTGTCGACAACCAGGCTATCATTATTTCCACTGACACCATCGCAATAGCGTCTGGCTGCAAGGAAGAAGGTAACATGTTTGCTGAAGACTAGGAAAGGGTCATAACCCCGAAATTATCGACCTGGCTCTTTATGGGCATCCTAGACCCTAGACAAACAATAAGGACGCTCTAAAGAAGTTTCTGTACTCCTCCAACATGAAAAGGGATTGCAGACTTCTTCACAACATTCCGTTGCACATCATTTTTTCGCGTAAGGGTTCGAAGGACAATATGTCTTCAAGGGATCGATTCTGCCTATATAGGATGCTCACAAGCCAAAAGATGAACTTTCCAGCTTTTATTCTAGAGATCGTGCTTCGCCAAATCCAAAGAAAGTTAGAAGGAAAAACAAAGGTACCTCATTCCTTACGCCATGCTATTCATTCAAATCATTAGATTAGTTGGTGTAAATGAGTCTGGTCGGGAGAAGAAGAAGCATGGTTCAAAGATCAATGTATCCATCATAAGGAAGATGAGGATAGCCCATCTGTTCCCTAGATACATTGCCAAGCATCCAGAGCTGGCAGTGATCAAGGAAGAACCTAATGATGATGTAGTAGGAATTGTATTCAAGGTGGGATTGTCTGTTGATCTGTCTGCTCGCCTTGACTCCACTCAACAGCCTTAGCCACCTCTACAACAGATGAAACCTCAACAACCTCAAACACAACCTAAACAGACTAAACCCCATAAACACAAATTGCCCATCAAAAGACCATCCCAATAGGAACCAAAACCTTAAGCGCAACCCTTTTCCCCACATAAAAACAAGAACCCTTCACTATTTGTCTAAAACCTAAACCTACCCCTCAACTTGACCCAAACAAAGCCATTCCCATCAAACACCTTGCACTGAAACATACAACATCCCTGAACCACCATTCGAACAACTAGTGTCACCTCTTGCTGTCGTTGAAGAGTTTGTCCTAGCAACGAAACCAGAAGGTTTCATAGGCTCAAGACGGTCCACCAGCCTAGGATCAAAGCAAAAGAGGCAAGGCAGCTAAAACGAGCCAAAGCCCAATCTAAACAAGCTGAAAAGAAAAAAAAGAAAGAAGAAGAGAATCTGGCTGCATAAGAGGAGGAACAAATTGAGAAAGAGGTGCTTCAATCCATCATTGAGCAATCGCTACAAATAGTTCACAAAGAGCATGATGACGAAGAATTTTTTAATCAAGAAAACATCATTGCTACTTCCAAAGGAAGATTACCCAGATCACTTTTATGGGAAGTGCCTCAATTTGGGTTTGTCTCACAAGTCTTCCAATGACTTACGGCCGATCTTATGGCAAGACCAAGTAATGTACAATCTACAAGGACTGTCATATTCTGTCTACCACAAGATGAAGACTCTTCATCTGGAGGATTGGCAGAACCCATGATAGACAAAGCCTCGCCTAAGCTATACCGCTTTGAGACATCTCCTTCCGAGTGCCTTTGACGAGATGCTACTCAATTTGAAAATTCTGAATCTCGACGCGTCAGCGGATCCAAAGAATATCAATCTCCAAAGACATTTGACCTAGAGATTCTTCAAGCTCTGATCAACTATGAACTGGGCGAGGTCAACAATCGCAAGATGTGGAGGACAATTGTTGAAGAAGAATGGCCGTTACCAGTGCGCTATGGGTCTGCGGAGAAAATGGTTGAATATGAAGACACAACCCTGGCTTTCTCTTATGAGCCACATATTACTCTATATGTCTAGGAGGAAGGGTACAACACCAAATCAAACACATCTATCTTCGTCTACCCTCCTTCTACTTGAACCAGATTTCCCCCTGGCTACGAAGTTTGGAGACAAAAGGGACTCCTTTGCCACACCTCCCCATTTCTCATCAAGTGCAATTATTTTGATATCTGATCATGTGCATAACATACAATTACAAGCCAAAGATCACTTGCCCATTCTGCAATGGGAAGATCAAAACTTATCCTCTCGTATCCGTCCTAAGGATAGTTCTGACTTTCAAGAATGGAGAATTAGCGATAATGATTAGGAGCTGGGCAGAGTGATGTACAACTTCCTTCGTGGGAAGATGTAGATTTCCCTCCAACATGCCATATGTGAGCGAAGGTTTCCAAACATGGAGCTAGGACCTCTTAGACTTATGGCCAAACAAATGACGCTTTTACTTAAGCCATAGACGACCTTCCGCATATGATGCCAGAAGAAATTTAACTGCCAAAATCTGTCTATGGGTAAAGGCAAGGAGCCCAAGTTTAAACGAGACCCAAAGAGACATCTGATGATTAGAAGAATAGCTCTCTCTCCTACTCAGTTGGCCATACTCAAAAGGAAAGATATTTTATGGAGGGAAGACCGAAAGAGGCTTCAAGATCATGTTGAAGCTCTCAAGCACTTTTCAAGTCTGACTGCTGAGGAGAAGAACACTTTGAGTCATCACGCAGCTATCCACCCTAGAGGCCATTGGGTGCAAGTCTCTCATGCTCCCTCTTCGTCTGATCCACTCCCTTCCAACTAGCTCACCCTCATCTGTCCGTGAACCTATGTTTTCTTTTCTACCAATGGAACCACTTTTGAAATGTTCCTGTCAATTGGACATTTTTGGTTTTGCGGTCCTCTTATCCCTACATATTCAATCTTTGTTTTGTAGAAGAACTAGTAGACGAAGAAGACGTTAGCTTAGCCATTGCTCAAAATCCTTCAAACGTTTGTCAAGAGGTCAAAGAACTAAAATAGACTGTTTAATGTCTAGAGGCTGCACTTATTAAAGAAAGCAGAAAGCGCAAGCATGCCAAATCATTGTTCACAAAGCTGGCAAAGCGCTTCAAAGGCGAGCTAGGATCATCATCCACACCTTCCGATTTTGACTCTTTGGATTGATGATGCCAAAGAGGGGAGAAGAAAAACAAAAGACCACAGAGGGAGCACAATCTTAGGGGGAATATCTCTAATCATATTATATCTTGTCCTTATTATTTTGCTGATTATTTCACAAACAATATGTCTACCTTGTTTACAAGTATAAAGTCTTTGGATTGATATTGCGTCTGCTTGGTAAACACATTTTTTATAACTAAAAGGATATTGCATGGAAAACGTAGTTTGATAAAACTTAAAGTTTTGAAACCGATTTTTTAATAAAGAAAAATACAAGTTGTTTGTCATCATCAAAAAGGGGGTGATTGTTAAGACAAAGGATGAATTTATGACCCTCGCTTAGTTTTAATAATAACAAATAGTCTTATAATTAATCGTCTGAACACTCGCCATTATTGCATGCTTTCATTATCGTCTGATCACGCGTTCCAGTTTAAAGATGTTATAACAACTAACTCTTTCAAACGATATATATTGATTTCTTTAACTCAGTTATACGAGAACATCTGTAGTTTTGAAAAGGCACGTACCATCTTGAAAAAAAAGACGTCTACGTACCTATCTCTAAAAAGGTTTGGTTTTACGCTTAAAAAAAAGAATGTGTATAGATGTCAATACGGAAAGCAAAAATGTTTGCTGCAACAAGATTGGGTATGAGAAAGACTATATAAGCAGACTGCTTTATCCAACAACTACTTTCTTCACCAGACGAAGGACTTTTGTAAAAGCTCTCACAACAGACACTTTGGGAGAACTCTATAAATAAAAGAGAAGATCTTAGTCACCATGACAGAACTCTTGGCAAATTTTCTTTTCTCTCAATCTATAATCTTAAACAATTTCCTTGCATAACACTTTCCTGAGCTTCATTGTACATTCGTCTGATAAGACTCTAGCTTAGTGTGATAACTTACGCTTAACCATTTCTTTATGAAGTTGGTGGAAAGCCTGAAAAGGCTTGGATAAAAAAATACTTGGGTATTTGCTTAGAGAGGCAAGTAAAATACTACTTGGTTGAGCTTGAAGAGACTTAGATAAAAGAATTCTTGTAAATTGTTTAAGTTATAATGGGACTTGGTAGCTTACCAAGAACTAGACGTAGTCTCTAGGGTGAGATGAACCAGTATAAAACTTGTGTTTCTCTTGTTTATAGCTTCTCTTTGTTTTTACAAATATTTTCTAGAAGTATTTATCTTTTATCCTTTAAACGAAACGCTTATTTGAAAAGGTTTTGCAAAAAAATTTAATAACACAATTCAACCCCCCCTTCTTGTGTTATTCTTGTGTCTTACAAACACAAGTGATGAATCAACCCCCTTAGGCTTGGACGTGGTATATGATCTATCCCAACTTTATCTGTGTAATTTTATCTACAGTTAAATTAACCGGGACAGATAAAATCCCCTAAACTTGAATAATTTCTTTTAATATCAAAATAATGAATTTAAATGTAAAACTAAACAAATATATTATTTTACATCAAAAATAAATTTCTAAAAATTCATTTTAATTTTTATTAATTTATTTCAAATTATATATATATATATATATATATATATATATATATATATATATATATATATATTGTATTTTTGAGTTAGAAAATTCATATTAAATCCATTTTAATTCAATAAATACTAAATTTTTTATGCAAATTCTAAAATTAAATATTTAACCTATAAATGAACTAAGTTTATCATTTCACCATTTCTAGATGTTAAACCAATACTGGCTAAGCTTAATAGATATTTAGGGATATTTTGGTTATTTTACATCAAAATTCTAAAAAATTTCTAGAAAATTTTGAAAATTATTTTTTAATGCATATAGCATGATTCTAAGCTCAAATTAACATTTTAATGTCAATTGATTTTTTTTTTCTTATGTCAGTCCTTAATGTTGAGAAATAAGGGCAAAATCGTTATTTTTTAATTTTTCCAGGCTTTGGCTAGAAAAAATTATTAAAAATCACAATTAGATAGCTCTCAACATTTTGAATTTAACTGCATGACGCAAAATTTTGAGATTCCTTCCCTATTTTTCAAAAATAAATACCTAATAAATAGAAAATAATTTAATAAGTAAAACTTAGGGTGTTACAACAAGACTAAAACACTACCAAAAACACTAAGGGTAAACACAAGTCGGGTCAGGTCAGGTTGGATTTGAGTGTAAACAGAAACCAAATTGGGAAGAACATCTTAGGATGGGTCAGTTCGAGTTTCTCTTAATTCTCGGTTTTGACTTGAATTAACTCGATTGAGTTAAATTCGAGTCAAGATAGGTTGTCTCGATTACCCAATAAAAATGAAAAAATGTTAGGAAATGAGGGAGAATGGAAAAAATTGTAAATCTAGAGAGATATTTCTCAATATCGTCCCACACTCCAGCTAGGACTTTACATTGAAGAACAAACACGATTCTTGCTTCAACCTAAATCCCAATACAACACAAAACAAGCACATTTCAAAATTTCTATTTACCATACTAGTTACTTACCATATAGGCATATATGAACAAGGAGAACAAATGAAGAAACAAATTTTGTGTGTGTGTATAAGCATAGAGAGCATATTGTCTTTCACGAATTTGCACTTGTAGCACTCGAAATTAAAAATAGAAAGCAAAGAGGTAAGAGCGATGAGAGTTAGAGAGTGTGAAGGAAGAAGAAGACAACAACGCAATGCAGTGTGGAAGAGGGGTTACAATTTAAGCATAAAGGACGAAAAGAGAAGAGAAAGAAGTCTCAAATAACTTTATATCAAAATCACTAAATTAATAGCCCAAAATTCATTTTATTAATATTAAATAATGTAAAATACATTACCAAGTTAGGTCAAGTTATTTGATTTTCATTTTGTTCAACCAAAGACCCTATCTAAGATAGTCTGGTTGGCAAAATGGACTTGAGTTGACCCATCAACCCAACTTTTTATTTTTTGTTTGGTTTATTTGAGTTGGTAGGGTTAATCCAACTTCTCTTCTCCCCTAAAAAAGACAAGAAAAAGTGCTTTGGATAAAAAAAATGAATAGGAAAGAGAAGAAGAAAAAGGATGTTATGGTCATGAGAAAATAAGAGAAGAAAGAAAAATGACTACCTTCAAGATGAAAGTTTTAACTTGTATGAGTATGGACAATGGAAGGCAAAAATAAGGAAAAAGAAACCTTTCCTAAAGATGGAAGATTTTAAGAGAAGAAACAACGAGTATCGATAAAGAAGAGAAATGAAAACTTCTTAGTAATGAACTTTACGACTAATGTAAGTGAGAATGAAAGAAGTAGTGACTAAGCTTAATAAGAGGGGGAGTTGTGCCCTCCCCTCCCCCACCCCCTTAATTTTTTTCTTTAATAAGTACAAGTAATTTTTTATATATAGCACTATCAATAATTTTAAGTATATTTATTTAACTATTTTGGTCTCATCAGAATATTTATTCAAGATTCATCATTGATAAGAAGGTTTTTAAAGAATGATACCTTAATGACATGAGTGAATAAATAAAGAAAAGAAGACATCTCTAATGCATTAAAATTTAAATAAAAATGAAAATTAGTAAGTAAAAAAAAACTTAGTAAATAATTAACTAAGAGTAATTAGGAATACATAAAGATAAACTATCTTTGTTTTGTTTAATAAAATAGTTATGTGCTGCAGTAATTAATAAAAAAAAATAAAGAGATTTATGCAATTAAATAAATGGAAATAAAAATAATTTAATTTAAAAAATTCTATTTTCTTAAACACTTGATTAATGCTTTGTTTGGGTAAAGAGAGAAGTAGAAGAGAAAGTAGAAGAGATAATGAGTAGACTTTTAAGGTGTTTGGATCAAAAGAAGTATGAGAGAAGTAGAAGAGAAGAAAAAATTGAGTTTTCTCTCTACTTGTTTGGTTGGATAAAAAAGTGGTGAGAGAAAGAAAATGAATTTTTCACTGTCAAGATATATTTATCTTAATATATATAGATCTTGTAAAATAGAAAGAAGTAATAAGGTTAGAATTATAATCTTGAATAAGTTTCACAATTTTTTATCTTTCATTTTCTCTTTCCTCTCCATCAAAGAGGAGATTTTATTTTTAAGTGGGGTCCACTTCAACTTTTCTCTCTATTCTATTTTTCTCCTTAACCAAATAAAAGAAAATTACTTTTTTTTATCTACTTCTCTCTTCTCAACTTCTTTTTTCTCGATCTCTATCAAACCAAACAATACGTAAGATAACAAATTCAAATAATAATTTATTTTTAAGTATTATATATTAAATTACTATCCAACATCAACATTATATTTGTTAAATATATAATTATTTAGAATTTTTATACGTCCATCCTGAATTATTATTATTATTATTATTAATTCCTGTTTCACAAAAAAACAAAAAATCAAAAACAAAAGAAAGAGATTGAAGGGAGGAAGGAGCAGGAGAAAGAAAAGGCCATGGATTCCGACTATTGATTCATTTTATAGCGTTCACGCACACCGAAGGAGGAGTTGTTTACAAACAGATAGATGCCTGTGGCAGTAACGATACCCAGTTATCAGCACCGCATCTACGCTTCGCTCTTTGCCATCGCCAAGGCTAAGAAAACCACCATGGCCAGCACCAGCAATTCTGGTGGGGCCTTCACCACACTCCAAGAGAGGGTCACTTTCGAGAAAGAGATTAAGAAAAGCAAGTTCATCGCCATCGCTGGCCCCATCCCCGATGAAAAATCCGCCACGTCTTTCCTTTCCCAGGTTCATCTTTCTTCCCTTTTCTTCCGCTTATTTTACTTTTTGACATTCGTCTTAAGTTTTCGCTTTGTTTATTATCAGGTCCGGGATCCACGTGCCACCCACAATTGCTGGGCTTATAAGGTACCATAAAGGCTTGTTTTTTTTACTTGGATGAAACAACGATTCTATAAATGTTGATTGCTTGTATTTATGCCACTGCTTTTTTTTGGGGGGGGGGGTTGGTGTCTCAGAAAATTTAGTTAGTTTTATTGTCTTCCGTTTTATGAATGTTTTACTCAAAAGGAAGGTATAAGTAGGACGTGATTTCTCTCTTGCCTTTTAGTTGGAGATTACTACTTTCTGGTCCCTATGCAGTGAGGTTTCAGCTCTCATTGTGGCAATTATAGTTTAATAGTCTCAACCTACAGGTGGCTCATTATACTTTGCTAGTTTCTTTACAAATTAGGGGTGTTGATTGGATTTGGAACAGAGAAGAGGCATTGCATGAGTGAAGGTAGAAAACATAATGATGCATATGATATGCATAAAGCAGATAATGGGTTGCTAGGATTGTCTGCACTTTACTATCTTTTGCTCATGTGTTTTTATTATTTTATTTTTTCCTTTTTTCCTTTCCATCTTGTATATCAGGTGGGAGATCAATACCGGTCCAATGATGATGGTGAACCTTCAGGAACGGCTGGGAAACCAATACAATCTGCTATTGATTCTTCAGGAATAGATAGAGTAATGGTGGTTGTGATCAGGTTAATCACGACCTTACATTTCACATGTGCATATTAATGTCTATTACTTTGAATTAATGAAATGTGTTGGTTTGCATACATTGGATGTCTACCATTTTTGAACCCCAAAAATGATGTTTTGATGCCTTAGTGGGATGTATACATCCTTGAGGTGTGAAAAAATCAAGATTGTTTTTTTTTTCCCTTTACAAAGTACTGTGGCATGTGCTTTTGAATGGCCTTGTACATAAGCCAGTGTTATGTGTATTAAGCACTAAGCTGTTTTGATTTGGTGCTGCATTTGGAATGTAATTTGTCTTGTCATCTATATTAAATTTCAGGTATTTTGGGGGTATCAAATTAGGCACCGGGGGATTGGTCAGGGCTTATGGAGGAGTTGCATCAGAATGCTTGAGGAATGCCCCAACTTGCCTTGTGAAAATGAAGGTGGTTCTTTCCTTAGCCTGTAATGCATCTTTAGTTTTCACTTTCTTGAAGGCTTTTTGGGTGAGTTCTAAGGCGAGGGGCTAAACATCCCTATGGGGTTAAAAATAACCATTAGATATATTGTTAAAATATATAGACGACTGAGATGGAAGATAACTATATTCCATCTCAGCTGTCCATTTATTTTAACAATATATCCAACAATTACTTTTAACTTCACACAAGTGAGGGGCTTTTTTGGCCTCTCATCTTAGAATTCACCGGCTTTTTGATGCTTATGGTGTGTCAATTTATGAATAATCTTTATGAAAAATGTAGGTGCCAATGGGTGTAGAGGTCTCCTTTGACCTACTTGGAGTTCTCTACCATCAGGTTAGTTCTTGCAGATGTATATCGAATACTCCCTGATTATGATAAGCTACTTTTAGTTTGACTTGGATAGGATACACAATAAAACTGATGAGAAGTACAAGATTGTCTCAAAATATTTTTTGGATATTCATATTTGTTTGTCATAACAAGTCCCTGCGAATGAATGAATTGTACACCAATTTTGAGCAGCATATTTTTATGTCCTCTTAATCGCCCCGTGTTTTCGGCCTATCATGTCTAGACTGCCTTATTAACTTTTCCCATATTAGAGATATTGCTGGTACAATGGCTCTTATTAGAAATCCTTGCTTATTTTTGTTAATGACTTAATGCAATGATTACAATCTACTGATCGAGCTTGTGGTACTTGTGCTTGTGATGGTTTATGATGGTGACTGGTGAGGAGTGTATATAAATATAAGCTGCACCCTTACAATTACCACTCTTATCTGTTTCTTTTATTACAAGAACTAAACCATACACAGTTAATGTGTTCTAATTCTAACGTTGTGTTTGAAACGAAGAATTCACAACGGATTGAAAGGAAACAGATTGAAAAGTTTAAAATATCTCTTCCTTCCACTGTTTGGTTCTAATTTTACAACAATGGAAAGAAAAAAAAAATTGTAGACCCTGCAGAAATATTCATCTGTTCAGAAGTGGGAAGAAAGGGGAAGGAAAGGTGGTCTTACAAAATAAAAAGACTACTTTACCCTTATTTTTACATCTTTTTTGTATTAGGAATATTTATGTCAATTTATTATATACATATTTCTTTCTTTCTTTCCACTTTTTATATAACCAAACAAGAGGAAAGAAAAAATTTATCTTTCCTTCCTCTAATTTTCTCTCCTATCAAACCACTTAAAAAATTATCTCACCTTCTACTCTTTTTCATTCTTTTTCTTTTCATTCCTTTTCTCATCTTTTCTTTCACTTTCTTTTCTAAACTAAACATACCATAAATGTTTCTGCATCTATTGCTCATTGCTCCTTTTCATTTTTTTTTATTTTTTTTTTCCAGCTGCAGTCTTTTCACGTGGAAGACATCAAGCAGGATTATGATACCGGTAAAGATGGCATATCTATGGTTACTTTTAAAGTTGATTTTGACCAAGCTGAGAAACTGGAGGATGCACTGAAAGCCAATTGTAGCAGAGAATTGAAGTTTTATAAGCGTTGAGATATGAGATGAGACTTTGGATTTTGATTATATTTTTCTTATATATGGTAGATACTTCTTCATCTGAAGATTGGATGAATGGGACATCTCCAGGCTTTGACTAATTTGCATATATGAGATTTACCTTGTTTACAGAATAGTTTTAAAAACAACAAAAATATTTGTTTGTAATTTACTAATTATGTTACATAATTTGTAAATTCAGTACAAATTATAACAAATTGTTTTAGATTATGTATATTGATAGTGTAACATGTTTTTATACAGAAATTCAGTTAAATTTTACTTATGACGTGATAAAATATTACTAAAAATGTTACACACAGATAATTCTTTATTTATACAGAGGATACATTTGTTTTGCAGTGTTACGATGGTTAACTGTTATGGCTCTGATGGCAGCTGCTAGTAACCAGTATAACTCATTTCTTATTCATAAGAAAAGATCATGCGGCAGCCAAATATGAACAAATGAATATAAAATAACACTCAGAAGAAAGGGAAAAGTATTCAACCGAGACAAATACTGGATGTACAGAAAAGAATATATAATAAAGATGGGTAAGGATCCAATTTACAATTCGTTTTATGGAGGGGAAATGGATGCGGACGGGGGAATGAATTGTTGGAAGTGGTGGCGGGTCATCTTGGAGTTCTCTTGGACGTATTGGACATGTCAACAATGGATTTGAAGAAAATCATCAGCTTTTGCAGAACATTAATGCGCGAGTCGTGGTCTCAAGTTGGTTTTACCTGCACTCCACTTTCAGACAATTAAAAGATTTAGGTAAACCATATCTAAAAATAATCTTCATCATAAATAAAAAGGCAAGGCCAGGCACCGATAACTGCTAGCTAGCTAATTTCGCCAGTTTCGCTTTTTCACCGAATCACCGTAATGGATTCCTCTTGTCTGAATTCGTATCCTAAAATAATCACTAAGGTCAACGCTCCCTCACTGGAGAGAGACTGTATATTTATGATGATCTGAACCGAGTCACTATAGTTTTGTATAGGCAGCCAGCGCATGAACCCACCTTTGTTTAAAAGAAAGACACCAGCCAATGTGCTACGAAATCTAAACAAATCACGTTTCTCGAAGTATTTGGCGAGGGCCGAACGTTGTACAACTGAATTATCAATAAAATATCATAAAACCAAAAACCCAATCTTCCTCCATTTTTATTGTCAGTTTTGTAATTGAACTAGATCTAATCAGATTTGTCATAAAAAATTTAATCGCTAACCAAAATTCAAAATGTCTATAGACAATTCAGATACTGGTCATTATGATTCCAAACCCTACTAACCAACAACAAAAACATAATTAGCTAAAATTCAAGATGTCTATATACTAGTCATTATGATTCCAAGATCCTAGCGACCAACAACAAAAACAGCCCCTTCAGTTATTCGTTCGTGCAAGATACCGTTTGGGACATCATCAAGTCAAAGTCACAAGCCAAACCGAAGAACAGAACCAAAATTCTTCAACAAGAAAATTACAGCCCAAAAGGAGGAAAAAAAAAAAAAGAAACATTTCATTATGTACATATTACAATCAGTAGAAGCGGCACTGCAAAACCACAAAATACAAGCAATGCATGCCTCTTTCCCTAGCGAAAAAATAAAAACATTACAAACAAAGAACCCTACCGAGTTCCCCTTTGCAGGTTCTCCCAAAATTTGTGACAAGAACGACACAGTCAGTGCACACACTCACTCACTCCCCAACCCTTACCCCATCTTTCTCTTAGTCCAAATCAGAGTCACCATTGCCATCAACAAACCCTTTCATTTTCACCCTGTTGGCCACCGTTTTAACCCTCAACCTCTTCCTCCCGTCGTTCGCCCCATCCCCAAAACGACACCGTTCGCCAACAGGGTACCTCAGCGGCAAGCTCACGTGGTAGCAGTAATACTCCTCCTTCCCGGGCACGACCGACTCCGGCGGCGGCGGCGTCACGACGGCGCCGTGGAACGTCCGGAGACAGTTCGCGCAGCGCAGCGTGCACTCCTCGTACCGCCGCTCGTACTCGTGCAGGTACCAGCAGTAGGGGCACATTGTCCAAAACGACGCCGCGGCGGCGTCCCGGATCTCGCGGTCGAAGCGGGCCTTGCGCGCGGGGTCGGAGAGCACGCACCACGCCTCGCGCACGCGCATGAGGGCCTCGTCGGCGAGGGGGAGCTTGTTCTTGTTGGGGTCCAGGAGGCGCACCAGGGCCTTGAACTGCTGCCGCGCGAGGTCGCGGTCCGCGGCGGCGGCGGGCCGGAGCCGCAGGATGGAGTACCAGTCCAGGTGGCGGCCGGGGCCGCGGCGGCGCTCGGCGGCCGCGAGGACGTCCGCGACGGCCAGGATTTGGTCCAGCTGGAGGGAGACGTTCGGGTCGGATCTCGGGACCCGGCGGGCGGAGTCGCCGCAGGCGGTGAAGTCGCGGCGCGTGAGGAGGGAAAGGCAGGGACGGAGGAGGGAATCGGGTGCGGATTCGGACCCGCCGCGGGTTCCGTTGTCGTCTCCGTCCGTTTCTCGTCTCATTCTTTTTGGATGCTCTGACTCGGGGAACCACAGAGGGTGACTGGGTGGCGGAAACTGAGGGTTTTATAGTCTAGCTCAGGGAGGAGTCTCCAATTTGAAATAATGAAATTTCACTGTTGATACGTCCCATTTAGTTAAACTTTTATAATTATACGAAAATAAATAAATAAATAATTTTTTATAAATTAAAATCAACTTATAATTATAAACTTTTGTTTTACAGAAGATTTTTCATTTAATTTCTCTAAAAAAAACTTATTTTAATTTATACATAAATTAATTCTAATTTATGAAGAAATTTAATCTATTTTTTTAAGTGCTTATTAAAAAATTTATTGACTTATGTATATTCTTATAATTAAAAATCTTAACCTAATTTTTTGAGTTATAAGTATTGATTATATTACTCTGTAGCATCAAATACATAAATTTTCGAGAATTTTTTTGTTCTACATTATTGAGAAGAGGCTTTTGTATTTTATGAAATTTTTTGGAAATAAACTTAGAGTTTAATTGTTATGCATGGTCAACCAATCGAAAATCAGTTTTAGTGTGATTTTTAGAGAAATTATTATCAAAGTCAACAAACTTACCATGTATAGTAGGTTGTGATTCAATGACAATTTTACATTGTCAATGCATAACCTATTTTCTCATAACTTTTAAAGTATTCAAAAACATATGTTAATGTTTTTAAATTGTTTTCTCTATAATAAATAATAGGTTTTAATTTTTTTTTGCCCCTTAAATTTGAGTCAAGTTTGATTTTGGTCTCACAAATTTAAAAGTAATTTTTTTAGACCTTTTGAAAACAATTCATACAAAAAAGTAATTTTTTTACACAAATATGTTCAGTACTCAAAAATACGGTAAAAAATTATCCAAACATCCACTAAATTACACGTAATTTTACTTTTTCGCGAATGATTTTATTTTTTCGTTTAACTTTTTTGACATCAATCTAACTTGAAAGCACGAACTTTTAAGTTTTTCAGTTAGTACACGAGGCTCATAGATCCCCAATTCCCATCACTACTTATATAACAATGCTTCCACGGGATAAATTTAGCAAATCTTGAAACATGTCTCAGTCAATGCAGACCATTCTGTCCGTATAATGTACACTACAAAAGTACCTCAAAATCTTAGCAATCAGACTAGAATTAATCCTTCCTAATGCTATCTCAACTAACCAGAGTGTGTATATTCCTATTTACTTTTTAGCTTCCTAAGGTTACCTCAACTAATATCAAACCTTCCTAAGGTTATCTCCTCAACTAAAATTAATCCTTCCTAAATTTATCTCATAAGTTTTCAAACTTGATCAGATTTAAAATTTTTTATACAATTTAAAAATTAATTAATGCATTATCAATCAATTTCATTTTAATCTATAATATACTTTTAAAATATAAGTAAACAATGATTATAAGATTATATACCTATAAATGTTGATTTATATGTCCAAAAGTTAATATGCATGATCATTGAAATAATACCTTATAATTCTCAATTATTAGATTTATTAAATTTTATTCTATAAAAACTATTAAGTAGAGTAAATATCCAATAACTACTCTCTGAGTATTGTTAAACTTATTTTTTTCAATAACCTTTTTGGTATTAAGGAAGGTCGAGACCCAAAAAAAAAAATTACAAACTAATGCCACGTGGGGTAGATAGTCCCATCAAATCCTTTGTTAACAGCATAGAACAAGGTACTAGGACACTCTTCAGTAGCCTAATCCCAAAGCCCTGAGTTTGAGCAAAGTTTGACAACTAATCAACCACAATGTTTGCTTCCTTGTAGATATAGGCAACTTCAATCTCCCATTCTTTGTTGCACCTACACTCCCATGCTTTTCACCATGTTACTATAAGGATGTGTGATGGGGCACCCTATAACACCCCAATGTTTTCTTCCTATTTATATATTATTATTATTATATTCTATTTTATTCTATTTCAATAAAATGGTATTTTGGGGGAAAAAGATATTGGACCTTAGAATAAGGTTTTGTAATTAAAATGTTTTTAAAGTTTTATAGGTTGGACCTTGTCTCCGTAGGCCCAAACTATCTTTAGAGATGCCTTAGGTTCCTTAAAACCTAACCATTTTTGCTCTTTCTACCTTTTTTGGAGCTGTGTTGTCAGAGTCGTTTTAGCAATGAACTGAGAACCTAGGGAACGCCTTCGTATCGCTTGCATCCTTTTGTCGAAGATCACTTCTTTCAAGGTAAGAGGCAATGAGACTATCTCGCTCATGGGTAGGGCTTTGGTTATGGGTAGAAGGGTTGGCCCTAAACCCTAATTTGTTTGTAATTGCATTGTTGTCTATGAAGGGGAAATTGATTTTCCCTAATCCTTAAATGCTTAAGCTTTAAGATCGTTATTGGACTACATAATTGAGTGATTATGAGTTTTCCTCTTTTTGGTGTTCTTAAGATTGGATTCCTTGTGATTGATGGCATAATTTGTTGAACTGTGGATTAAATCTTTGTATTTGCTCTATGATGGATGAAAACATGTTTAGAAGTGCTGGAGAATCCTTTTAAAGTGATAAAGAGTGTGTGAGAACTGCTGGGGAAGCCTATGGTTTGTAGAACCCTAATTCACGACGTTCTGTTTGTCACCTCTCACTTAGCGAGAGTGAGCCCTATTGAGCAAGAGAGGGTACAAAGCCTAGGGTAGGTCTCTAGAAGATTTTTCATTGAGTGAGAACCCTTCTTGCTTAGCAAAAAAAAAAAAAGATAGAGATTAGGGATAAGTCCCTAGAGTGAATTTGCCTAGTAAGGCAGTGTCTCGCTTAGTGAAAAATAAGACGAGGAGCAGAGCAAGTCCCTGGAGTGAAATCTGCTTAGCGAGATTGTGTCTTGCTTAGCGAAAAGAAGCAAGGGTGAGTCCTTGGAGTGGATTCGCTTAATGAGCATGTAGCTTTGCTTAGCGAAATTTGAACAGAGAGCAAGGCAAGTCCCTGGAGGTTATGTCGCTTAGCAGAAGTATCCTCGCTGAGCGAGCAATGTGAGTGGCACTAAGCGAGACTTATTCTAGCTAAGCAAAAGTATGATACAGAGCGAGAGTTAAATGCTTTATGCCTGCAACTGTCATGCCATGAGATGCCTAAATGTTGTGGAATGTATGATAAGAGTTTATGAATGTTGAGATGATGGGCTTAGCCTAGGAGAGGAAGGACCCTATTTGTGAAATGTCCACTAGGACCATGAGAGTTTTATGTGAAACAATGCATCATATCAATTGAGTATTATGATGAAGGAAAGTATGTGTGAATTTGGCAGGTGGAAGCCTTAAGGGTTGTCTAACCTGGCCTTGGGGTTGATGATACCTAGGTGTGAAAACTCTAATCATCCATATTGATCCCATGGAGTTGGAGCGGACTGGTAAAGTTGGATAACCCTAACTAGTCATTGGGAAATATTATTCTAGTTAAGATTGCAAAAGCAAAAGGCATCAGTACACTGATGAGGCTTCTTATGGTCGTGCATATACTCTTAGACTACTTTCAAGAGCTTAGATTGGTACTACATGTGCATGAGAAGTAGAAGTTAAGTAACATTACATATGCACTCTATTATGTATAAGATTGATTCCCAAAATTGATGTTGTTTTGGTTGTATGTATATGTATGTGTTCTACCTGTTTTCATTGTCATACATTGATCATGAGGTGAGATGTATCTCACTCCCTTTGTTTCTTATGTTTTTGCCTATGTTTGTGATGTACAAGTGATGTCTAGCAGGACCCTATGGAAGAATCTTAGAGTAAAGGCGTTGGCCTCATTTGAAGTTTATTTATAGTTTCCTTGGGTTTTGTAAGTTGTCATAAGACTGTGACATTGGGGCTTGGTAATTTACTATTCCACATGTTTTGGTTTTTAAATTGCTTTTAGTAGACGTTGATCTTTATTGGGTTTGATATGAGTTTTTGTTTGGAAATTTGAGAACTAATACCTTTTATTAATTGCTAAAGTATTTTATGGTATTTAAGATGTTGATGTGAGTTATGTATATGATGTCTTCTATCGCACGAAAAAGAAGTTTTAAAACATCATATTTCTTCTACAAATGAGAGTTTTTTTTTCCGCAATGCTTATTTAATAAATGTATTTAGGGCAAAGGGTGTCACACACCTTCCTTTAGTAACTGGATAACAACATGGGAATCACACTCCAATAATATCCTCCAAAAGCCTAAGCTCCAAGCTACATTACTGAAATACACCCCTGAAGTTTTTCCATTAACGTGTTTGTAGCGCCCAAGTCTATGTGTGAACCCACGTCACCACAAGCACCATTCTTAAGGCCTTTGACGAAACCTTCTATTACATATGATCCATCCAAGTATAGGTGGCTCCTAGGTGATCTAGGTAGTTTCATACCAACCTAACCAAGTTATTTGTAATATGTTATCTGTTCTTAAATGCTTTGCCTTCCAAGCTTTCTTTTGGGCTTGAGCTAGCGTGAGAGCATGATCAAACTCCCCATTTGAAAACACCATAAGGTTATGCTCTTTCCAAATAGAAGACAAAAAAACAAACAAACAAACAAGGATCCCTAGGTGGCATGTGTTGAACATGATCTCTTGTTGAGGTATGAAAATTTTGATGAAGACAAAGCTAGAGAAATAAGGATCTCAATGAAGACAAAGCCAGAGAAACAAGGATCTTAATGAAGACAAAGGTAGAGATTAGGATTTTATATAAGACTCACTATCTTAATTGAGTTTGACTCAAAAGATCTAATCTGTGAGGTTAATATAAAATCAGGTTTTCTAAAAGGTGCAAAATAGTAATTAAAAACTTATTGTGAAATAAGAAAAAAACTTCTAAGTAAACAATCTCGCAAAAATCCAATGTGTTAAAGAGAATTGAGTTTCCTCGGTGATTTTCACGTAAAGAATCAACTCTGCCTTTGAGAGAATTAATTACCAGTTGAGAGAATCGATTCTCTCATAAGGGAATTAGGTCTCAACAGAATCTACGAGATTTTAAAATATTTGGCTTAAAATCTTACTGTCTGATTTTTTGCCAAATCAAATTAATGAATGGATTTCAAAAATTAATTGGGCTTATCTTTATATAAAGCAAACTTCTCAAAAACCTAAATTAAGTAATAGTGTGAAATTAATTGAGATCATATTGTGTTCTCTTGAGCCCTGCTTGGTTAAGGTTGTGAGTCCTTAGTACTTCAAATTGTGATTATCTTACAATCATAGTGATTTATAGCCTTTTGATTTGTTTGTTTGTGAGCAAGGGCAATATCCCTTGGTTGATGTGGAAGGGGATTTCCTAGGTTTTTGAGGGTTAGTGATCCCTTTGGTTTTATAGGGTGTGTGATCCCTAGAGGGTAATTGGAGTGATTTAGTAGGAAGCATCTCGGGGTAGGTTGTAACACCCCTACTTTTGTATATTAAATTATTCTATATTTATTTATGAAAAATTGGATAGGAATATCAAAAGTTTGATCCATACGATTATGTTCATATTAGAAAGTAGAATTTAATTTATATTTTTAATAATTTTTAGGGAACAAAACCCAAAAATTGGTAAAATAATTGTTTCGTCCCTAAAAAGTTAGATAATACAATTAATAGACAAAAATAGATAGAAGTGTTTAAATTTTATTTTTAAGTCATCAATATACTTAGAATAATTAATAATAATTTTATAAATTTTTCAGGAATTTATTGAAACAATTTTTCAAAAATGACAAAAATATCCTTGGTTGACTACAGGAACCAACTAGAGACTTTTTGACCTTAAAATATTTTGAAAATTTTATACTAAGTATCTTTCATTATAAAAATTTTATTATGAAAGAAAAATAGTGAAAAATATAATAATCCTATTTATTTTTTTTAACTGTTTTTCTAATATTTGACAATGTAATTCTGAAAAATCGGAAAGGAATTTCAAAATTCTGATTCTCACAATTTCGCTCAGAATTCAAAAGTTATTTAATCATGATTTTTAATAATTTTTCCGAGCCAGAGTCCGAAAAAATTAGAAAATGACAATTTTGTCTCTATTTCTCAACACTAAGGGCTAACATGAGAAAAGATTCAATTCACATTAAAATTTCAATTTAAGATTGAAATTATGTCATATATATTAAAATATAATTTTGGAAATTTTTTGGAATTTTTCTGAAATTCCTGTGTAAAATAACCAAAATATCCCTAGGTGTCTATTAAGCCTAGTCAATATTGGTTTGACATCCAAAAAGGGTGAAAATGATAATTTTAGTTTATTTATAAGTAAAATATTTAGTTTTAGAATTTTTATAAAATTTTTGGTATTTATTGAATTAAAATGGATTTTTGTGAATTTTCTAGCTTAAAAATACAAAATAAATACATATAATTCGAAATAAATTAATAAAAGTTAAAATTTATTATTAGAAATTTATTATTGATGAAAAATAATGTATTTGTCCAGTTTTGCATTAAAATGCATTGTTTTGATATTAAAAGCTATTTTTTCAAAGTTTAGGCGATTTTATTAGTACCATGCTAATCAATTACAGTTAAAATTTATACTGAGGAGCTTTAGAACAGCTCACCTAGCACGTTTTCAGCCTAAAAGGGGGTGACTCACCACATAAAATTGATATGTGTCCCTAGTTTTGCATATTTTTCCCTTAATTGAATTAAAAATAAATTAAAAACCTTATTTATGACATATTGCATGACATCTTCAAGTGGACACCTAACCCCTTTTCCTCCTCTATAAATAACCATGGTTTTGGACCATTTTTCAGAACCTCTCCCTCTCTCAAGCTACCAAATTCTTAGAGAGCTTCTCTCTATTGAAAAAATTTTCTTTTACTTTGCTTTTATGCTAAAATTTTACTAGTTTTCCAACAACTAGAAAAGTTTCTCTTCCTAGGAGCTTTGCATCAATAATTCTATCCTCTTCATCAACCACCTTTAAGGTAATGGGGGGAGTGGAGTTGGTTCTAAATTATTATCACTTTACATGTTGGTAGGAAGGGTTTTCCCTAAACCCGTTTAGGCTTAAGTTTTATTATTGTTATTATTGTTTGATGTTAAACTTTAATTTTTGCTAAGTTGTTACTCTACTCAAATTTAGATTATTAAATTATAATTGCTAAGCTGTTACTCTGCTCAATTTTAGAAAATTAAAATGCACTTGCTAAGTTATTACTCTGCTCAATCTTAGAAAATTAAAATGTATTTATTTAGTTTTTATTTTGCCAAAATTCTAGTAATTAAATTATAATTACTATGTCATTATTATGCTAAAATTTTATGCGATTATAGTATTGTGCAATTTCTACAATATAAAGCAAAAATATTGATCGTACTGGTGCTCAAATTAAATGAGACCAGGAAAACCTCTAGCTTGAGAAGTTAGGAATTGATAGTTTAGTGAGTAATATAAAGCAAGTGACATGCAGTGGCATGACACCTTGCTAGGGAAGCTACAGTTTGGTATGCTGAGAAATGAAAGGTAGGGACCCATTTGAGGAGGTCTTGAGGGTAGACATCGAGTGTTGAAGGTCCCAATAGCAAGGGTAGCGCCCTTGAGCTGAGACATTCGCCTGACTAAGCTTAATAACCTTGACAACTGCTCAGCATTCTGGGATTGGTGTGAGAGTATACATTTTTAAATGGACGTTCTGACTGATATTTTTCCCTCATTGATTATGAAGACTGTACCATGTGATGATATTGATGAGGTATATATACTCCCAGTCACTTTTCAGGTTCTATTGAGAACTATTACTCACTAATGGAAAGTATGGATCCATACCAAGTCAAGGGTAATGTATTATAATTTAGAATAAACCCTAGGTTCCCTTCGTTAATTGTGTTTTAATTCCTACCATATATGTGAAGGTGATTTTAGAACAAATCACCTCACTCCATTATTTTTTTGCGTGATTGATCGCAATTATTGAAGATGACGGTAATGCCTGATGATGTTGAGGACGAGTCAAAGGATACTCCTCCATATTTTTATACATAGTTTATAATATTTTTCTTGAGGAATAGGGTAGATAAATATTGCTCTGTATAAGATCTTTTTTATGTTTATATTAGGCTAGGTAGTATATGTCTTTTGATGTACTTTTGTTTTCTTTTTTACTATTATGTATTACTCAAACCATGATATACAGTTTGATACACACACACACACACACATAAGCAGTTTTTATCATTTCACTTCTATTTCCAAATTCTGTTAACTTTAGAATTTTTCTATTATAAAATCCAAAAAATTTTACGCACATTTTCATCAACTTAACTTAATAATTAAATTAATATGAGTTATATTTAAAATTAAAGGACTGTTACATGGGTTGTCAAGGAGGGTTTCCTTAAGTGTAAATGACATGTTTCTATATTCTGATTGGATAGTAAAAAATCCTCAAGTGTAGTTTGGGGACTGGATGTAGGTCACAATTTGTGGCTGAACCAATATAAATCTCTAGTGTAGATTTTCTTTATCCTTATTCTTTTATATTGATTTGCTGTGATTGTTTGATTTTTGAATTCTTTCTAATTATGATTAATTGAATCAATTGGGTATTCCTTTTCATCTTTCAAGAATTCTATCCTTCATAATTTGGTAAATTGTTTTGTGAAAAACATTTTAAAGAACTTAATTCATCCCCTCTTGAGTTTCATTGCCTATTTGGGTAACAACATGATGAAACATTGTCTTGGTGGACTCTATATTTGTCTCAGTTGGATTTTTGCTTTTATTAAGATTAATCTTAAGAACTTCAGTCTTAATCTTTGTCTTAAGCTTTGATGTGGGAAAATCGCAAGTGTATGATTGTTATCAAGTAATAAAATATCAAATCCACAAGGTCTGTGTTTTATGATTACCAATTTATTGTGATTTGAGAATAGTTAAATGGGAAAGAATTATTTGATTAGGAAAAGAGAATAATGAAAGTGAAAACAAAGAACCAAAGCAAGAAACAAGAACACGTAATATCAAGATTGGGGGAAATCAATGGAAAGAAAGGTTTCTGTGATTGGGATTCACTCAATGATGATTAATGGATTAACCTATAGTACCTACAAGGTTCGATTAGTTCCAGTTTTGAAGGTGAATTAACCTAAGGTATCCTATGTTCCCTTGTAAGACAAGAAGGTGTATTTAATTGAATTGATCCATACTATCATGGTAGCTATGTTCAATTAGACTCATTATGCTCTTTGTTAATTCATTTGATCTTCAAAGGATTAAACATATTTTCATGATTTAAAGCCTAAGTTCTTTTCTTATGGGTCCAGCGTTTAGGTTCACCTTTCAATTCTTCTCTAAAACACCTAAGGTTATGCAAAAAGGTGATTAAGCAATTTGCATAATTGAGCTCAATAAGAAAAGAATCAAAGAGAGGAACAAAAACTTTGCATGTAAAAATAAAAATCTCAAATTCATTAAAAACATCAAAGGGCTATGCCCAATCCTAGAAACAAGAATGACTACTTGGACACAACCATGGAGAAAACAAAACAAAGAAGAAGAAATGCCCAAACTTAGGGTAGAAGAAGAAGAGAAGGTGAAGAATTGTCTCCAATCCTCCATCTAAAGTCGTCGCCCCCTCGTAGGGTTTCGTTCCCTAAAACGTAACCTAAAAGTTCTATTTAAACTACTAGGTAAATTAGGGTTCAAGCCCAAAATTGCAAACATAGATGTTTGGACGCACTTACGCCCCTTTGTGAACGTGTCACACCCTCACTTATGAACTTCTCGGGTAGGTGATTTTAGCCTTAAATGTGATTCCTAATCATGGTGTGATCTTGATCACACACACCCCTTGTGAACTTCTCTACCAAGTAAATTGAAATCCTCCAATTTTGAAATTTTCCAAATTCCAAGTGCTTCAATCCTTTCTATAATCGTTTAAACCTAAAACAAACACAAACCAGCAAAGTAACAAGTCCAAAAATAGAAAATTGATTTAAACAATAATGAAATTAAGCAAAATAGTAGAAAATGCATGCAAACCTCACTAAAACAATATGCAAATATGACATGAGATACAATGCATCAAGCTTCACATTCTTTTTCTCGAGTAACTCATATTGAATAGAAAGTTCTTTATATATTTTTTTTCTTTAAACTTTAAGCACTAAAGAAAGGGTTTGTGTGAGTTTTGAAGAAGATTATCATATGACATGTCTTCCTCATCATCTGATTTAGATTTACTAGATTGAGTTTTAGAATCAAATTGTACCTTAAATGGTTCTTCGTTTGTGAGATCCATTAGATAGATATTTGCTTTCTCATCATATTCATCGAAGTTGTTGTTATTGTCCAGGTCTTCTCATGTAGCCATCATACCTTTCTTCTTTTTCTTTGAGAATCATCTTTTCTTTAACATTGGATAGTCAACTTTCATGTGTCTAGGCTTCTTGCACACGAAGCAAACCATATCAGTCTTTTCATCTTTTGAATGTTTCTTCTTGAATTTTTCATCCTTCCTAAGTTGGAACTTGAACTTTCCTTCTTCTTTTTTTAAGCATCCTCTTAAACTTTCTAGACATAAGAGAGATTTCATCATCTTTAGTGGAGCTATCACAGCTTTCGTCTAAGTCTTTAGTCTCTTCTTCATCTTTTAGAACTTTTGACCTTGATCTTTTCACAGATAAGGTTAACTGGACTTTTCTTTTGAGCTTCTAGTTTTGAGAGCAATTGAGGTGTTTATGTTCACTCCACTCCTCTTATTCAGATAAACTTCGTGGGCTCTGAGGGATCCAAGAAGCTCATTTAAAGTTAGAAAGCTTAGATCATGTGCCTCTTGGATAGCAATACTCTTCGGTTCTCACTCCTTGAGAAGAATGTCTAGTAGCTTTAGATTGTTTTCCTCTTTGGCAAATTCCTTTCTAAAGGCTTGAAGGTCATTAAGAATAGTTTGTAAATGCCCAAACATTCCATCAATCATCTTATGTTCATTCATCATAAACATTTCATATTGTCTTTAAGTAGTTTTTTTTCTCCTTTTGACGTCGATAGTGTCTTCATGCATAAGAGCAAGAGCATCCCACATATCTTTGGCTATTTTGCATCAAAAGACCTTGTTTGATGCGCAATAACATGTATCTCAAAAGTTTCACATGAAAAAGTTCTTTGAAGTGTTTGTTAAGCAAACGTACTTAAGAAGAGCCTATTTGGTAAACTTCTTCATAAGCACTTATAGGAGAAAAAAAAATGAAATAAAATTCTCCAAAAAGCTAAAATTAGCTTATGCATAAGCTAATTTGTAAAAGTTGTTTTATATTAGCTTCTTCAAAAGCTTATTTTTAACTTATGGAAAAGCTTATTTCATTTTTCCTTTTTATTTTCTTCTTCTATAAGTGCTTATAGAGAATTTTATCCAAACAAGCCTGAAGTTTCATTAGAAACATCCAAGTATAGAAGAAATTAGCAAAAGAGAAGTCTACCAACTCTTACACCTCGAAAATCGCAAAGACAAGGACAAAAGATAAGTGACAAGACAACACTTCAGTAAAAGCTACATGCCTATGTTGGAAAAGGAGAAAAGCCTATGCAAAGAACAACACGAAGATCAAATAAGAGGTAAGTAGAAAGCTTTATCACTTCATGAGTGACTAGTTGGTGAAAGACATTAATTGTAGCATTCAATGCACCAACATCCATATTTTTAGAAGTTTGGAGAAAAGCTTGAACAAATATTTTTTTCATCTCTTATAAAAGGTTCAAAAGACTATAAAGAAAAGGTTACTGAATGAACAACATTTGCTAAATTTTCTCTAAGTATATTCTTTGTATTTTATAGTTTTCTTTTTGAGTGCTTAGGCTAATTCCTTGTACATTTGTCAATAGACTTATGAGTTTACCCTTAAGCATTTCTTTGTTAAATTGTTGAGAACTTGGAAAGGCTTTGTTAAGAAAGAATACTTGTTTTTGCTAGAAGCAATACAAGTTAAAAAGAATACTTGTATGTGAGCCTAAAAAGGTTTGAAGCAAAAGAATACTTGTAATAGTGGTTGACTATTAGTGAAATTCTTTGTAAGAGACTAAGGACTCAACGTAGTTTTTAGGTAAGACGAACCAATATAAACCTTTGGTGTTGTTTTCTTTCCCTTATCTAGTTATCTAATTTTATCTAACTTGGGAATTGAATTGTATGCATCATCTATTGATTTGCATAGTTAGTTTTAAGAAAAGCTTTTTATGTAGATAAGACAATCTAATCGTCCTACCTTAAATACGTTGTTAAAGAAAGAATTTGTGAAAAAAAATTTCTTGTATTTTCTTATGTTCTACAATAAAAAAAAATTATCATATATAATATATAGGTTAAAATATTAGTTTAGTTATTGGAGAAAACACATTTCTAAAATTTGTTTAGAGTAATATTTGCCAAGAGAAAGTTGATTTTGATTATTACTAACTGAAACCATCTTCCATTTGCAATAAGATTTTAATTAAGGTTGTTCACAATTTAACCTGTCAAAGTTAAATTGAATAAACAAATAATAATAATAATAATAATCCAAAAGTCAGAAAAACTAAGGACCTGTTTGATTTCCCTATCAAATTTTGGTTTTAATAATTGTTTTCTAAAATGATTTCATATTACTCAACAATCAATTTCTCATCCAAAATTTATTAATTTTTATAATTATTTTTAAAACAAACGTTTTAAAAACTAAAAAATAGAAATAATTGAGAAATGTTTCTATATTCTTCTATTTTGTAGTCTTGACTCGAGTAATGTTACATGTAGTGAAGCATGAACTTGGTGTGAATGTCTTTTTAAAATAAAATCAATTTTTGAAAATAAAAACCAAACACCAAATTTTTTTCATTAAATTAGATCTAATTTAATATTGAAATCAATGTAATTCAATCTAAACCAAACTTAAACATACATACATAATTGCATTTTTAAATTATCATGTAATTCATATTTGTATGAGTAAAAATGTATGAAATTACTACACTATTTTTTCTACATAATTTCATTCTCTTAATTCTGTTTTATTAAAGTGTATCAAATTTAATCATTTATTTTTTAAGGAAATTTTGTTTTATTGACTAAAATTTATAATTTAAATATTTTTTAAATTAATCTTTATTATAATCACGGTCAATTTTTAGATTTATTTAATTTTAATCACGTGTTTCAAAACAGATATCAAAACTAAATTATTTAATCTAATTCAATCTAACCTGCTTTTAATCATATTTTATTGAATTAAATTTAATATTATATTCAAACCAATCCAGACTTTTGATCAGATCAAACTATTTTACCTAAAAATCAATCCAAACTGAACAACCAATATTCCTAATTTTTACTGTCAAAAGTTGAATTTAATTTCATGGACAATGGTTGGACAATGAGAATGAGTAAAAGATGGTAGGGGCTAGACAATGAATATTATATTTTAAAACCGGATTTGTCGATCGAATCGGATGCTGTAACTTGTTCTCATTTCACCTGTTTGAACTGAACCAGCAAACTGCCTTTTAAGCTACTTGCATTAACTACCCGAAACAAAACTGCAGGAAAAGTGTACTAAAATAATTACTACTACATACAAACACAATGACGTACAAGCAGAGTGACGAATATATTGTACATACAGGGAATTTTCTTCCCCAAGAATAAAGCAAGTAATACCACTTAACCAAACTCCCAGAGTATTAGCAGTTTAGCACAGGCACCTCTGGACATGAAGAACCATCTAGCCCTTCAAAGGTCATGTTCTCACATCTTTGAGTACACCCCCTTTTTCTAGCTCACTGACCAAATCTTTAAGGGATGGAACCTTCGTAGCCAAGGTCCTATATAATCTAGAATATCGGGCCCGAGTGCCATCTGCAGTCCTTGCTAGAGCAAGCAAGCTTAGAGCCTCAGGTAGTTCACTAAATACTTGTTTCATTTCCTCCAAGCTCATATTTTCCAAAACGGAGGGTCTAGGGGCAACCCTCACAATTTCACCCCCTTTAGGTTCCTGAACTCGTGCATCAGCTTTAATGACCAATTCTGAATTAGAATTTGCACCACATTTTATTATAAATGGTGAGGTGGAGCCAGTATTAAATTGGAGTACATTCCACTGTGCCACATCAGTTTCAGATCCAGAGCCCAGATCTGTTGATGGCTTGCGACCATGAGATATATCTTGAATGGGATCATCTTCTTCAGGAATTGACTGTATCATAATAGAATAAAGGATTCAGGCATCAAGGAAAATTGATCCAAATTAATTTTCATCAGTTCAGTCCCTAGTATATAACTAAGCTAAGCGTTACCATCTCAAAAACACCAGATGAAAGGAGGATGGGATAATTACCCTTAAAAGGTATACAACAGACATAACACTTTGCATACCTCAACCATGTGGCGAGCATCTGCAATGTGCCTCTGAGCACATGGATGATCAATTTCAAGAAGCGAAGGCATCTGTTCTGCTAGTTCATCAAGAGAAGCACGCATCATATTTTTCTTACTTTTGCTCAAGATGTTCACGGAAGAAAGTCTTGCTATATCCTGTTGAAATAATGCCTTGAATTATTAATAACATCCGATCAGTACACTAACTTCTGAAAATAGATTGGAACAATAATATAAGAACCTTGATTTGCTTTAATATGCTATCAAGCGAAATAAGAGATGCTAATCGTGCATCTCCAGCTGCAGTAGAAGGATTTTGAATAGGGGAACCACCATTTTCTAATGTCAATAAAGCTATATCACTTTTCATTTGTTGCAGAATCTGATAAAAGAAAAATGAAGAAATTAATGTCAATGTATGATAAACAAATTCATTTAAGATAATAGAGCACTAAGATCCTTCTTTAAAATGCTTTTAAAACCTGATCTTACCACTGACAAAGCAATTACCACTCCAACTGAATCAATAATCTATGAACATAGACCAAAGAATATGAACTAAATAAACAAAAATAGCCATCCATTCTTAATCATAGGATATCAAATATAGATAAACCTTCCACCCAAGGCTACCTCCTTTAACCTAAATTGAAACTACAGAAGAGTAGACATGCAAAATCTCTTTAGACCTCGAAGCATAACAAAAATGCATTTCTCATGAGTTGGACAGCATTTTTTTTGTTGTTCCACCCAAACAATTGATTTCATTGAATAGGATTTCATTTTTATAACATTCCACTACAACAGATTTCTTTGATGGACAATAAACGAGATTGATGAAAACTACTAAGGAGGCTTTTGTTTCAAGGTGTATTATTACATTTTTAGGAATACTAGGACCAAGAAAGTTATTTCTTGGGAAACTCAAAAACATGTTTGGTTAGAATTTAATATTGTAATATATAATTTTGTAACATTCAAATGATAAGATAAAAGATTGGAAATGGAAATGGAAATTAATATTTTGCTTACAAGATAACTTAAAATTATCATGGGTAAGCAAAATACTTATCCCTCAGCATGGGAATAAAAATCAAGCAAAATATGGTAACATCATATTCTCAACTTCTCTTTTCCAGGAATAACATTATATAAACCATGAAAAAAACACAGCATAAAATAATGTTTTCTTTTTCTTTTCCTTATTAATTTTATTAGAAGTTAAAAGAGTTTCCTCCAAGCAAAATAAAATGGACAAAAATCAAAAACGATTTGAGGCTCTGATATTTAAATATAAGCAAATGAAACAACCCTAATATGCCATGATCAAACCATGATATCTTCTCATGCAGCTTAACTGTATCATAGAGTAATTTATAGTTAGAATATCTTGTATGATAGAGTTTAATAGCTATGCACTGTCAATGTAAAAAGTTTTACACTGTCAACTAATCAGAAATCACCGTTTGTATGGCTTAAAGGTAGTTATTATAAAAGTCAACAAACTTAACATACATGATAGTTTGTGGTTGGATGATAGTGTAAAAAAGTTTTACATTATCAGTGCATAGCCTATTTTTTTATTTTTATATTATATCTTAGAATAATTTAGAGTATCTCAAATTATCTCAAGATTATTTTCTCAATTTTCCAAATTTTCATGTTTTCTAATATTTTATGATCCATTACCTTAGTTAGGATAGGATTATTAGTATAAATAGGTGTGAATGTTTAAGGTTTTATCATCACATTATATCTTATTGTAGTACATTACAGTATACAATATTATTTAAAGTCAGTTTTCCTCTATTCTCTCCCTCTATCATCTAAAACCCCATAATTGCAACAGTTATCTTAGATTATCACTTTGGAGTAGTTTTAAATTTCATTATTTTTTTATTTGATTAGGATGATGAGTCCAACAATGCTATACACAAGGGTGAGTGCTCTGTCTTCTGTAACGCATCATTATACATCATAGATCAATATCATATTCTATTAATATTATCCAAGTTTGTTTCTGTTTTTTTCCCGTCTTTTCCTACCTAAATTCCTATAATTTCAACATTGTATGATATCTGAGTTTTACCATCCTTTGTAACCAATACAATCACTATAACACTGCCAAGTTTCCAAAGTTTGAAGCTTTTTTGTTTGACATTTTTTTTTTTACATAATTTTCAGTGATTCTGTCTTTGCTCTTTTCCCAGTATTGATGGGGAGAGCAAGAATGATAAAGTCAAATCTTTTCATCGACAATTAGACTGACAGTTCCATTGATGACCACACTAATGGTGGCTAAGATTGGTTGAGACTCATGCGAGCCCCCTCTTTGTCCTCCGCAATATCAAATGCACACAATTTAATTCATGTCTTCGTCTATGCACTCGGTGTTAGGCCGTTACATAGGTTGGAAGGAGCTGTTTATACAACTAGAACCTGTTACCAATACTATCAAGTCAAAAAAGGTAACAACCTTAATACTAATCAATGCTCAGCCTCTGGTGTCAATATATATATATATATATATATATATTTGTTGCATTATAATCTGGGTTTATATCAACATTTACTGTGCAACTTTTATCTAGTAACTAACGCAATGATAAAAGCGTGAACTCATGCAGCAACTAAAGATATATGTTGATATAACACAATTGCAGGCGTGCATAAGATTTAACAGTAAGAAAAATACAAAGCACCTTTCTTCTTTTATGATCAACTGACTCTAGAGCTGAACGTAGCTTCGCTACTTGTGCTGCATCTTCAGCCTCCTCAGTACGCCAAGGTACCAGCAATATCCTGATAATCAAATGTCAGAGAACAGAAGCCTGACACATTATCTAAGGAGCACAAAATCAGATGATGCTCTCATACAAGGGAAATCAATCAAAAAGGATTCATTCATTTCTTTTTGGTCTGAGGTATACATCAACAGCACACAATCTAATCCAACAAATCACATAAATGTAACTTGCCATGGAAGGTAATGAAGGTCTGCATCTCAATGTATGGTAATTATGCAATTTGAATGTATGAATCCAAAATGCATGTAAAAAATTAGGGAAAACAATATTGTGAAATTCTAAGCAGCAATCTTCTTTTTTGCTAACACTGGAGTCAGATTTAGAATTTAGTATGAGACAGTTAAAGAAAATAAGAAGCTATGAAAAGGACTTTATCCAATAAACGATGCCAAAACAAGTAGCTGGACTTATTCTATTATGTTTAGACTATTGTTACATTTGAATGTGCCAAACTAAGTTGTATGAATGTCATCTCTCACCAAAGTCCGAAAGTAAACAAGGCTTCTTCCAATAATCAAGAACTTTTGAGGTATGCATTTACAAGTCATTCTACACAGAACTAACTCGAGGCATACCTTCAAGTGCTGTAGTTGAGAAGTATAGACACGTTTTGAATATTCAAACAGTAGCTGGCCAAGGGCATCAGTGTGGGGAGGCAGAGCAGCACCAAGTCCGGCCATCCAACCATCCATAATTGCAGTTGAAAGAAGTTCCAACTGACCAGTTGACCCCCCCGATGCATCATCTCCAGTTATAGATAGAAAATCAAAATTCTCTGCCAGCCAGGATCTAATTTGGCGCTGCAGCTCACCCGCAGGTGTATGTACAAAGAGTGCAGCAAGAGCCTTGTTCCCAATTGCAAAACTTTTGGCCTCCTCAGTAATTTCCCTAAGCTTTCCACCAGTTACCTGCTGTCTCCAGATGTCCTGTGCAGTTTATTTCAAAATGCAAAGAGAATAAGGAAAAAAGAAGAATCTACATGTGACCTACGTTCAAACAATCAAAGGTTTTTTTTCAGGTATGTGCCAGAAAAAAACAAGACACAAGCCACACAAAAACTAAAAGAATAAATGGCTTGTCTTCGTAGAAACTTTGAAGTTTAAGAAATATTTACTTTCTCAGCCTTCATTCCTCAACCAGTTATCAGTTATTTAGCAGATAACATAAGATAGGGACACCAAGAAATGGTAAAAAGGCATTTATAATGTTCAAAGATCTAAAAGAAGTCACAGGAGAAACTGCAACTTCCTTTCTTAATAATGTTCTACACCTTAACTGAGCCTTTCTGTTTGTTGGTGTGCACAGCAGTAACAAAGATATATAATAGATTCACAGGTATTAGCAGCTACCTCATCAATCCCACGTATCTTCAACACAACAGATGAAAATTTGGATTTCTTTTCTGGCTTTAGATTCACTTTAAATCCCTGGATCTGCTCATCAACATATAGCACAGGAGACCTACCAGGACTACTCCCTCGGCTGGAGCTTCTACTGCGCCCAGTATTATTAGCCTTCTCAAGAAAGCACTCAATTGGCAAAACCTTCCAATTCAATGTGCAAGATGTACAAAATCAACAAAATGCATGCCACAGACTCAATAAAACACCACAAAATAGACAGCAAAAACCTTAATAGAACCTTTTTCTTTTGAGAAAGAGATATCCACAGCCTCTACTGTTATTACCTTAATTGATTGCAACTCTGGGGATCTTGCAAGCAAAGATCTTATATACAGAATTCTAACACGGGAAACAAGCATGGTGTCCATTACTCGTTTTGGTTCCATCTTTCTAATAAAAGAGAAAACAGCATCCCTAATTTCAGCAAGTATCTCATGTTCTCTAGAGGCACCAGCTTTGATGACAGCAGCCAGAACCTGCAACCATTTTGAAATATGCTCATAAAAATTTAGCCTGAAATGAATACTGACATGCTGTCAGTATAGAAATTGGTGCAGACATTTTATTGATATGTAGAGCAATCAACCTCATTTGTCATGGATAAAATTGTATGTATTATGTACAACCTCTCTTTGATATTCAGTACATGATTATTTCAAGGTGTTATGAAATGGGAGCAATTCTCACTGTAAATATTATTGTAAATATTCTCGTAGTAAATGTAGAAATTATAATAGCACAATTATAGGGACTAGCAGTTATTATTATAAACACACATGATTATATATATTATGTACAGTGCTTATGAATAGAACACATTCATTTTCCAGCATACTTCATTCTCTGCCGTTGTTAACAGCATCTGTTAACATGGTATCTAGAGTAGGTCTAAACTTGCCCTGATTTTTTGGGTGAACTTAGGTCTCACTGCCCACCATAGGAGGTTCAGAACCCTTCGATCAGCCTATCCCAAAACTCTGGCAGTCAGCAGCAGCATGTGCAGGTATCACAGGCTTGTCTCCAGGTTTCAGTTCTCACACACATCAGCATGTGACAGTGCAAGGAGCCAGTTGTCCTCTGGTTTCTTTTGCTGGCAATGCCTTGCCATTTCCAGTCTATTAATCTGGTGTCTTGCCTTCTTAATGGCAGAAAGCAAAGCAACAGTAGTAATGGATGCAATTCTGATGGTGACAAAGATCACTGAGCAACGAGCAAAAGATTAATGGCTCTAACTATTGGGACTGGTGCAAATCAGTTCTGATTTACCTAAGGAGTAATGAAAAGGTTGATCTTTTGACTAATGACCCTCCTACAGATCATACAAAGCAAGCTTGGTTGAGGAATGATGCAAAATTATATTTGCAAATTTGAAACTCCATTGATAATGAGGTAATTGGCTTAATCAATCACTGTGAGTCTCAGTTTGTTAAGGAATTGGAGTATTTGGATTTCTTATATTCAGGTAAAGTGAATGTCTCTCGTATCTACGCACAGTGTGCAAAAGCCTTTTATCATGTAAAAAAACAGGTTAGGCCACTCAGCCCATTTTATGAATTTAAAAAAGACTCGTTAAAAACTTAATGTGCTGTTGCCTTTTAGTCCTGATGTGAAAGATTCATCAGGCTTAATTGGAGAAAATGGCTGTTATGAGCTTCCTGTCCAGTCTTCCTTTAGAATTAGAAGCCTTCAAATCCCAGATTCTCTCTAGGTTTGAGATTTCTTTGCTGCAGGATGCTGATAAAAACCTTCGGAGAACCATAGTACAAAAGGTAACCATTGTAGTTAGAGAGCTCAAGGCCTTATGAACCCCTCAAACTAGACTCCCTACTTCCAATGTGGGATTCATGTCCCACACCTTGTAATTGAATCTTAACATCCCACCACGCTCCGCAGCCCCAGCAACCATGCAAGCTGGCTATGCATTAGCCCTTTGACTAGTCCCTAGCATCACCACCTGTGCCACTCATTTGCAGCTGAGAGCCTGAGACATGGTCAAAAGCTATGATACCAATTGATAAGAACCTTGGGAATCACACCACAAAAGCTAGTTGTTGTAGTTAGAGAGTCCAAGGCCTTATAAACCAACCTACCTCCAATGTGGGACTCAAGTCTCATACCTTGTAATTGAATCCTAATATACCCTTGAGTACTTCATACAAAGGGCCTCCAAACAGATCAACCAACTACTAATAACATTATAACATCAATGCTCATGAGTCATGGAGGGGGTAACAGCAGGGGAGGTAATATGGCAGGTGCAATGAGACAAGGATGTCGATTGTATGCTACTATTGTAATGAGCCAAACCACACGGATCGCACTTGTATGAAATTTCAAAACAAATAATATTTAAATCAACAGGCAAATGTTGCCTTGTCTTCTGAAAAGACCATCCTGGTCTCTGCTAATAAGTTCACCCAATTTTCACAGTATCAAGATCCTCTGAAATCCATTTTTCTTCCTGTTACTGCTATAGATGAGACAATTAAATCCACTATATGTCTCATCTTTCCATCATCCAAATGGGTCATCAATTCAGGGACCACAGATCACAAGACAAGTAATCAAAGCCCCTTTTCCACCTTCCAATCACATTCCACCTCTTTGCATGTTACTTTAGCAGATGGGGGTCCACTTCTTGTGTCTTAGGTTCTGGGACCATCACTCCAATCCTGTCACTCTCTTTGTCCTAATTGTTAAGCTTACCTAATTTTTCTTTTACTTTAATCTCTGCTAGTAAACTTACAGGTGCCTTGAAATGTTTTATCTCACCTCCGCAATTATTGTTTGTTTCAGGACCTTACAACAAAGCAAATTATTTGTAAGGTCATGAGTCTGGCAGTATCTACATTCTACATACACAAGCTGAGATCCCTTGCTTGTTGCAATACTTAGGCTCCCTTTGAGATGCACTGTCGGTTGGACCATCCATCACTCAAGAAGCTTTGTCCTCAGTTCAAACATTTGTTGTCTTTGGATTGTGAGACGTGTCAATTTGCCAAACATCATCGTCTACCCTTAGTGTCTAGAGTCAACAAACAGGTTGCATGCCAATGTGGGTTATTCACTCCAATGTTTAGGATCCTTGTCCAATTCCGTCGAAGTTTGGTTGCAAAAATTTTACTTTTGATGATGATTACTCTCGTGTTATCTGATTATATTTAATGAACAGTTGTTGAGTTGTTTTCTCATTTTTGTGCCTTTTGTGCTGAAATAAAAACTCAATACTTTTTGTTCATTCCTTACCAAGTGACAACTCAAATCTGTCTTTTGGCTTTAGCAAAAAAAGGATACCAAATGATTTCATGGAGGGATTTATGTGGGTGCATGAAGGTTTAGGAATTTTATGGATGTTTCCATGGTTTGGGTGAAGAAATACATTAGGGCATAGGTGGGTGAGGCTTAGGTCTTGGGTTCTGGTATTATGCTATTTTTAGAGGTGTGAGGTTGAAGATGGAAATTTAAGATTTTAATTATGAGGGAGGGCAAGCTTGAATAGGATTTTTAGACATTTTACCCATATATTATACAACAGCCGACACCTTACAAACAACAAAGACTGGTGTTATTTATGTCCCATACAAGAGGAGTGTCATGAGTGTAATGTGCTCTACCCTTGGGAAGTGAGTGTAATTTCCCCAAAGTTTTTTAATGCATCCAAGTCATTGTATTACCCAGTGAGTAACTAGAAAGAGGTTAGAGCATATTGAAATGTTCAATTTCACATGTATGATCAGGATTTAGACATTCTTCCCCAGAAAGGCTCAGCTTGAAGATAACATAACATACTTGCACATATTACAATAAAGTTGTTTTCAGTAAACTGAATTATAAATAGATCATTCATGCATACCAGCATCAAAAGCTTGTTCGCACCATCAGAAATGGCAGCATGCCCTTCATATTGATCTGGATTAAAGTCATTCAAGGCAGCAGTGAGATATTCACCTGCAGGGGTAGTCTTAACTATTTCAGAGCCAGTTTTAACTAGAGCAACTGTGCCATCATTTTTATCAGTGGCCAAAGGTAAAGGAAGAACATCCACAGAACGAGAACTTGTATTGTTGCTGGTGCCATTCCTGTATCAAGCCAACCAGAATATAGTCAATAATCATATGCCTGAAAACAAAACTTACAAGGAATAGAATAAATTGTACCTTCCAATATCCCGAGGCTGAACATTAACCAATCCACGAGATAATGGACTTGACAACTGAAAATAAGGGGCCAATTTTAGGGAGCTAGAAATACCGCACACAGCACAGAAGCATGATTATTAATATAAATAATTGTTACATTACTGTTTGGATGTTATTTATGACACCTTGTATGTATTACTACATGTTGCAGCCATGAAGATAGAAGCCAGTTTATGAATCGAAGTTCTTCACAATCAAACATTACTTACATGCAAGATAGAAACATTTAGTTCTTTGTGACAACCAGTCATCAGAAGAAAAATATAACAGAGCCATATACAGTGTAACTTATTTTATAAAAGACCACAATTTGATATATAAACGTTAAAATAGTTAGTGTCAAATTTAAAAAGGTTGATAACAATACTTCCTTTTATATACAACACTTCATAGTGATCGTATACAGTTAATCTGGTAAGTAGTGAAACCTTCGTACCTTAGGTGATCCAGCTGCAGACGCTTTCTGAGTTAATCTATCAAACAATTTCTCATTTTCTTCATGCAACCTCTGCAAACCATCAAATATCAAATTGAGCCCCTCACCAGAACAATATCAAACTATAGTAGGCATATCAAAATTCAATATAGCTAAAGAATTAACAAAATAAATATTCAGAACTTACAGCATGGCTACTTTTTAGACTGAGTATATCTTCTACAAACTAAAAGGTCATCAAAAGATACAAATCAAAATTTTAAGCTGTGGTTTCTTGGCTGCATGTTTAGCTTTTATCTTTTATGCCCTTTCATCATACATATTAACAATGGCACCATACTAACTATATCCCCATTTCAGTTTAATACTTAATTGTTGTTTTCAAACATGATGGTCCACCCATACCATGTTCCTCTATGTAAAACATTTTGAGTCTACAAGATGTACAGAGAGCTATGGCCAGTAATGGTTTTTATGAAAAATTTTGCTATATAAATACAAAGTCAAAAGCAATAACCATATATTAATAGGAAACAACAATTAGAAGCTACAACAATCAGACACAATTGTCAAGTATAACAGACCTCAATTAGAGCATCACGCTTCTTGAGTTCCTCTTCTAGTTTTTTGGTCACTGCAGAAGAGTCCATGCCATCTCCAGTTGGTCTGGAATTGGATAGAGCAGCAGACTCTGGCTCTGAGACAAATGTTGACCTAGATTCGCTAGATTTAATAGCTTCATTGAGTTGAGTTTCAAGGGTTCTAATTTTAGCCTGTATCAGAGAGGGAAAACAGAGAACACGTGAATTATCTGGCAAGCATGAAGAAAGATAACAGACATCATTACACCTAGGACTAAGGATTAACTTAATTTATTTGTATCTAAATCAGACAATTTAGGAAAGGATATAATTGATAGTGTTCAAACTTCTTAATGATGAGACAAATAAGTAAACAGTGCAGTGACCCAAATTATAACAGTGCTGTTGCTATAGCTTTGTGCTGGAAATGTCACCAGTACACACATATTTGAAAATATATAGCACTTGGTAGCATGCAATAGAACAACTGCACAGGCAGCATTGAATTGGATGTATAAAGTCCAAAACTCAGCAGGGAGAGAGAGAGAGAGAACAAAAGTTAATAGGAATTTAGGGGTAAGAAGCAATTGCGAAGAATTTAAGGCTCAATTCTAATTTATAAATGCATGTAAGAAAAAGCATCCCAGCGAACAAAACTGATTAACATTCACTACTTAGAAAAAAAGTTATATGTCAGACCATTCTAACTTTTATCAAGAGAAACTGTAGTTGTTAAAGCACTTAGAAATTGGACTTATATACCATTCAAGAAATTCCTAATGAATAAGTAATGCAAACTAGCATAAGATAGGACCAACCTGTAAACTTTGGATGGTTGAATCTTGCTGTTGGATCTGCAATTTTTGATCTTGCTCTAACCGTAAAAGTTGAGCAACTTGATTTCTAAGCTGAGTATTTTGTTCTTTCTCTATCTTATGTTTATCTGACAGCAAAACATGCTCCGACTGCAACAAATAAAAGCAATAATGTAGCTCACTGACAAGGCAGATGCCTTTATATTCACAGATATCAACTAAGTGTTGATAGCACAGTATGAATGTTTGCAAGCATTAGAGCACATTTTGAGGCCCAAATTATCTAAGCCTGTTATCATCAGGGCACATTTTGCAGCCCAAACAAAGTACATATGTCATTAATCTTTTTGAACAATTCATAGAATTCGAAAGCGAAATAATATATTCAAGTTGGGATAAGAAGAATGAAAATAGTCAAATAGTTATCATTATAGTTTTAAGGACTAGAACTTAACACAAAATGTATAAAACATTTGACAGAACACCCACCTCAGTAAAACCTAAATCAAAATGATATCAGAAAATGCACAATGGTGGATTTGAATAATTGATTGTGATTATGTAATCAAGAGACTGATTTAAAATTTTAAATGTTGTATAAATGTTCTTCTAAAATGTTGTAGCACAAAAATAATGTAGAATTGCACAACGGATTACCATAACCCCGGCATGCCTTATTTTGAAAACATAATTTTCAAGCCACCACAGTCGCTGCATAGAACCGTAAAACTATGCCAAGCTAATTCAAATGCCAAACCTTTAAATTGGTCTGCAACTCAGAAGAAACTTTCCATGCCTTCTGCACTTCATTGAAGAGTAGAACACACTGATCATTTGCATCTTTAAGCGCTTGCTGGAGTTCCAGACCCCCTTGCTTTAGATCATGAATTTCTTTTTCTTTTTCATACAGCTCCTTTCGCGCATCATTTGCCTTTAAAAAAAATTATGATAAATACAATACATGAAAAAAATAGAAAATTTGTAATCATTAACCTATAGTTTGCACTCAACATCATTCTATCTACATACAATCTTATCAGATGAAATATGTAATAATGATTTTAAAAATCTTCTAACAAAAATTCACACCAATGAGCAAAAAGGATCAAAAGGAGAAATGGGAATGGGAACTTACAACATCTCTCCACTTTTTAATTGTGTCTCGGTTTCCAAGGCTTAATATAGAATTTCGAGCTCTAGCAGAGAAATTGAGAGACGACAATGTCTCAGATAAATTTGAAATACTTGGACACACATTCACAATCATCAGAGTTTTTGAACTCCCACCTACAAAGATTAAAGAACACTAACTGCAAAAATCAGATCATGTGCCTGCAATTAATCAGAAATAACTGATCCCAAATCATGATGAACCATGAAACAATTTATATAATTACACAGGAATCAATTTACTGAACAGAAAGAGTGAAAAGCAAGAATGACCATACTTATAAATGAAGGTAAATCCTTTCTTATACAGAAAATGCAGGTAAATTTAAGTGTTGCTTCATTTACCGATGTCTTTGTCTATCCAACATAGGATAATGTATCCTTTGGTGGAATAAAATTCATAGTGGCAAGCCTTCAAGATATGAGAAACTCATTTTACAAGCATGGTAGCATCATAACTGGGCCCAAGGAAGTGCATTCCATATATGAATTGGCAGATACAGGTTCTGTAATATTACTCTGGGCAGTCTAGAGGCTATATGTACCCAGGAAAGTTACTTTTGCAGGCAATACAGAATACAAATTAGTGTCATACAGAATAACCTTTTGATGTCAAATAGACAGAATTTTTTTTATATTTTGAGAGAAGAACTTCATTATAACAAAAGAGAATACAAAAGGAAAGGAGGATAATCCTCATTCAAATAAAAGAAAATGCAAATAACAGGGAACAAAGACATCAATGTAGCAAAGCCACCCAAACCCTCAACAAAAGAAAAATAGGAGAAGAATACAGGGGCAGTAATATTATCTCGGAAAATTCATGGAGAAGCCCACTGTAATCTTCCCAATGGCAGTGACCTAAAATTTTTATAATAAGTTGAAAGAAGTTCCATGCCCATTATCACCTTATAATTAGCTTCTGAATAAGGAAATAGCAGTAGAGATGTGACAGGACAGGTTACGGTGGCTGGTATCACTTTGATACCATGTTAGATTTAGAGGGGAAAATTGAGAGAGAAAAAGAGAACAGAATCTTTTAGAGAGAATTAGAGAATGACAAGCTTTTTATTCTTTTAGAATGTAGTAAATAGGTTCAGCATGTCATCCATATGTATAGACTCTAGATACACTTAGTGGAGACTATTCCCTAGGATTATAATAAGCGATGCTTTCTAGACACTAAAACCCATGAACACAAAATTCATTGTAGCATGTGATAAATGAACCGCACAGACTTCTAACAATGAAAAAATCACATATAACTTGTAAAAGCTCATTAGCATCTTAACAGGCAGAGACAACTTTGTTACTAGTAGATCAACATTCCATAACTTGTAACAACTGAAAAGACCAAGTAGATGCCACCATAATAAGTTCAAACTTCAAAGATAAAAAGAGGGAAGAAAAAATCAATACCAAGTGAATCTGCAAGCAGTTTTGTTAGCACTGAATTTTCATAAGGAATAATATTCTTCTTTGATGTTAAAGAAGACAAAACATCTCCCAACCTGCATATTCATTTTAAAAATACAAGTTAGACAATAAAATTTTCACCACACCGCATTCTTTTTGTTTTCGCTAAACTTGCCCAAAACTTCAATATGAATGAAAAAGAAAATTTATATATATGACAAGAAAATAGCCAGAACATATGAGAGGAGTTAGGGAGAATCAAATTACATTTCATTTTTGTAGATATAAATAAGGGTTATATATGCATGGTTCAATACAGTACACAGAACAGGACCAGGTTCAAGTATGACACAATGGTTGTCCCTCTATCTTCCTTGCAGATAAAGAATAGAGGTACTATGGTTGTCCCTATATCTTCCTTGCAGAGAAAGGTTAATCAGAAACCCTCACCTAATCACCATTATGAACAATCTGGATTGTGAATATGCTGTATTGGAGCCGTAAAATCCAGTTCGTCATTGATGGGGTATTAGGAAATTAGGTGACACAGTAACATATAGGTATAGCCCTTAAATTTAAGTGTAGTACCCAAACACCATACGTGAAACATAAACCCACATCTATTATTAGGAGACTAAGTATCTAAACATTTGTTCCCCGAGCCAAGCAGAAATAGAATTAACAATCCGGTTAGCAAACTTAGTAACATTTGCAACAAGCAATGAAAACTGATAAACCATCAAATCTAGGATAACAGAAAATACTTCAAATGCATTGACACCTATAGACATGGATGCACAAACACCCAGCCAACTATCAAGCAAATAGAGATAAATTTGCTAATGAAGAGAAAAATAATGCATTGAAATTACATACGCTGAAAGAGACTTCATAACATGCAGCAAATCTGTGACACGCTCACCACTATCATCTTCTGTTATCAAACCTTCACTTCCAGCCAAGTCAACCAGGTAGAGTTTACTATATGAGTTTTCACCAGTGATCAAATTGTCATAAAATATGTGTATCGTGACAATCCTGACACAGAAAGGCATGAAAACCACAGAGCTGAATTAGTCTACAGCAGTCATGAAATCTGGCAACACATGCACAGAAATATCAAAATAGTAACAACTGCACAAAAAAAAACAAAAAATTTACAATCTTTTTTCTGATAATAGAATATTACAGTAATACATTTAATAGAACAAGTTATTTATGTTGTTTCTAGTGCAAATCTTTAAAAACAGAAAACAAAGTGAAAACAAGGCAGCACTTCTGTAATTATTTGTGAAAACAAAAAATTAATAGACAACATCTTCTCAAACCATAGACCCTAATATTTTCTGCTTCCTGTTGTAATTTGAGTCATACAAAGAAGAAAATGGACACACACACACATATGGGACATATCTAGGAGTAAATTTTGGTCACACAACCATACACAGATGGTCAAGATTGCTTTAATTAGTTTTAATCTTAATCATCCATTTGAATTATAGGGTTGAGATTTGCTCCTCTTACACTCTCATCTCTCACTTGATATGCTTCCTATATATATACATCCCACAAAGCAATCTTCCATTTGTGCATTGATCTCGACAGCAACATTGGTCAATGCATGCTATCAAAAGAAGTCTATCATGCAACTTAAAATGATACACACACACTATATATATCATGGTAGATTACATCCCACAGCAGTCTTCCATTTGTGTATTGATCTCAACAGCTACATTGGTAAAAGTATGCCATCAAAAGAAGTCTATCATGCAACTTAAAATGACATAAATAAAACCACTTCTAACATAACTCTGTGTAAAGTAGGCAGAGAATTTAGACCGTACAAATGAGATACATTATTCTTCAATAAATCATTTTCTCGAGTCTGCAATGCAGTTTTTAAAACTGCAGAAAACTCAAGAGGGTTATCAACTTTTTCCTGCACCAGTTCTACGAAACATTCAGGTGATCCCAAGCAGAGTTTAGGCGTGCTTTTCCCTGGCTCCAAAAGTAGATCCCTTGTCTGAAAACACATAAAAGGAGATAGTAAGGAAATTTTACTAATCCTGAGACGAGTGAACAGAAAATTGGGACGCACACTAGAAACACAACAGGAAGGGTGTACATGATAAGTGAAAAAAGAAAGTGACCTGTTCATTATATAGCTCACAAACTGTAACACAGAATTTATATTGAGAAGTAGAGGTTGTATCTAAATTGGCTAAATCAAACAACTCCTCAAAACAACGAGCATATAAACCCCGATCATAGCTTGATCCTTCCTGGGAGTAATGAATGAACATCAAAGAAGTAATTGATTAGGCCAATCATTATTGACTTAAAATTATGACAAAAAAGAACATGTAAAAATATTTCACCCATAGGGCAACCATTTCATTTTCAATTGTTACACAACATTGAATTTGAAACCCTCTTCCAGGTTCCAACTCCTTTTTATTTTATTGTGTTTTATTTGAGAGGAAGTGGTTTGCTCATACACGCACACACACAGCAAAAGAGAGAAAGAGCAACCATGGTGTGTGTCTTTCCAGAATGGGTTTGTCCATATGCAAATATGGAAACATTATATCCATCCAAAGCTGACTGCACTAGTGGTTGAACATCACTGAATAACTCAGCTGCAAACAGAATATCAAAGGCAAGATAAGTAATCTACATAGTACAAATCAAAGACTATGTTACTTTGAACTCAAGAAAGATAGAAAGACAGGATAAAACCATTTTACCTTGACCAACATGAGGTCCATAAACTCGGTCAAATTCAAAATCTTTCTTGGTATTAGACAAGGATTCATCACCAGTATTTACACGAATGGTATAGTCATCTGGAAATTCAACAACTGAAGGACCTTCATCTTCAAATAATGGCCTTGTCCGGCAGAATGCTCGTATGTTTCCTGCAAATAATATTAATTGCTGGATAGATGTTTTCAGCTCAGAAAAGATTATGTATGAGTATGCTTAAATAATAGGAAGGTTGGGTATTCAACTAGCTTCAGTTCCAGTTACTATATAAAGATTGTATTTGGGAGACCAAAACTGAGTGGATATGAAGAAACTGCCCAGTACTGAAGGAAAATTTACACATAGGAACTACCTTTAGATGTTAATAAATCATTGAATAATCTTCTTTTCTCATTGATCACTGGAGATATTCTTGCTTCAGTTTCAAGAGCAACTTGATCTGAAATTCACAAGCAGATCACAAATTACAAAATTTAGTTACAGAAAAACAACAGTACAATAACTTCACACACACACAAAAAAAAAATTACCAAAATTTAAAACAAGGAAACCTCCTTTCCCCCTAAAATTCTAGGGAACCAAAAACAAAAAAGATAAAATCTTGCTTAACTTCATTTACTTCAAGAAACTAAATGCTAAAACTGCTAAATTTATTGTGGTAGCATAGATCAGACCTTGTAACTGTGTGAAAAACATTACTCTCATTTCCCAACATGAGTTTAAAGAATGAGTCTCATGTTGTGACTGTAATTAAGTATTTCATTCACGCAAAAGAATTTATAGGACAAATGTCAATATTCCAAAACCTTCTGCTCCTTAAGCATGAGCCAAGAGTCAAGATAAATTAGTTTCTTACCTAGCTTGCGGGTTTTCTCTGCAAGAACACCAAGATATCGTGTAACTCGATCAAGTTTTGCATTTGAATATTCTTGAAGTTCACTTGCTTCTTGTCTTAATTGTAAATAGTCTTCTCTAGCAAGCTGTGCAAAATATCTGATGTGATTGTTAACACATGACTAAACCAACATTGCATGATCCAAAACAATTGGCAAGGATGCCACGTAAAAAACAATAACTCAAACCAGCAAGACAGGCCAGTAAGAATGAGCAAATACTTTAAAAATTTTAAATACTATAGAAAACATTCCATAGATGCACATCTTCTAGCCATCTTAATCTTTTCTTGATAAATGGCGATAATGGCAACACAGAGGTTTGAACCTAACACCAAACTACCCAAATCCTTTATCATCACAATCCATCACAAAAAGAGACTTCCAATATGCAACTTTGTATACTAGAATATTACAAACAAAATTAGACCACTCTAGGAATTTTTTTTAGAACGGGAGTAATCCGTAGTCTGTTTTCATACAACAACAATTCATATAATAAACATGCACCATCACATCTTTAGTATCTCCCAACTTAGCTCCTGGTTCGATCCAAAATTCTTCATATGCCGATCCTTCTTGCTCATATCATATTATTCTAAACAGCCTCCTCCAAACCACCCTAAGCCTGAATTCAAAATATCGACACCGTAAGAGCATCCCATTTTGTCGTCTTCATCACAGAATCACCTATTACTATAAACAATACAAGCTGCAATAGCCCTCCCAGCAATTGATTGAAGTTCACAAGAGGACCATGGAGAACACAAAATCTTCGTTCATTCAAATCAACGCGCTCATGTTAACTGAGAACACATCCTTTAACATACAACTCTGAAAGAAACCCTATTCAGTTTCCAATGCCACGTCAGCATAGTTCGTTGAGATTCTACAAAGCCTCCAAACCGATCTCGCAAACCGACAATAGCTTATTTCACAACCTTACACCTTCCCTTTCTCTCGAATTCACACGCTGAAACTACTCATACAACGCAACTGCGGAAACAAGAGCTAAAACGTCGCCGTTGCGAACACTAGCAACAGCAGAAACTCAAACCACAGATACTCTTTCCCGATTAAGAAGAGAGCTAAAACGTCGCCGTTGCGAAGAAGAAAAATAAGCTACAGCACAGTTACAAGTGGAGACGAAAACGCATTACCTTGACTTTGTCGTTCAACCGCTGAAGCTTGAAGGCCACAGAGTGCTTGGTTTGTGGAAGAACCGACGAGGCCGAAATGGAGTACCGCCGCACCAACGGCGCGCTAGGTTTCCGATCGCCGTGATCCACCGGCGGCGGACGGCGGTGCGGAGACGGCGGCAGCGGTGACGACTTCCACGGGTCGAAGCCGGCGACGTCCCAGCTCCACCGTTTCCTTTGCTCCGCCATTGCTCGCTCCCTCTCAGTCACACTTTGCCTCTCCTCTCCTCAGATTGCGTCGCTTCGAATTTGAAATGAAAAAGCGATACGGAATGGAATATAAATAACTAAATGCAAATAAATACGAGGAGCTTTATGGTTTTCATCATTTCTGGCTGTGCCTTTTTGGTTTTGTTTTGGGCTGTGATAATGAATGGAGGGAGAAGGTGGTTTTGGTTTGGGAGAGCCGGGACGGCGTCGTTTTGCGGGGCGTGAGAGTGAGACAGTGTGTTGTTGGGCTTTTCTGGCTCACATAATATTTTGTGCATCTTGTTTGTCCAACCTTCGCTCTCAGTTTACTTATTGCTCTGTGCCTTTAGAGTTTGGTTTTTTTAGGATAAGGCAAGGCACGTGAAGCGGTGCTCCTACTTGGCTGCACCTTCACGTAAAACTCTGCTTCCCAAAGTTTCTGCTTTTTTATTTTTATTTTTCTACCTTTCTAAACTCTTATGACACAACTTTTCAAAATATCACTCAACGATTGACAAATATGTTTTTAAGCAAAAAATCTAAAAACATTCTTAAATCTTCACCAAAGGCCCCAAAAAAATTATATTCTTAAAAAACCATTCATTGTTAATGTAAGTTGAAAGGTAATAATTTTTTATTAAATTTTTTTACGTCATTTTAAAATAAAGTTACTATCAATATAATAATTATCATCAATTATTTATTTATTTATATCTAACTTGTTGGCTTGTTGACAAAATTATTCTAATAATTCCGTCAATTGATAATTATATTATTATTATCTTTTTAACTATATATCTTAAAATTTTCTTCTTCCACTCTGACGCCCTTTATTTCTAATTTTATATTTCTTGTTATTTTTAATAAGGATTATTGAACAAATAAGGATTATTTCTTGCTTCAAAAAAATAAGGATTATTGAAATATATATATCTATTTTATATATAAATTAATATACACAATTTAGAGAGTTAGACATTTTCAATATTATTTTTCTTCTACCTTTAGGATGTACATTTCACACACTACTTTTGTGATTAGCAAAAAAATTCTTTCTAAATCATTTCAAACTAGTCTCATTTTATCTTTATCTATATACTTGATTTTCTTAACTGATTATTACTTTAATCTACCCTCCTTTATCTCTCTCTAAATTAAATTTTAATAGTTTTTTTAAAAGAAATTTTCAAATAACCTTATATAACAATTTAAATTGTTTAAATCTAAAATATAACTTATATACTTAAATATATTTATTTGTTCTGATTTTATATATTCAAAAATATTTATTTATAAATTTTAATTATATAAAAATAAACATTTATCATTTACAATGCACAGACTAAAATACTAATTATATTAATCTTGAAAAGCTTTTTAGGTTTGGGTTAGTATTTTGAAATTATGAACCATAATTTATTTTGTAATTTAAAATATTAAAAAATGTTAATGAAAGAAATTAATGTTTTAGTAAAAGTATTAAACTATACCAAAAGAATATATTCGTTTTTAAATATATGTACATTAATTATAAAATATTATTAGCAATACCTATAACTATTTTTTTAAAGAAGTTCACCAAAATTAAAATTCTTTGAATTCTATTTGAGATAAAACTACATTGCAAATTAGATTAATCATATTATTTATTGAGATTCAAATATTAAAATTACTTCTTTGTGTGATTATGAAATTTTAATTAGTAATTTTAAAGTTAGAAAAGTGAAATGTGAATTGATGAATTATATTAAATTATGTTTCAGATATAAATTTTACCTAAAATTCACGAATTTTTGGACAAGACCTTGAACAAAAAAAAAAAAAACAAATAATGAATATTTGATTTAATAAGAATGAGTATTTTATAAAATTATCAATGTACATTCTTATGTATATACATGTTTTCTGAATTATTTTTTTTAACCATTATCCTACTTTAAATACAATCCTTTTATAAATATACATGTTTTTCTGATGAAACATTAATTGTTCCCTTTTATAGATATACAAGTTGTTTCGCCAACCAACAGATATATTCTTCAATTAATAAAAAAAAAAAATGACTTTTCATTTATTGAAAAGCTTTTTTTTTCATTAACCAATAAATATGATCTGAACCGACATGTCTAGACGTGAAAGGATATGGCCATTAATCAATAGATGTTTCAAAGAATGAATATTTGATTTGATAAGAATAGTATTGGCTTTGTGCTTCTTTTTTGTTTTTCTTATAGTTTATTAAATGGGTGATTTTAGTCTTTGTCATTTTAATTGCTCAAATCTAATTTTTATACCTTTAAAATTAATGACATTTAGTCCAATACTTAATTTACTATCAAATTCCTAATAGCAAAAGATCTTCAAGCTGGGATTTGAATGCACTATCCTATACTTTAACACTAGACATAAGAATGACTAGGACACTTAATTTTGTTAATTGGTATATGTATGAAAAATATATTATATAACTTAAATGTGTGGAGAACCAAAAATGCACATATATTTACTCTTACTAAATAAACAAGACAATTCTATAAAATCAAACAAATGATAATTTATACTTTTTAATACTATATATCTTAATTACAACTTAATTGTTCTATATTAAATAATTTCTTCTTTTATAAAATTGTATTGTTTTAATTTTTTTAATTTTTTCTTTAGTACTTCGGTAAGTGAAATAATAAGATATTATTATTGATGCAATAAATTCTTTTTTGTATTTTACTAAAAAAATTCATTAAATATAATTATACTTCATCAACATGTTGTTGGTCCGAGTAAAACTAGGCTTAGATCTTTTAAGCAAGGTCTCGTGTTTGAGTCTTGTGAATAAAAAAATGTGATTGGGAAGAGAGACTCCACTAAAAGTGGTCAGTCAGGTTTCTTAACAGAGATCAGTCATTAGCAAAGCGGTAGATACTTTATATTAATAACATGATTATCAAAAAAATATATACTTCTATAATCATTTTTTTGCAACAATCTTTTTAATTTAATACTAAAAAAGTTATATAATACTAAAATAATGTTAAAGTATGGGATAGTGAGTTTTAAATCCCACTTTGAACATTTTTTTTTCAATTTTTATATCTTATTTTTTAGCATCATGTTAATATGTCAATGCCACATCATCTCAAACAAGCTACACCTGCAAAATTCGTGTTTGAAAGAAATTCATTGTCACCTAATGTTGTTAGGAATTTGACAATAAATTCAGTTTTGGACTAGATTTCATTGATTTTAAAAGTATAAAGATTTAATTTAAGTAATTGAAATTGCAAAACTAAAATCACTCATTTGATAAGCTATAGAGACCAAAAACACAATTAAGCTAATAATATTTTATAAAATTACCAACATACATTTTGACAAGTATACATGTTTTTCTTATGAAACATTATTGGCCCTTTTATAAATGTACAAGTTGCTTTACTAACCAATAGATATGGCTATATGATTAATAGATATATTTTTCCATCAATAAAAAAATAAATTTAATTTAAATACATTTATGGTGTAAAGACTATTTATACTTTTATTTAGTTATAATTTGACATATATGATAAATTTGTTAAGCTTTATAATAATTACTCTAAAATTCCTACTTAAAATAATTTCTAATTAGTTAACAATGTAAAAATCTTTATACTCACATTATATAAAATTAAACTGAAAAAATATGACTTTTAATCTATTGAAAGGATTTTTATTTTTTTTCATTAACCAATAAATATGATCTTAACTAATATGTCTAGATGTGTTTCAAAGGATAAGACCATTAATCAATAGATTTTTTGTAACACTCTAAGGGATATTACCTTAAATTGTACACTTGTCATATCAGAGAAGGGATAAAACATCGCATATGATTACCATTACTCAAGAATCTAGTAAATGCAGTCATACATAATTCCTAAATAATGCTATCATATACATAACATAAGGGTAATTCCCCATAGCACAGGGGGTCCCTATATAAAGGAATATATCAATCTTTCAAAATCTAGCCTATGAAGATACAAATTATCAAAACATAGCTATCTTCAATGTCGTCACACATCATCTGCATACCTATTCAATCTGGAATATGAAAACTAAATATGAGATGATGTCTCAATGAATGCCATAAATATGCAATGACACAAACATATATCCTAAATGTATACTTTACATAAAACTTTGGATAGACATTTACATAAATTAACTTTTTTGTGCTTAACATTTATCTTTCCTCATTTCTGTTCTATGGCAAAGTATTGAACTCAAACTTTCAAAAAATGTCTCCCTTGTCCTGTGTTGTGACCATTGGAACCAAATACATATGAAGCGTCTAACCCCTAAAAAATTTTGATGATAACATAGATTATTAAAATTTATGAACTTCTAACAAGTGTGTTTCATGTGCAATTTGTATTTATGTTTATTAGTTATGCCTTATGATATAATCTTTTTATAACAAGTTTTTATAATGAATGTCCAATGTATTCACTCTTTAACTACCCAATATTTTTGAATTGACTATCCAACATATTTTAAACTAAGCGTCCAATATGCTTTTTGGAAAACGTCTAGATATCTTTTGTACTAAGCATCCAAATATACATTTCATATATGGACTGTCTTTTAACAAGCGCAAACCTTTCGAAAAGCTCTAAACGAAGTCGTTTCACATACTTCAATTTGAAAATTGCTTTTGAGAAATTTGCTAAGTTTGAATGTTTATTCTTGCCAAACCTTTTTGAAATACATTTTATTCAAAAGATTTAATAAGTTCTGAAACATAGTATTATAAAGCATGAAGCAAGTCAACTTACCAACCATGACTCTTGCCCAAAGCGTGAAAAGCAAAGATAGCATAAAGAACTTTTGATGTGTCAAAGAAGCAATATACCTTTTAGGTATAATTGTCTGTGCAACTATCTACATCTTCTCTCTCTCTCCTGCTAATAAAGACAAAGTTTTTGATATACAGGTGAATAATGTATCACATGCATTCAATGCAACATCAAAACGAGAAAAAAATTTCCTCCGATGGATATCTTCATACCAACTATAAAAAGAGCCATCCTGTTGAAGAGAACAAGAGTCATGTGAATGAGCCTATTGAATTTACTCTAAGCTCTAAATCAAAAATCATTAAATAATACTGAAGCACTTAAATTTTCATATTCTTTGTAACAATAAAGCTTTGTATCTTAAACTTAAGTTTCATATCCTCAATTTCATGACTTAGCTTACAGAGAAAACCTTTGTAAAAGCTTGAAAAGGCTTGATGAAAAAGAATATTTGTTGTAAGTAATCTCAGGTTGAGATTATATTAGTGTAAGGCCTAAAGACGCTACAAAGAATACTTGCTGTAAAGTGTTGTTGATAGTGGAAATCCTTCATATAGAAGGGACTTAGACGTAGCTCTTAATTGTAGAATGAACCAGTATAAAATCTATTGTGTGCTTTCTCTCTTCCTTATCTTTCTTTAGCGCAGATTTTCTTAAATGATCCGTTTTGGCTGTCTTATTTGATCTTATAAACATATTTGCAAAAAAGTTTTCAAAGTGCACATACACACTATTCAACCCCCTTTCTTGTGTGTAACTTGTCTTTTTCATTTGGTATCAAAGCTTGGCCTCTTGGGGTTAAGCATTTAATAGTGTAGGGGTAGAAACGATCTGAAGCACAATGGAAAACGAAGGACATGTGTTAACAGACTTCTTCTCTTCAAGGGATAGAACTATGACTACTAAAAGCCAAAAATGATTGCATTCTTTGATGCATGTCACATAGACAAGATGTCGTAGAAAAAGGTAACTATATCCCTAAACGTGAGAATAGTGTAGAATATCCTCGCTTTGCTGGACAAAAGAACGCAAAACAAGGTACTTGCTAAACTCTAAAGCTAGAAACTTTATCATGTGTGCTCTCACAAAAATTGAATATGAAAAATTTCGTAGCTATAAATTATCTAAAGAAATATGGGATACCTTGGAGCTAGCTTATGATGGAACCTCATAGGTAAAGGATTCTAAAATAAGAATTCTTGTTTAGCAGTATGACTTGTTTAAAATGGAAGAACATGAAACCATCGAACAAATGTTTGGACAATTTCAAACCATTATAAACAACCTCAAGTCTCTAAGAAAAACTTATGATAACTATGATCATATAACCAAAATTCTTTGAAGTTTGCCTAGATAGTGGAGACTAAAGGTGACAACTTTATGTGTGACCAAGGACCTAAAGACACTACCTCTAGAAAAGCTTCTTGGAACTCTCAAGGTCCATGAGATAGAGCTGAAAGAATTTGAAGGTCAAAGAAAGGGCAAGTCCATTGCTCTTAAAGACAAAAGGCTCAAAATAGATCATCGTCCAAAGAGCTTAATGTAGAAGAATCTTCTAACGAGTAATCTGAAGAAGGTTCTAATGAAGATGAGCTATCCTTCATCTCTAGAAAGATCCACTCTACATGGAAGAAGAAAGGTAGTTCTAAAATGAAGAACTTCAAGAAAAAGTTTCCAAATGAGACCAAGGAAAAGAGTCTAGTGACATGCTATGAGTGCAAGAAGCTGGACACTTTATGTCAGAATGTCCAAACTTGGAAAACGAGAAAAAAAAGCCTATCTTCAAGAAGAAAAAGAAAGGTCTCATGGCTACATGGGAATACCTAGATCTTCACCCTTTGAGGAAAAAGACAATGAGGAAGCAAACATTTGTCTTATGGCAGGCGTAAAACTAGAAGAAGATAAGGTAATATTTCATGACTTACCTACTTTACAAGAAGCATATCATGAATTGCTATCAAACTCTTCCATTCTCTCCAATGGGTACAAGATTTGAAAAAGAGATTTTCAAGGATGATAAAAGAATTTGAAATTCTAAAGAAAGGAAAATAAGTACTCATTACAAAAAATGAAATATTAAAGGTTGAACAACCAAAGGATTCCTCTGAAGTTAAACTTTCAAATGAAGTCAAAAAACTTCGAAAAGAAGTTTTAAACTTAAAACAAAACCTTTCCAAATTTGTCAATGGTTTTGAAACTTAGCAAAGATTTTGAAATACAAAAGAAAACCATCTAACAAATCTGGTATTGGTTATAGTGAGAAAAAAGCAACATAAATTCTTCTAATCCTTTTTACTATAGTTATTGTGAAAAGATTGGACATGCATTGTTCAAGTGTATTCACAAACCAACACAAAAGGCATCCAAGGCCTTCAAGACTAGCAAAGGACCCAAGTCTATTTGGGTACCTAAAAACATGATTATTCCTGTTGTAGATTTGTTTGACATCAAGAAAAACACCCCAATCATGGTACTTGGAAGTGACTACTCATATGACACATGATAAGAGAAAAGTTTATGTTCCCAGACCTTAAATTAAGAAATGACAGATGGGTTACCTTTGGACGTAACTAAAAAGGTAGAATAGCTGGGATAAATGAAATTATAAACATATTTTTCCTTCAATTGATAATGTCTTGTATGTTAAAGCATTAAAACATAATCTGTTGAGCACCAGTCAATTGTGTGATAGTGGTAACACCTTTACCTTCATTTTAAAATTATTTTTTTTATTAATTGTGGATTTATTTCTAAAAATGGGGAAGGAATTTTAAAATTCTAATTTTTATAGTTATGTTCAAAATTTCAAGAACTAGTAAATCATGATTTTTAATATTTTTTTTCAAGCCAACGCCCAAAAAAATGAAAAAATAACGATTACATCCTAATTTCTTAATAGAAAGGCTGATATGTGAAAAAGGTTCAAATGATAATAAAATGTCATTCCAAGACTAGAAATATGTTATATATATTAAAATATAATGTTAAATTTTTTAAAATTCTTGTGAAAAATAATCAAAATGCCTCTAATTGACTATTAAGTCAAACTAATATTGGTTTGACATCTAGAAATAACGAAAACTTCATTCTCAAATTATTTTTAGGTGAGGAACTTAATTTTATAATTACCATAAAATTTTGAAATTTATTGAATTAAAGTGAATTTATTATGAGTTTTTAATCTAAAAATATAAAATAATTAATTAAAAATGTGAAAAATGTATAAAAACTTAATTTTAAATTTTAGAAATTAATTAGGACCTTAAAATAATGTGTCTACCATGTTTCAATTTTTTTTTTATTAATTTGACATAAAAAGTATTTAATTAAAGTTTTAGCAATACTAAGGATTTAACTAATAAAATTAAGCAGAGCGTAGAGACTTGAGGAACCCTTATGCAGCACATTCTAGACCTCTACATGGGCCAATTTGGCACTCAAATTTAACACATGCTCTATTAAAATTAAAAATAAATTAGATTAGGTTTTATGATATCACAAGGATGATGAAACTTAAATGACATCATACTGCCTAACCTCCATTCTATAAATACCCACCCTTTGGTGACCAAATCTCACACCTCCTTTTGCCTTTGTGCTGGCTAAGAGACTCCCCCATTTGCAAATTTTTCCAATGCCTAAACTCTTCCATTCAAGTTCCATCATCCTTCTTCAACCTCCATCACCATCCACCATCAAAGGAAAGCTTGAAGCCAACACTTCTACCACCATTCGTCTTCATTTTCTTCATCAACTCTAAGAGGTAATGGGGGGAGTTGAGTGGGTTCTTGGTTTAATTGCTTTCATATGGATGTTAGGAGGATTTTGCCCCTAAAATCCCATTAGTTTCTTTAATCCTATCTATATACATGTTTAGCAGTTAGTGTTGTTATTAAGCCATCTATTTTCTTTTCTTGAATTTGTGATGTTGATTATGGTTTATCCTTGCCATTCGAAGATAGATGATTGTTGGAAAATAAGTGAATATGTCATCTTGATATTAATCTTGTTGGTAAAGATGCTAAAAGTTTTTTAACCATGGTGGAATTTAATTAAAGGCTCATGACCTTGTTGAAGAAAATGGTAGCCTAATTATTATTTTTAAGCATTCTTGATTCTAAGATAATAGTTGAATCATGATTTGATTAACTTGGTTTAAGATAAGGTTTTAATTCTTGAAGATGCTATAAGAAGCCTTTTTGCCTTATTCAATTTTTGAGAGTAAAAATAGAAGACTTTTTGTGTTTAGAAGGTTGGTTAAGTTTTCAAATTGATTTTGTGTTAAAAATTGGTAAAAAATAAACTATGCTTAGCAAATGAATTTTTTAATTGATGAAAATTTTGTTAATTGATTTAAGGTATTAGTCCTTAAAACAACTAACAATTTTTTTAGTTAAATTTAAGACAAGTAAAAGAACTAAAGTTTATTTTAGCAACTATTTATCTTAGGTCTTATCCTAATACCTTCATTTAATAGAACTTTAAAATGAATTTTGGCAAACCATAAGCTTATGATAAATTTTAATTGATAATCAATGTCTTAAACACTAAAATAAAGTCTAGAATTTTAACACAAAATCATTATAACTTAGATAAAACCCTAGGTTCCCTTTTTGTGTTTATCAACTATGTTTTATCTCGTGTTTGGTGGTAGGATTTTTTATCATCTATATGAAAGTGATTTTGAGAACAAATCACCTCACTCCTCTATGTTTTCTTTTTATGTATGTTGCTTATGGATGTATGTGTGAATATGGAAGCATTGCTAATCCTGCTCAACCTCTATATTGAGTACCACTAGATAAGGGTATGGTACTACCACGTGGACACGAATTATCACCTTTCACGAATTCGTGACTATTACCTTTATATCCCCTATACCCAGGGTGCCCATGCCCTCTATTTCGCTGACTATGCCTGTACCTATTGCGTTGACTTTGCCGCTAAACTTCTTTTATGCTACGCCACCACCACTTTCTCCATTAGCAGACCCAAGTGCCCTCTTCATGGCACTATACGTGGATTTTCTACCTCTTCCAACTAACCAGCACCTGGTTGAGGATCCTACTGACTCACCAATGAAGGTTGTGTTAGCAGAGTCACCTATTGACTCTCCCATGTTGGACTACCAGGTTGGGATGGCCAATAGATGGCATACCTCCTCCTCCTCTTCATCATCATTGGGACTTGGGTCACCATACGAGGTGCCCAATGGACATACTCCTCATGTTGTTGTAGATGATTCAAAGGCTACTCAGACTAATGAGGAATTGTAAGACCAGGGTTTCTACTTTCTTTGTTGTACATGTGATAGGATAGGTTGTAGACACTACTCTGACATAAGACCTTTTTGTTATATATAGTGGGGTAGGTAATGTTTTTTTGTTGCATATTTTGACTATTTTCCTATATCCCATTGACTTTTCATGTATTTAGCTTTGATGTATTCAGATATGTACTTGACAATAGACAATGATGTAATTGGTGTACTTAACCATAACTATGTATAATACTTGATGCATATTATATAAACTTTGTTTATTTTATCTTTTACCCCCATTTTCAAATTCTGTTTTGCTTTTTTTTTTTCTATTTTAAAAAGCAACATATGCAAAATCAAGAATAAAGCAAACAAAAAATTTTACTTGTATTTTCATTAACTAATAAATAACAACCAATTAAGTAAATAAATAAGTATGTGTTATTTACAACGTGAACGAGTGTCACAATAATAGATATGATGTTTACTTTAACAAAGATGTATGTATAGTCAAAAACACTAATAGGAGTTATTGTTTTCTATTAAGAGGCAAAACAACCTTTATAAAATAAATCTCAGTGATCTTACAAATCAAAGTGTAACATGCCTAGTATCCATGAAGGAAGATCTAAAATAAATAAGTTACACACAAGAAGGGGGGTTGAATTGTGTGTATGTGCACTCTAAAAGCTTTTTCGCAAATATGTTTATAAGGTTAGATAGAATAGCTAAAATCAAATTGTCCAAGAAAGCGTGCACTAAAGACAAGATAAGGGATAAAAGAAAGTACACAACAAATTTTATACTAGTTCACTCTTCAACTAAGAGCTACGTCTAGTCTCTTCTTTATGAAAGCTTTTCACTAACAACAACACTTTACAATAAGTATTCTTTATAGCCTTTTTAGGCCTTACTCCAAACTTAATCTCAACTCGAAATTACTTACAATAAGTATTCTTTTTCACTAATCTTCTTTAGGCTTTCACAAAAATTCTTTGTAAGTTAATTCACATAAGTGAGGATATGAAATTTAAGCTCAGATACAAGTTATGAATACAAAGAGTATGAAACTTAAGCGCTACTGGTATCGTCCAATGACTTTAGTTTAGAGCTTAGAGTTGGTTCGATAGGCTTGTTCGCGTAACTTGTGTTCTTTTCAACGAGATGGCTCTTTTAATAGCTGAGTTGAAGAAATCATTAGAGGGCAATTTCTTCTCGTTCTAATGTTACATTCAATGCATGAGATACTTTCTTCATGCTATATCAAAAACTTTTGTTTTTATTAGTAGGAGAGATAAATGATGCAGATAGTTGCACAAACAGTTATACCTCAAAAGGTATATTGCTTTTCTGACACTTCAAAAGTTCTTTTTGGTTATCTATGTTTTTCACATTACCAAAAATGCTTGTGGCTAATAAGTCAACTTTTCTTGTGCTTTATAGTACTATGATTCAGGACTTATCAAAGCTTTTAAATAAAATATATTCTAAAAAGGTTTGGCTAGAATAAGCATTCAAACTTAGCTAAATTTTCAAACGCAATTTTCAAAATAAAACGTATAAGGCTTTTGCAAGGTTTGCGCTTGATAAAAGACTATCCATGTACAAAATGTATATTTGGACACTTTATTTAAGACTCGTTGGACGATCAGTTCACAAAATGTTAGATGATTAGTTCGTAAATCTTTGGACGGTTACTAAGCGAATACATTGGACGCTTATAGTAAAAACTTGCTATAAACAACTTATTTCATAAGGTGTTTTCAGTGAAAACTAATAAGTATAAAATCAAATTGCACATGAAACACATTTGTTAGACAGTTCATATATTTTAATAGTTTTTGTTATCATCAAAACATTTTAGGGGTTAGATACTTCATACCTCTTTAGTTCCAACAATCTTCTTCTTTTTGATTATGACAAACATTATTAAAATTTTGAACAAATATCATATAAACAATGTATGTCAAAGCAATATGTATTTATTAGAGCATATATATTAATTGATTTGCCAACATACAATATATACTTAGATCATAGCAAAATTGATAATTAATATCAAAACATACAAATATATGATAAGCTTAAAGTATGCAATGCTTATGCAGTGATGCTCCCCTTGAGTCTATGAACTCATGTAATGAATATGAAAGATATGGATATAATATACATATAAAATCAAAATTTTGTCCTACTTACTCCCTTTTTATCATTAGACAAAAAGATAAGAGTGCCATCATTGTCACAAAATGAAATTAAAACATGTTGCTGTGATAGAGGTTAGGGAGGATGTAGAGGAGGTTGTTGTGATAGAGGTGGAGGTTGGTGGTGTTGTTGTTGTTGGAATTGGGCATTGAGGATGGCTTGTAACATAGCTTCTATGTAACATTTTTCAAAAATTAGATCTAGTAACTTAATATTATTTATAGGTTATTTTAATTAGTTAAGAAGGATTTAATTAATAACTTATTAATGGGCTTTAGTTTAGGAAAGAATGAGTTTTTTTAACATAAGGGGACCTCTAGGGCCCAATAAGGGGATTAGGTTTATAAACCCTAAGCCACACACATGCACACCACATAACACACTTGATTTGGGAAAAAAAGAGAGAGACGAAGGAATTAAAGAATTTTTTTATGGTTTATTTCTTGGGTTTTGTAAGGTACCTTAGGTATCTAAGCTTTTGATGTTATGTTTCAATTATAAATTATTAAGGTTTTATTTTAAAATTCACGTTCCATATTAGTATGTATAAAGTTACAGTAATACTCGTAAAGGTGTTACATTTTGATATCAAAGTAGTTAGATTTATTTGGATAATAGATAGAATAAGATAGATTTGTGGCTTTACCTTGTTATAATTTCTATTTATACCTTGTTATGGGATATTAAGACTGATCAACTCAATATTTTGTGCAACTTAGGTAGAAATTAGATTGGTAGACCTCATGGAGCACAAGGACAACTTAATGTGAACTAGGAAGTCCTTGAAATGATGGCAAAGCCATGAGGGAGCAGATGACAATTGTAACATCTTGTTTTTAGTGTGCTAGATATAAAGTGTTGCATGATGTGTGTATGTATGTGTGAGTGATATGTACCTATTATGCTAGCAGTATATGCTATATGTATATGTATATGTGATGTATGAGTGATATATTACGTGATAATTAATGATTTAATATCATTAATAGTTGGTGAAAAGGCTAAACATTTCGAAGCTCATTTAGAGTCAAAGTGGCCAATCTAGAGGATGCGTACTATTTTCTAAGGAGTCTAAAAAAATATTAAATGGTAGTGATGAGATTATTGTTCAATTCCATTAACCTTCAATTTGAGATTGTTCTTAAATTCTATTTTTGTTTAAATTCTGAGTCAATTAGTGTTGATATATTTCTACTCTAAATCATTTCTAGATGATTCGAAATTAACATGTCATTATTATTGATCAATTCTTTGCCTACAATTGAGTCCCTTATATTTTTCTAATTGTGCTTGTGTTCAAAATCCATTCTTTTTCATTATTGTAGAATAGATAATACCACCTTGTACTACCTAAATCCATTTATGCTACACCCAATATCCTATATAATACTTCATTTAGAAGTTGTCTCGTAGCTTCATAAGCACGTCATTTCCACCCTTCTCTTCTTATACACACGTCAACACTCCTATAACCATCCTTCGACTTGTTAAGCACGTCAACCTCTACTCCCTTCCTATAATTCTCATCCTTTTATTTCCTAAACCCATGACACCTTGACATTTCTCACCCTCGGCTATATTCCCATTTCCTGAAGCCACCTATAGCTTAATTTCCTTTCACGACCTAACACCATTACCTTGGCTTTATTCCATTCTTGCTAACCCCTACGTGAGAATTACCACCGCCATCATGGAGAGTTCTCATTCCCTCTCCCTCATGAGTCATTCTTGCCATTATTGTGAACAACCTAGCTCAACCAATGTTCTTCTTCCTTTTGCATGTTTTAGGTTTAAGCTTACAAAGCTCAAACTCAAATTTTGTTTGGTGCAAACTTAGCTATTTGAGCCTATGATTGAGTATACGATTTCATATCACCTTGGTATGTCTCTGATCTCTCACAATCTTTCATTTTCTCTTGTCTCGTTCTTTCTTATTTTCAAAAAATGAGGCTTCATATGACGTCATATGATTGAAATGACCTTATAAGTTTACTCTTTACAGTCTCCTGATCACAATGATTAGCTCACTTTTTCATATCAACATTGTTTTTTCATTTTCTCTCTTTTATGGGCTTATGTTTAGGGGCTTGCATGTGGAGCCCACAGTTGTCTAATCCCACATGCAACCTAGTAGTTGTATAGTACTTATCACACTCTTCAATTTGGCAGGTCTTGATCACCATTCTGAGCACCGGTGAAGAAATTACACCTGATCAAAAGTTTGAGGCTTGTGAAGAGTAAGGAGTGAAGAGGAAGTGTGACACACTCTCAAAGTCCCTTATGTACTTGAGGTAAAGGGGAGTGAGGAGTAGTAGGTGAAGCTAGCATGAGGAGAGAGTTAGGAGTTCCCCACTCCTAACGTTCTTAGGGGTTCGGTGCTAAAGAGTCATCAGGATGCGACTCGTAAATTGACTTATGTGGAATGTGATTATATTTTAAATTATTGAGTTTTTGCATTTTATGTGAGTATATTTGTGATTAATTATGGGGAGAGATTAGTGATAATCTTTCATGGATGGATGAACCCCAGCTCAAAGCAATTAGTACAATTGCTAATGAGCACTTTTGATGTCGTTATGTCTTGTACGTTGATGGATATGGATGATGATATTGCAAGTGTCTTAATTTCCTATGTTATAGTCTGAATCTTATGTATATTTTTGTGATGCAAATGCCTTGATTAACCGTTGAGTTGTTAAGTTAAAAATTGGATATGGGCTTGAGGAAAAAGTGCAAGTATGTGATAGTGTTCTACATGGAAAGTTGCTGAAATTGTGTTATAAATGTTTGTTAGTAAAAGTTGCTATGTAAATTGTATGGATTGAATCTAAATTTATCCTTTTACCACCTTAAAGCCTTGAGTTTTAGCTACCAAACCCAATTGGCCTCACTCAAATAACTATTTTCTAAAAATTATAACAATATTTTCTTTGAGGCATGTTATATGTGGTTTTCAAGGTTTGGACAACATAGGTATCAATGGTTTAGGAGTAGTTAAATAGGGTTTAGATGTAAATCTGAGTGTGAGGGATCACACCCCTATTTTGATGCATTTGTAAAAGCCTAAATTAAATGGATTGAGTCTTGAGTGCCATTCATTCATAAGTTGTGTTGAATGGAATGAATGTGGTATGTATATATTGTTGAATTGTGGTGCTCTATCTTATTGTATATTACAAAATTCATTGTGGTGGCTACAGGCATTATTTTTAAATTTCCTTTAGTGGAATTGTAGATATAAGTGTCTTCTTTGAAATGTAATTAGTCCTATCTTATTTTGAATTTTTTGTGATTTATGGTGATTTTTCTAATGTAACATATTCTGTTGCAGTATGAATCTTACCTACAAGTAGAAATGTGATATTTTGTACTTATTTGTGTAGCATGTGGTTGCATTATAATTTTACATGAAAGTAGACATTGAATGGATTTTAGAAGAGTTAAGATCAACTCAATTACATGCATAGAGAATTAATGATGAATTTCTAAAGATGAGTATGAAGATGAAATTTATTGAGGTTCTATTTGAGGTATAAATGATGGAGGGTATCTGTGGTACTTGTTGAGTTTATAAAATTATGAAAAAAATTCTAACGACTTCTTAAAGTCTTGACAATGTATTTGAGGACTCTTGATCCCAGATATTGAGTTTTTTTTTTTTTTAAGGATTTTCTCACCCTAAATGGCTTTAATGTGTATTTTGAATGTTTTGATTATGAACAGTTGGTTTTCATATGTTTGGGCCTTTATATGTCATTGGGGTTAAGTTTCCAAGATATCGTGGCTATAGTTATAAAGTACAAATATTCTTCTAATTATGTTTTGCCTAATTATTTAAAGTATATTTGATGTAGGTATACATACTAAAAGGAAACTTATAGTTTTCTTCCTTTAAATTTCTAAACTATATTTTTGTAATACTTTATATTTCTTCATATTCATGTATTTATAACTATTGAGGTTGGTTTGTGAATTTTGGAACTTTTCTATTAAATACTTAAGGGTGAGAAAGTCTATTATGAGGAGGAAAGGGCAAGAAAGAGTTTTGAGGATTCCATCCCATTCATCTCATCTTTATAATGCCAAAGATAAAAGATGTGAAAATACCCATGCATTATGATAGTGAGGATTACAAATAGTCCTTTATGGACTTATAAGCCTAAAGGGCAAAATGCCTTGTACCTAGGTGTATGTCCCATAGGTACTTATATGAGGAAGTCTCATAATGAGTTGAGACAATTATATGAGGAGGTCTCATAATGAGTTAAGAGATATTTTGAGGAACACCCATAAGGTGGAAATGCTTCTTACAGAGTATAAAAATGCCTGATACGGGTCGTATGACGCCAAATTATAGGGTATAGGTACCCCATGCATATCCATGCATAATTGAAAGAGGTAGAAATAAATTAAGGTAGGTTCCATGCATAACATTCATGTAGGAAACTAGCCTCTTTGATGTGTGTTGTGTTTGATGAGTACGATGTAATGAAATAAGTTGACTGTGTGTTTCTTATATGATCTTGTTTATACTGTGATGTAGTGTAAGTGTATGGTAAACTGTATGCTATTGGCATTACTCGGATGTATGAATGTTGTTATCTGTAACTTGGTATGAAGAAAGGTAGTCTATATGCATGACCCTGTTTACATGTATTAACTCTCCTACCTTCTTTCATATGTTACCATAACCTCACTCTTTTTTGTGTGTCTATCTTTTGCTTATTGTTATAAGTAATTGATGGAGGAAACGAGCAACGGGAGGTCCAGTTTAGAGAACCTAGAGGTTGTTAGATCTCACCTTATGAGCATTGTGTGTTGGTGGATCTTGTTGGGGCCCTTTTCTTTTGATGTTTAGGATGTTTATATTTATATTTCACGTCCATTACTACTTTGATGTTGGGGACCTTACATGATTTGGTTTTGTGTTTTGCCCATTTTGCATATATATGTACTACTTATGAAATCATGGCTAAGTGAGGCTATGCTTCTTTTAAAATGTACACTGTTATTAGACATGGGTGTTTATAAAACTATTTCCATCATGAAGTTTGCATGACTTACTCCCCACCCTCTTTTTGGATTATTTTCTACTTTCTATTCATTACAACTGTCGATCAAGTACCGAAGGAGATTTCAGTAACTGATTTGGATTATGATTTATGAGATACATATATTACTTTAATGATTAGTTGTATGTGATTAAAAGATAAGCCTATTATTTTGATATACAATTGCTTATTAGGTACCTGCTGACATTTAAGCCAAGCTTTGAACTGTTATGTTGTGCGTGTTGTGAAATTCATAACTATACTTTGATGTCATTCCGTGAGTTGAAAAATGCATTCCATGAAATTCTCATCTTTAGAAAACATTTTATTCCTTTTTATAAGACGTTTTAAATCAAAATGAATCATGAAAAAGTTTTCCATAAATTTCTATACCTTTATTTACAACATCATGATTTCTTACTAAAACTTGTTAAGAGGTGAAGTCATATTCTCAGAGGGTGCGACAAGTCTCCCATAACAACCACCAACAATCTAGTGAATTGAATCCTACAATGGACACCTGGGGGCTCCACTATCATAAGTCAAGTTGATAACGGATCTCAAAATTTTGGATTTTCAAAATTCCAAAAGAACCCACCACCATCCTACAAGGGTGAGTACAATCCCTCGACAATCGAGTCTTGGTTACAAGAAATGGAGAAGATTTTTGGGGTTGTACCTTGTTCTAAAGAATAGAAGGTGACTTATGCCACATTCATGTTAAGGGGAAAGGCAGAAAATTGGTGGAGAGGCGCAAAGGACAGGATAGTAACCTTGGAAACTCCCTTGGAATAAGAGAACTTCAAGATTGTCTTCCTGGAGAAGTACTCTGTTAAGACAAAGGACGAATTTATAACCTTCAATTTATTTTGATAATAACAAACAATTAATAAATATGCTTTTACACAATCATTTGGTCATCCGTAATACATTCATAAGCAGCCATCTAATAATTTAAGTTCATATCGTCTTTATCTTTCATCTAGATAAATTCAGTAACTAACAACTTTCAGACAATGATCTAAACGATCTGCACATCAATCAGAACGTAAACTACCTCGATATGTATAAAGCCTGCATACCTACTCTCGAGGAAAGTTATCTTTATGTGAAAAAGAAGGAATGTGCGTGCGGATGTCAGAACAGGAAGCCATATATGACTACTACTACAAGATTGAGTACGAGAATGATAATGGTAAGTAGATTGCTTTATCTTATCAAAGTGACAAGTTGGTGATAGGCATTAAATGTTGTATTTAATGCTCCAACGACTCTCTTCAACAGACAAAGGTTGTCTCCTACATACATTCACAACGGATACTTTTGGAGAAGTCTATATATAGAAGAAGATACCTCAATCTCAGGATTGATGCAATATAAAATCTTTAGCTATTGAAAAGTTCTTATTGTGTAATCTACGTGTAAAACATTTATTTTGTTCTTCATTGTATATTCGTCTGTTAAGACGTTAAACCTAGTGAAGTAACTCACATTTAACCTTTTTCCCAAAGAAATTGGTGGAAGCCTGAAGAGGCTTTGATTCAAAGAATACTTGGGTCTTTTGCTTGTAGAGGCAAGTTAAAGACTACTTGGGTTGAGCCTGAAGAGGCTTATGGAAAGAATACTTGTAACTTGGATAAGTTAGTGAAACTTGGTTGTTGCCAATAACTGGACGTAGTCTCTGGGGTGTGTGCATTCTAGTATCGTTTTTCAGCTCTCGTCTTTCCTTCAAAACGTTTTGAAAAACTTTTTTATTTAAATCCTTCAGACGATAAGTCTCTAAAAGAAATGGTTTTGTGAAAATTTACTATAACACAATTCAACCCCCTTTCTTATGTTATCTCTATGTTTTACATACTTCCTTCAAAGTGTAAGGCACCAAAAGGATGCTGAGTTCATACAACTTCAACAAGTAGACATGACGGTGGGGTAGTACATAGCCAAGTTTGAGGAACTAGCCAAGTTCTCCTTCTACCTTCAAAACTACCTGGATGATGAATGGAAGACCACCAAGTTTAAGCAAGGCTTAAGGCTGGACATACAAAATGTTGTTGGGGCCTTGGAAATTAAGGAATTCTCTATCCTGGTGAGCAAGTGCCTTATTATAGAGCAAAATCTAAGGAAGATGGAGGCTGACAGACACAAAAGGAAGCATGAAGAGGGGACATCCTCCCAAGGTAAAAAGTTTAGGAAAAAAAAGAACAAAGGAAAGCAGGCTGCGAATGAAGGATGTCCTAAGTGTGGAAAGATGCATTAGGGAGATTGTTTGCAGGGGCAAGGCGTTTAAATACCACACCTAGGTTACGTTTTTAAGGATTGTCCTAGCATAAAGAAGAATATGTCTCATCTTAGAGAAGGCTACATGAAAAATAGACGACAAAATTAAGAAGGTTCACCTATAACACTATAAGCCAAGTATGATTCTCAGTCCCAATTTTTGAGGACGAAAATTTATTTAAGGGGGTAGAATGTAACATCTTGCAAAAATTAGATCTAGTAACTTAATGTTAGTTAGAGGTTATTTTAATTAATTGAGATGGATTTAATTAATAACTTATCAGTGGGCTTTAGTTAAGGAAAGAATGACCTTTTAATGTAAGGGGGCCTTTAAGGCCCCAATGAAGGGATTAAGGTTTATAAACCCTAAACCACACCCCTCAACATAACGCACTTGATTTGGGAAAGAAAAAGAGAAAATAAGGAATTAGAGAAGGGAAAAGATGAGAAGAAGGGAGAGCTTAGCCCCCTTCTTAGGGACGTGTTGATTTTCTCCAAGTGAATGCAACTCCTATAATGATTGTTGTTGCATGTGTTACATGCTCTGATTCTTGTATGATTATGCCATGTTAGCTAATAAGGGTTTTATCTAATGCCATGTGGTGTTAGGTTAAGGGTTCTATATTTATAATGTTTAGGCATGATTAAGGGGTTGGCTAGAATCTTTTGATGTTATACGTGATATATATTGTGAGTTTATGTTGTCTAATGTGATTTAAGGGGTAGTAGGCCAAGGGAGGACTTCATAATCGTAGTTCACACTACTACAAATTATTGAAAGTTAAGCATGCCTATGCTTAATTATCAGGTTAGCATCTCAGGCTCGTTGCATGGTCATGCTTCACGAAAGACGCTTGTGTTGGAGTCTTAGGGAGTGATTAGTGAGAAATTAATGTATATTGGTGTTCCTAATTGCTATAATTGTTATTATAATTACTATATGACTGTTTGAATGAATGAATGTACTTGTCATGAATGATGATGAGTCTCCTTTGGACAAGAAAGGGTAGTAACCCCTTCGATCCCCAAAATGGGCAATAAAAGATAAGACTTATTGCCTCTTTTGGACAGGGAAGGATATTCGTCTCCTTCAATTCCTATGGAGTGGCATAGGGCATTTCTTGGACAAGGAAGGGTTATGAAACCCTTCGATTCCCAAGGGATGTATGGCAAAAGAAGGAAGGATGCCTCTTAAGATTATGAGCTCAAATTTGCCAATAGGACGAAAAAGAAAGGGAAGGATAAAGTACTGAATGTAATGAATGCTAAGAAAGGTTATGATGATTATGAGAACTTTTGTTATGTTTTATGTAGTAGAATGTTAAATGTTCACATGCGTTAGGTCTATATGTTATATAATGTTGTTGCGTGTCCTTAGGACACTCACTATGACTTTTGTCTTATTAGTTTATTCTAAATGTTTTTTAGAGTAAGCAAGCTCTGGGAGCAAAAAAGAAGAAGATTGCTTTATGCTATATATTTCATGTTTTCTTTAGAACATTTTTAGGATGAAGTTAATAACCTCTTGTGTGAGGATTTGTTCTATGTGTTTTTGTGGTTTATTTCTTAGGGTTTTGTAAGGTACCTTGGACATCTAAGCTTTTGATGTTGTGTTTCAATTATAAATTATCGAGGTTTTATTTTAAAATTCATATATAGGAGGTTACAATAATACCCGTGAGGGTGTTACATTCCAAACGCTCAAACTGAGCATCAACATGCTCCCTTATGGCAAAGGTGGAAGAATCTGCTTGACTTGTTGATGTAGTCATCAGTAAGTAGACAACTAATGGAGTAGGTGTTGGAATCTTTGTGTCTTAAGAGGTAGAGGTTGCTGGTGCTGGTGGAGGAGCTTCAAGTAGCAGCACTGGTTCTAGTATAGGAAAGTTCTATGGAAGTGAATCCTTGTAGTGTACAAAGAGTTGTTCCCAAGGGTATGAACACTCTCTTCCATTAATGTTGGTCCGCATATGCACTAGAGCGTATAAAATAGTAGTTTCTAACCCAATCACTGTTCTATTAGTAAGGGAATGAACTCGAATAGGAACAAGAAAGGAATAAGAGAAACGAGTTACTTTCCTTGGGTGCTACATGTAGTTTGGTCCTTTATGTGATTGGGTGTCTGCTTTCTCTTCTATTGTTAGACCACTTGTGGACGCTTCTTGCTCACAATTCCACAAGTGCTGCTCCTAAAAAGTTGAAGTAGTGTCTTGATCGAACTCTTCTTCCAACTTACGTTCCAACATCCTTGAATTTGTATGTTCTAAGTGTTGTCTGAATTTAGGTCTGGACGATAGAAGGAATACTACAGGACTTCTTTTTGCTAACCTATTTTTCTTGTTCAAATCCAAAATAAGTAACCTCGGCATACTCTATCTAGTTAAATTAGAATTTTTGTTGAATCCTTAATATGCATAAAAGGGGTATAGATAATGCAGGCATCTTCAACTCCTTTTCTCCTTTCAACTAGAGAGCACAAAAGATGATGTTGAATGGACAGTATGAACTCTAGTTCAGCAGGGTCAAAAGGGAGTTACTTCAAGTTTGTTGGTTAGATCTTGATTATCCTTCTCTCAAGCATGCTTATCCTTCTACCTTTAGCATGTCTCTCTTATTTTTGTATTGCTGTTGCATTAGAGGAAATATATGTTGTTGGATGCCAGGAATATTATGTTTGAATTTTCTATCCTTAATCAAACTAGGATAGTACCTCCTTGGTGGAAACCTCTTAAATGGAAAAGGTGTGCAAAGAAGGACCATTCTTATTAAAGAGTTGGCTTGGGGGCTTAGGTGCATTTGGTGGTGGAGTGTAATATGCTAGGTGGAGGTTTTTTGGGAAGGAGATGGGATGTGATGTGCTAAAAAAAGCTCAAGGGCAAGCATACCCTTATTGCAGTAGTAATAAAAGGACATGAGTCCAGATATCGAACCCAAAGGACTAAGTGGCGATTACCAGTTTCCAGAGATTCTATATTGTTTAGGTGAAATTAAATAGGTAGTAGGCTGATTCAATAATGATAAACATGAAACAGGAATTGCAAAACAAGCAATGGCATGTAGAAAAAAATTCAGAGAAAAATAGGCTTAGGGTTGTGGCTTCCTTTGTGCTCTTAAGTTCCTTCACATCTAATTCTAATTGAACCTCGTACTCGTCAATTACCAGTATTTCCCTATGAATTTTATCATTAATTGTTGGTCATAAATTGCAATAGTCCTTTCTAAGTTAATTTCCTACTTGATCATATGAGATATTAAAACCCTAGGAAGGCATGAGGAATAAAGGGGGGATTAATTAATTATTTAATTAGAAATTAGGAATGAAGGTTGATCATACGACAAAACCTAATTTGGTTACCCTACAAGTCTACCAATTAATTGCGGTACGGCCACCGTTCAATTAATCGATTCAAAGCATACAAGGGACGATCAATTCCAAGTAAGAAAATAAAAACAGTAGAGCAATCTAATTGACTGAATAAAAACAAGAATTCAATTAAAATTAAACATTTAGGGGTTCCAAACACTAAGTATACCACAACTCTAACAAGGAATTTAGCTACTCATGGCAAGAAGAAAAATCATGATTTTAAAGAAATACATCAAAGGAAAGAAAAGAAGAAATCTTTTACAAGAAAAGGCTTTTCCCAATCTCTGACTCTGAGTATCCTACTACCCTCCAAGAATCCTTTTCCAAAAGCCAAAGACAAAAAATAAAATTGGGGAAAGAATAGAGATAAGATAGAGATCCCCTAGTTTTTGCTTTGCTCCTTACTATTTGTAATACAATTTCAGAATTTTGGAGCAGGAGGCTTAACCCCGGTCCATTCAGCATAATCTAGACCCATTAAAAATAAAAATAAAATTAAAAGTTGGACCTGGGACCCGCCCAGCAAGATTGGAAACCCGCTGGGCAGTTTTTCGGAAGGAATTCACTTGGCTTTGATGCCGGGCAGGCTACCTAACTCACCGAGCGAAATACTTCCAAGGCAAGTCCCGCCGGGCGGGTGCAACCTTGTGCACTCCATTTTGTGCTTCAAGTCTCCTTTTTGGCCTGTTCTTGTGCTTATAGGCTTCTTTTAAGTCCACTTTGATAAGTATAATACTCCTCTATACCTGTAGACCAAATTTCTTTTCTTTGCTCAACTAACTTCTTACATAAAATTCAACAAAATTAAGGCAATTCATGTAATTTTAATTAAAAAGCTTAGAAACACACATCACATGAAATCTTTCATTAATGGTCTATTTTCTTACAATTTTCTTATTAGTTAATGCAAAAATCATGTGAACTTGCTCTATAAATCTATATAAAATATAGATTTATCAAGATGGTATATGTAAGGAAAAATAGGGTAATCTGGTCTCAAGATTTAACTCAGATTCAGCTTGCTTTATAAACCACAATGGACATTTTTTTTTTCACTTTTGCCTAATTTTTAGCTTTACCATCAAATATGGCTTACGTATATCAAGAGAGATACCTAATGGTTTATACTAGGTAGTAACATGAATTTCCTTTGGCCTGCACCTGCTTCTCAGCATCTGTTAAAGGCTTTTGCCAAGCTTGTGAAATGGTGCTGATGTCAAAATTTAGCATACGAGACAACACTAGATTAGGATTATGGTCTGTAATCATAGTGGGAGTGTACCATGAAGGTTGCTCAGCTTCCAAGATTGGATTAAATGAGACTTTAGGTAAGGTGGTTGGTTAAGGAGGGTGTCTGATGGGGGATTGGTGTATAGGTGAGTGTTAAGGTGAGTTTAAGTCAATGGTTTAAGGGTTGGATGATGAAAGTACTATTTGGGTTTTGTGGTCTTTGTTCTTTTGGATTTTTATTGGATGGACTTGATTTTGTGTGGTCTTTTTGTTAGGGGAGCTACTATAGGTTCCTTTTGAGAGGTCCTAGCGTTGGACACTCTTTGCTTTTTCAGCCAAGCACTAATAGGCAAATTATCATCATTATTGCCATTATCTTTAGTTTTTTCTGGAAGCACCAGCTTTCTCTTTGCAGGATTGGCAGTGGCCACAATAATAGCAGCACTTCTAGTTGTCTTGGTGTTTCCACCTTTGGACACTACTTGCTTAGACTGTCTTTTTATAGAAGCTTGTATAACAATAATATGCTCCTTGTCCAATGGTGCATCTTCCTGTACACCTTCAGCGATTTTTTGAAGCACCACATCTTCTCCCTTTTCAACTTTGGGTTCCTTCATAATGATTGATAGATGCATTTGTTTGATATTGTGTCTACCAAATAAAGTTTAACAAAAACTACCAACATACTTTCTCTCAATGAGGGATCTAGGAATTTTATGCTATAGGGCAATACTCATATACACAATTTTGTGGGGGCAATACTTTTATTATAGATTATCTTTTTATACTACATTTTAAATTATAGGTGCAATTTGTAGTTACACATAGACATTATATTAAGAAAAAATTAAAAGTTTGTGGGGGTAATTGCCCTAATGTCCACCTAATGGATCTGTTACTGCTTTCTCTGGTCAACAATCCCCAAAGCATAAAACTTTTCATAAACCTTCTGATCTAGAAGATTTTCATTAATAGAACAGAGTTAGGGTTGATGGGTCACACTTTAATGGCATGTTCAATTTTTGTGTTGATATCTCTTATGGTTGTAGAAGGTTGGTTACAGAGATTTCTGGGTTGATGTCTTTCATGGTTGCAAAAGGTTAGTTATGGAGATTTTTGCGTTTTGTGTTTAGGGTTTGCTCTAGGATTTCTTTTCACAAAAGAAGAGAAGAGACGAAGATGAAGAGAAGAGGGAAATTGAAAAGACTTTTGAAAAGAGAAAAAAAAGATTTTTATAAAAATTGTTGCTTCATGTTTAAAAAAAACTGACACTGTTGTTTTCACAAATTGTGCAACATTTAAAACAATGTGACTTAACATGGGAATAAAACATTTATTTTAAATGATTAAAGCAATTAATGATGTGACTAATAAATACACAAGAGAGAATACTAAAATGAGACATGTATGCATGGGCACTGCATATCATATTAGATTGTCATGCAATGGACGCTGACATATTTTTGGACGCTATTATTCATTAGATAGAAGTATGCATTGGGCAGTATCTTTGGAAGCTTTCATATAATACAATCATTCCTTTATAAATTCCATACCAAGACATTCTCAAATATGGACAAGCTTATCTTCAAGAAGGGGTTTTGTGAAGATGTCAACAAGTTAATTTTTAGTATTAATAAACTGAATATTAATTATCCTTTTTTGAGCATTATCTTTTATGAAGTGGTGTTTAATTTTTATATGCTTAGCTCTAGAATGTAGAGTGAGATTCTTAAAAAGATTTATAGCAACAGTATTATCACAAAGTATATAAATTTTACTCTTATGTGTGTTGTAATCTTCTAGTTGATGCTTGATCCATAACAATTGAGAGCAACATCCAGCGACTAATATGTACTTACTTTTGTTACTGATAGGGTAATGGTACTTTGTCTTTTGTTGGTCCACGAGACTAGATTTGTCCCAATGAAGAGACATCCTCCACTGGTGCTTTTTCTTTCTATTCTGTCTCTAGCGTAGTCAGCATCACAATATCCTACTAATTTGTACTCATTAGATTTCTTAAAATGCAAACCAAGATTAGTAGTACCTTTCAAATATCTAAATATTCTTTTAACAGCAGTAAAATGTGTTTCTCTAGGATCAGATTGGAAATGAGCACATAAACACGCACTGAACATTAGGTTAGGTTTGGACATAGTTAAGTAAAAGAGAGATCCAATTATACCTCTATAAATTGTTTGATCTACCTTTTTATTAGCATTGTCCAATCCTAGTACTGATGTTGGATGCATAGGTGTACTCATGACTTTGCAATCATCCAACTTGAATTTCCTTAAGAGTTCCTTAGCATGCTTTGTTTGATGTATATAGATGTCATCTATTATTTGTTTAACTTGTAATCCCAAGAAGAATTTTAATTCTCCCATCATACTCATCTTGATTTCTTTTTGCATAAGCTTAGAAAACTTTTCACATATAGATTCATTAGTAGCACCAAATATGATATTGTCCACATAAATTTGCACAATAATAAAATGTGAATCAAAGTTTTTGTGAAATGAAAGTAGTGTCTATTTTTCCACTCTATAAAATCATTTTCCATAAGGAAAGAACCTAGTCTTTCATTCCAAGCACAAGGTGTTTGTTTCAGACCATACAAAGCCTTTTTCAACTTAAAACATCGTTAGGAAAAGAGTCACTTTCAAAGCCAAGAGATTGTTTCACACAAACTTCTTCAGTTATTATACCATTCAAAATGCACTATTTACATCCATTGGATGAAGTCTTATATTGTTATAAATAGTAAATGAAAGTAAGATGTGAATGGTTTCTGTTCTAGTTACAGGTGCAAAAGTTTCAGTAAAATTTATACCTTCTTGTTATGAGTACCATTCGGCTATGAACCTAGCCTTGTTTCTAACAACTTTACCTTTTTCGTCCAACTTTTTTCTGAATACCCATTTGGTTCCTATGACAGACTTGTTTTCAAGCAAAGGAACTAGTTTCCATACATCATTCCTTTGAAACTGATCTAGTTCTTCTTGATCTAGCATTCATCCAAGAGAGCTTCATCTACTGTCTTTGGTTTAACCTCAGATAGTAAAGCAACGTAAGACTAATCTTTGAAAGTTAATCTCGTTCTTATTGTGGCTTAAACATCTCTTATGATCTATTGTTGTGGATTGTATGTTCTCATTTGCCAACTATGTCTAGTAGGTTTATTTTGCCTAATCTTTAGAGTATCGTCCACTAGAGGAGCATTGGATGCTTGCTTACTGTTGTTCTCCAAGTTAAGATCTATAAAAGAATCGTCCAACTTTGATAGTCCTCTATTAGGCTTATTGTCATTAAACTTAACATGGATGGTCTCTTCTATTGTCAGGGTTCTAGTGTTATAAACTTTATAAGCCTTGAAGTTTTAGAGGATCCTAAGAATATTCCATTATCAAACTTAGTATTAAACTTTTCAAGGTTATCCTCAGTGTTAAGAATGAAACATTGACATCTATAAGAGTGAAAAAATGATATGTTGGGTTTTTGTCTTTTCCGCAATTCATAGGGAATCTTTTCAAGGTCTAATATATATTTTGTTTTGAAGATAACAAGTAGTGTTTATAGCTTCTGCCTAAAAGTACTAGGAGTTGACTTATCGTTCAACATGGTTTTAGCCATTTCTTGCAATGACTTATTATTTCTCTCAACACCACCATTCTGTTGAGGTATTTTAGGAGTAGAAAAATTATGAAGTATGCCACTTTCTTCACAGAACCTTTGAAAACTTTCGCTTTCGAACTCGCCTCCATGGTCACTTCTGATTAAAGCAATGCAAGCATCTTTTTCATTTTGAACACATTTATAGAATATAGAGAAGACTTTAAAAGACTCATCCTTGTGGTCTAAGAACATAACCTATATCCATCTAGTATAATCGTCCATAACTACTAGGCCATAACATTTTCCATAGATAAAGGCAGTTCTTATTTGTCCACACAGATCAAGATGTAATAGCTTAAGAGGTCTAAAAGTGGAAACTTTATTTTTGGAATCAAAAGAATTTTTAACTTGTTTTCCCTTTTGACAAGCATAACATAAAAGATCAAATTTGAATATAAGACTTAGAAGTCATCTTATGAGGCTATACTTTTTCAATTTTGAGATTAACCACAAACTTGCATGTCCAAGTTTCTTGTGCCAAATCCAATGATCTTCCATCATGGATATTAGGCATGTTACACTTTGATTTGTAAGGTCACTAATTTATTTTATAAAGTTTGTTTTTCCTTTTAGCATAAAACAATAATGTCCCATTCACGTTTTGGACTATACATTCATCTTTGTTAAAGGAAACATCATATCCACTATCACACAATTGATTGTGCTCAATAGATTTTGTTTTAGTCCTTGAACATATAAGACATTATTAATAGAAGGGAAAGGATGTTTATCAATTTTACTTATCCTTATTATTCTGCCTTTCTAGTTACCTCAAAAGGTAGTCCACCCATCATTCATTGGTTTAAGGTCTTGGAATATAGAACTTGGGTTCTTTGCTATTAGTGTTGAAGGCCTTGGATGCCTTCTATACTGGTTTGTGAATGCACTTGGACGATGCATGTCCAATCTTTCCATAATAATTATAGTAAAAAGAATTTGAAGGGAATTTGTTGTTTTCTTTTCACTGTAACCTATACCAAATTTGTCATTTGGATTTCTTTTATATTTCAAAATCTTACCCAAGTTTTTAGAATCATTGACAAATTTGGAGAGGTTTTCTCTTAAGTTAATAACTTATTTTTGAAGTTCTTTAACTTTAGTTGAAGGCTTAACTTTAGAAGAATCCTTTGGTACTTTTGCTTTTAATCATTCATTTTCTGTAATGAGTACTTCTTTTTCTTTCTTTAAAATCTCAAACTCTTTTATCATTTGAGTAAATTTCTTTTTCAAATCTTTGTACCCATCAAAGAGAATGGAAGAGTTAGACAATAACTATAATATGCTTCTTGTAAAGTAAGTAGATCATGAAATATTACCTCATCTTCATCTTGTTCCACATCTGATGCAGTATCTGCCATGAGACAAATGTTTGCTTCCTTTTTGTCTTCTTCTTCAGACAAAGAAAGATCCAAGTCTTCCCATATGGCCATGAGGCCCTTCTTTTTCTTTTCAAGGAAAAGCTTCTTTTTATCCTTTTATAGGTTTGGGCATTTTGACTTGAAGTGTCTAGGCTTTTTGCACTCGTAATATATTATTGGACTCTTCTCTAAGGTCTCCTTTGGAAACTTCTTAAAGTTCTTCATCCTGGAACCACCTCTCTTTTTCCACATAGAGTGAATCTTCCTACAGATGAAGGGTAGTTCATTTTCATTAGAACCTCTTCTAACTGCTCTTCAAAAGATTTTTCTGCATTAAGTTCTTTGGACAATAATTCTTTCTAAGCTTTTTGAGCCTTAAGAGCAATGGACTTTCCATTTCTTTAACCTTCATCCTTTTTTAACTTTATCTTGAACTTTGAGAGTTCCTAGGAGCTCTTCTAGAGGTAGAGTTTTCAGGTCCTTGGACACATGTAGAACTGTTACATGTGGTCTCCACTACCTAAGCAAACTTTGAAGAATTTTGGTTATATGATCATAGTTATTATAAGTTTTACCTAGAGACTTTAGGTTGTTTATATAGGTTTGAAACTGTCCTCTAAACATCTATTTGATGGTTCATATTCTTCCATTTTAAACAACTCATACTGATGGACAAGAATGCTTATTTTAGAATCTTTTACCTATGAGGTTCCATCATAGGCTAGTAATGTATCCCACATTTCTTTAGATGGTTTTCAACTATGAACCTTTTTACGTTCAGTTCTAGTGAGAGCACACATGATAAAGTTTCTAGCTTGAAAGTGTAGTAGGTACCTTGTTTTGTGTTCTTCTATTTAGGCAGATTGTGGAAATTCAACACCATTCTCATCTTTAGGAATGTAGTTGCCTTTTTCTACGACATCCCACATATCTATGTGACATGCATTAAAGAACGCAATCATTCTTTGCTTATGGTAGTTATAGTTTTGTCTCTTGAAAATAAGAGGTTTGTTTATAATGTGTTGTTCGTTTTTCATCGTGCTTCAAGATCGTTTTACCCCTACACTGTTAAACGCTTAACCCCTAGAGGTCGAGTTCTAATACCAACTAAAATAAATAAGTTACACACAAGAAAGGGAGTTGAATTGTGAGTATGTGCACTTTGAATTTTTTTTGCAAATATGTTTATAAGGTTAGATGGAACAACTAAAAACATATCATCCAAGAAAGCATGCACTAAAGAGAAGATAAGTGATAAGAGAAGCACACATCAAATTTTATATTGATTCACTCTTCAACCAAGAGCTACATTTAGTCTTTTCTTTATGAAGGCTTTTCACTAACAACACTTTATAACAAGTATTCTTCATAGTCTCTTCAGGTCTTTACTCTAAATGTAACTCAATCTAAGATTACTTACAACAACTATTCTTTTTAACTAAGCATCTTCAAGCTTTCACAAAGAAATTCTTTGTAAGTTAACTCATATAGGTAAGGATATGAAACTTAAATTCAAAATACAAAGCTTTATGATTTTAAAGAGCATAAAACTTAAGCACTACTAGTATCGTCTAGTGACTTTGGTTCAAAGCTTAGAGTTGGTTCGATAGGCTTGTTCATGTAACTTGTGTTCTTTTGAGCGTGAGGCTCTTTTTATAGCTAAGGTGAAGATATTCGTCGAAGGGAAATTTATTCCTTTTCTAATGTTGCATTAAATGCATGGTATACATACTTCACACTATATTAAAAACTTTTGTCTTTATTAGTAGGAAAGAGAAATGATGTAAACAGTTGCACAGACAATTATACCCAAAATGTATAATGCTTTTTTGACACTTCGAAAGTTCTTTCTATTTCTCTCTGTTTTTCACGCCTTGAGAAATACTCCTAGTTGATAAGTTGACTTGCCTTTTGCTTTATAGTACTATGATTCAAGACTTATCAAAGCTTTTGAATAAAATATATTTCAAACAAGATTGGCAAAAATAAATGTTCAAACTTAGCCAAATTTCAAAATCAAAGCGTATAAGGCTTTTGAAAGGTTTGTGCTTGAAAAAAGACTATCTATGTATGAAATGTATATTTGGACATTTTGTTAAAGACTCATTGGATGATCAATTCACAAAATGTTGGACGTTAGTATAAATCCTTGGACTATTAAGAAATGAATACATTGGATGCTTATAGTAAAAACTTACTATAAACAACTTATTTCATAAGGAGTTTTTCATGAAAATTGATAAGTATAAAATCAAACTACACACGAAACACACTGGTTAGAGGTTCATAATAGTCTTTGTTATCATCAAAACTTTTTAGGGTTAGACACTTTATACGTCTTTGGTTCCAATAAGATCATTGGATCTGTCACAAGAAGCTTGGTAATGCAAGTTTAAGGTAAATCTCAAAACTGAAAAGCATAACCTCATAAGGGAATTTCCAAGTCTTGTATTCAAATCTAATCTTCTATGTTGTGTCTCAATTCAATTTCGTAAACTAAGAGGTATTGTGCTCTACAAACCTTTCTATCGATGTCTTATTGATTATGGAGAGTATGTTCAAAGCACTTCAACAACCAAAAAGTTGAAGGACCTCCCTAAGTTCAGGATGATGTTTTGACCTATCATCTATTAGAGAATATTGAAAGAAACATCTTGAATGATGATTGGGACATGAAAGCCCAAAAATTGTTCAAGAGATTGTGTGATGAGAAGAAAGCAATCACCAAGGAATGGAAAAAACTGGAAGAAAACCAAAGAAAGAAGGGTAAATGTAACACCATGTTTTCTTAATGCATGATTTAGTGGTTTAATAACTAAAAGTGGAAATTAATATGTGATTATAGTGTTTAAAATAAATAAATAAATAGAATTGTTGTTGAGTGTTGTTGTGTGGTGTTAGTTGTATGTTGTTAACTTGAAATTCCTATCTGAGTTCAGGGAATTGAGACAAATGTATTTGAGCCAAATTGAAAGTGTTGTTGATATTGGTTTGGGTTGTTGAGAGAAAAACAGTTAAGTGAGAACCATTGTGAGTTTTGGAGAGTGAATAGACGAACCCTAAGCTTTAGTGGGCCTGAAGCCTTCTAAGGCCTAGGGAGGGTTTCAAAATATAAAACCCCTCCCCTTCTCATTTCTCTCATTCTCCCACCCCCTTCTTGCTCTCATCCTCTCGTCTCTCACATCTCTCTTCTCCCACTCTCTCAAAATTCTCTCAAACCCATTGTGTAAAGGCAAAATTTGTAGCCCTTCTATCCTTTTGGTGAGGAGTGGTGGTTACTCTGAAGGTTTGGCTCAAGAGTTGGGTTTTCTCACATTTTTCCCTTTTCCAAGCTCGGATTCGGAAGCTCCAAGAGGTAAGGAAAGCTTACACTTGTATATTTGTGATGTATGAGCATGATTTTGTGTGAATCTTACCTTGGGTTCATTCCAAATTTGGTTGTGCCTGAGTTGGGGTGCGTTTTTGACAAAATAGGTTTTGAAAAGGGGTTTTCAAAATTTATGGATGATTGGTAGGAGAAATCAAAATGTAATAAGAATGTATTTAAAGTGTTTAGAAGTGTTTTGTAGTGCTTGGGATGGTTTGATTTTGTCAAGAACAACAGTGGGTCGTCTTCCCTGCAACTGCAGAAAATCGCAATTCGGTGCCGGACATCAATTTATGTCGCTGGGCGACGGTTATCTGAAATGCTATCAATTAGCGACAAAATTTTAGTTTAGCGATGAAAATTTTGCCTATAGCGACGGGTGACATTTTCTTCGATTTTTGCTTATGCTCTTTGTGAAGTTGACGCCGGGTGACAAAATTACAGACCTTCTCTGTGATATTGGCGCCAGCCAACAATCTAATGGCGATGGGCGACAAAATCCCTGATTCTCCTCTGTTTTGAGATGCTTGGTGTCAATTTTGTGATGCCATGTATGGACCATTAAAGTTGAAATTTTAAGAAACATAAAGATGGGGTTGGATGCTATTGGTTTAATGTTTGGTATAATAATTGGGAACTTTGAAAAAATGTTAAAACTCCACAAGAAAGGCCAATTCATATTGTATACTTGATTGTTGAGGATGTTTATGTCATTATATAATGAATGGCCATGAGTGACGTTGTTAATGGTTTGTGAGGTTGATTGTTTCAACCACTTTTAGATTGTTGGATATGTTGTTGAAGTGGAAGGTTGCTTAGATAGGACCTCCACATGTTGTTATAATTCTAAACTGGATTCTTGGTTTTCTTTATTATCGTTGTGGGGGTTGTGTGATAACTATTGGAAAGCGGTAGTTGAGTGGAAGGTTGCTTAGATATAACCTTCGCTTATGATGTATGATATTATTCTTCTCGAGGTAGGCTGCTTAGATAGGGTCTTACCTGTTGATTATGATTGAGGCCGGTTTGAGGCCAATATGGTGTTGATGGATGTTGAATGGTAATGTGAGGTAGCTGACGATGAACCTCTTTGGCACTAGTTATATTGATATATATATATATATATATATATATATATATATATATATATATATATATCGTATGTTTATTGGTTGTGGTTGAGTAGTTGATGGTGTGTAGTACATGCATTCATGCATAGTTGGCGGTTGAGGTAGCTGACGATAGACCTCATGCCGTGGTGCGGGTAGGCACATAAGTTGGATGGTGATTAGAGTTGGTACTCAGATAGGTCTCCAACCTAGTGCTGGATAAGATGTGGGGAAGTTGATGATGGGCCTTTGGGGATGAGTGGATGGGCGACTCCGTAGGAGGCCAAGGCGATGGAGGCCTTGTGTCGCGGTAAGCCACCACCCACATACACTCATCTTGACAAACCACTAAGCTTATCCGCATATCAGAGTTTGGCAATCCTTGAATGGTGCTTGGATAGGCCACAGTAGGGGGTGAGACCTGACTAATTGCCTGATATGTTGTAATCTCTCGAGAGTCATGTCATCATGCATTAACATAGTTGTGGTGATTGTGATGAAATGTGGAGTCCTGAGTTGAAAACCCTTCTGTATGAATATTTTTGTATGTATACATTGAGGACTCTAGATGTATGATGAGGTGTTATATACTCGTAATTAAATGTTGTGAATTGTTGGTGATTACTCGTGACTGGATGTTTTAAATTGTTGATGATCTCTATAATTATATGTTATGCCCTTGTTTTAGTAAGCTTACCCTTGTCGTGTTCATTGTTATTGGTTGTCCTGTTATTGCTGCTTGTGCTGATGTGCCTGTGATGATCACGTTCTATGGTGTGGGAGCAGACGGCGAGGCTTCAGTGGACCCGGCTGCTCAGAGATGATGGTGGAGTTGCTTGCGAGGCCAACCCTTTTGTTTTGGAAGTGTTGTTTTGTATAGTTATTATTTTGATGGGATTGTATAGATTGACCACTATAGGGAGTGAGTTTTGTATCCCGTTTCCCTGATGTTGTATATTTTGATATCTTTGATATAGGCTGGTGTTATCCTATAGTTGTGTATGCATGATATGCTATATATATGATATGTTATATAGTGGTGTATGATGATGACAGGAGGGATAGATGGATCTCTCAATCGATGTGTATGACTTATATACTGATTTACTATGTTTTTATTCACCTGATAAGGTGTGTGTGGTGTATGTTTAGTAGGGTTGTTTAGTAGCGACAATTGGGTTGTTACAGTAAACATATCATTTGCCTTGGAATTGATTTACCATGCATTTGTAAACCAAGGATGAAGCTAAGCTAAGGTTTGAATATCCAGTTGGTTTAAGACATCTTTATATGCACAAGGGAAAGAAGGGAAGACCTTAAGGCCACAATATGAAGTTCTACTACCTAAGAAGCTTGATGACGAAGAAGTACATAAATTATTTAGGACTTCTAACCTCATTGAGTTCATGGAAACAACATGATATGTCACTTTGAGGCCCAACACGTTGAATAAGAGCACACTTCTAGGCTCTTTGATGAAGTAAGAAGGACAGTTCTTGAAAGGGTTCCTTAGATAGGACAATGCTACAACTCTTACCTTGCTTAGAGTTTGGATGAAGAGTCTCTAGCAAACACTGCCATCTCTTTTCAAAATGAGTTTTATTGTGTTTCTTCTTTTGGTTTTTGTTTTGAAATTGAATAAAAAAATTATCTTATGCTTTCTTAATTATGAATCTTATGCTCAAATTATTGCACCCCTTCATCCTAGCTTTTCCATCTCATCAATCCTTGTGTTAGATGATGAGGATGAAGTTAAAAAGGCCTAAAATGTTGTACCCTTTATTCCCCTTCTAACACCTTATGCAAACGAGCCTTTAATGAGCTACATATCGAAAGAATCAATAGATGAAGAACCTCCCTAGAGCATTAATAGTGAAGATCTTTAGGCAAGGGTCCAAATCTTATATGATCACATTTATAGACTAGAATCTAAACTGAGGATGGAGCACTATGCTTAGATTGTTGGTTATGATGAGTTTTATAAACTTATTTTGTGCAAAGACGAAGATAGATGACAACCATGTTGATCAGACCCTTATTTTGATGATGCCAAAAGGGCGATAAATAAAAAAGACAAAATAAGATAAAAGAGAACATGAATACAAAAGAAAAGAGAACAAACCGAAGGAAAAAGAAGATAAATAGAAAATGATGAACGAATCATGTCCTCAGGGAACATTTGCACTCAGGGGAGCATTTTAGAAAAATTAAAGACTTTATTCATTTTTATCTATTTTTTGTTGTTGTTTTGTGCTAGTATACAAATAGAACATATCATCTTGATGTGAAAGAAGCTTAATTAAAAGTTTATAGATTTTGATCACCATGATCAAAAGCATATAGCTATTATTGCTTTTAAGTGTCTTTGAATGCTTGAATTGTTTTATATGCTCTAATATAATTTTGTACGCTCTAATATGACTTTGTTTAATTCTATCTTATACTATAATATTCACTTTAATAGATGTAGATTAATTTTTTTTTCCTTTTTAAGAGCTTTAATCATATGTGCTAAAAACAAAGATTTACTCTTTCCTAATCAAAAGGCTATATGATGAATTATTATGCTTTGATTATTTCCTAGAGAATCTTTTAAAAGCTTTTAAAAAACTTTATGCTTTGATCATCTTTTAAGTTGTTATAATATGATCATTTGTGATAAAAAGAAAAAAAAATCCTTTTGCTTTAATTGCTTTTTACTCAAAAGAAAATATGTTTGCTCTGATATGTGATAAACTTATTCTTTTATAAAGAATGTTGTTTACATTTTGTATTTCTTGGAATGCTTACTTTTAAGAGCTCATATATATATATATATATATATATATATATATATATATATATATATATATATATATATATATATATATATATATAGGGGGCATATACTATGAGAATGACTTTCTTATGTGAAAATGAGAACAGTCAATCTCAATCGTTAAATTAAAATAGAAGGCATAGATTAAAATACTTAAGAATTCAAATTTAAACCTCATGTAATCATCAAATCTCTAAAAGATTCACCAAACAAAAATCAAATCTCTAAAAATCTCAATTATCATGTCACTTTTCTTCAAGATTGTCATTAATCTATCACCATCACCACCATAACCGTCGCCATTACTATCATCATGACCGTCGCCGCCACCACCATCGCCAGTGGTAGCGGCGATCATTTTGGTGATGGCGATGGATTAGCAACAATCTTAAAGAAGAGTGACATGATAATTAAGATATTTTAGGATGTGATAATCTAGATCTTTTAGAGATTTGATAGTTACATGAGGTTTAAATTTAAATTCTTAAATATTTTAATCTAGGCCTTCTATTTTAATTTAACGGTTAAGAGTGATTGTTCTCATTCTCACATAAGAAAGCCATTCTCATAGTGTATGCCCCCTATATATATAACATATGTTTTCTTATGCTATGAGACAAATATGTAACAAACTTCATCCTTAAAATTTCCTTTATTTTATGAGTGTTTCATTGTCTTATATATTTGTTTGTCATCATCAAAATGTGAGACATTGTTAGATCAAAGGACGACCTAAAGACCTTATGTTTTAGTGACAACAAACAAAAATGTAAGCATACATTTAAATGAAAAAGATTAATCCATCGTACTATTCATCCTAGCATGTTTACATCAATTCAAGTACACAAGGATCGTCTGTTGCATGATTCATTTGTCCAAGTGATTAAATTGATTCATCCTATAGGGAAAAAGTCCACAAAAAAGGATAACTCAATAATATAAGCTTAGAAACTTATATGAGAATATTCAAATGCTTCATCCTTTGTAGATAAGACAAAAGACTATCTACTCTTACATTAAAAGGCGTGCAAAAGCAAGATAGCGATAGACAGATAGTGTGAATGGTGGGGATAGGGTACTTAGCTTTGAAAAGAAGATATGATTACCTGCTACACAATGTTGGTACTAGGAAAGGAAGATAAGCAATATGTTTTATCAAATCTAACATGGCCAATTGGTGAAAAGCATTAAATATAATATTAAATGCACCAGCATTCAAATTATGTAGAATGGACAAGAGAGATTCAACGAACTATAATGAACCTTTTTCTAGTTTTCTATAAAAGCTCAGAGAAACAAGTGCAAAACACAAAATCATCCTATGTGAATTAAAGTAACAATTTGTTTATAAGTTCTTTTAATTGTTTATTCTTTGTACCTTAGTGAACATTCTCAAAGTGTATAGGCTATTAAAGTTTTTATCTATCATCTAGGAAGATAGCCTCGTGATTTACCCTATTAGCATTTCTTAGTAATTTGCATAGAGTTTGGAGAGACTTGGTTAAGAAAGAATACTTGTTATAATTGCCTAAAGAGGCAAGGACCAAAGAATACTTGTTGTGGGCCAAAAGAGGCTTGAAGAAAAGAATACTTGTAATAATATGGAGCAATGGTTCCAATAATTCCATTGTTAGTGAAATTCTTAGTGAGTAGCCAAGGGATGGATGTAGGCTTTGGGTGAAATGAAGTAGTATAAATCCCTTGTATGATTTCTTGTTTCCCTTATCTATTTTATTATCTAACTTAAGGGAGTTGTTTTTAGGAAGCATTGTCTTTTAATTTTAACTCAAAAAGTATTTTCAATAACATGTTTTTACAACATAAACAAAACATTCATCTAGTTGATATTAAGTGTGCTTGGTAGAAAAGATTTGCATAAATTTTTCATAAACACAATCCAACCTCTTGTGTTTAACTAGGTCTTACACAAGGCTATCAAGAATAATATTTTTATACATTGAGGGGATGGTTGTAGGTTACTTTTTAAGTCTTGATTTAGGAGTTTGCAGGGAACTGAGGTGGCATTTGATCCTTCTTAGGCCTTGTTTTGGAAAAAAAAAATCTCTATAAGTACTTATAGGAGATAAAAAAAAAATGAATTAAGCTTCTTTTGTAAGTTAAAATTAGCTTATACAAAAGCTAATTTATAAAAGCTCTATCATTAATTTAGCTTATCCAACAACTGATTTTAACTTATGCATAAGCCAATTTTACCCTGTAGGAGAAGTTTCATTAACTTTACCTTCTTATTTATTTCTCTTATAAATGTTTATTGAGAAGTTTATCCAAACAAGACCTTATTTTATACTTTTCATTTTCTTAAAAGGAGAAATTGGACAAAGTAAAATTTTAAAATGTAGATTTAGAAAAAGCAATGTTTTTAATAAAGAAAAGTTTAAAAGAAGGAAATTTTAAAAAAGTTAGTTTTAGGAACTTGTAGCTTCAACTTCTCCTTTTTTATTCTTTATGCAAATCTCAAGATAAAATTCATGTTATTTAAGAAAATTTAACTTAAAATTTTTAAATTAAAAATATTATCAAATTATCAAACAACTTTTAATTTGAAACTCTTTTGTTTAACTTTAACTTAATAATAGTTTTTAAGCTTTTGAAAAATTAGATCAAATGCTATCTTAATCTACTAGTGTGTCAAAAGTAATAATTTTAAGCACCTTTTTTTGGGTCACTATGTTATTGGTACGAAGTATTTATTAGTTTTGTTGATCACTAATATTTACAAGGAAATCTAATTGGTCACCTTTAGTGAAGTCTTTCCTCCCAACCACTTTTTTTTCATCAACAAGGCTAGCCACTTTTAAGATAATTTTTTTTTCACTTTCTTTTTTCCTTAATTTTATATTATTTATTTGCATAGTTTATTTAGTTTTAGATTTGATCTTGTAGAACTAGTAAAATAAGTTAGTTAAGCTACAATTATAAACTTTTACATGATACTTAAATGTGCCTTTAAATAAAAATTAAATATTAAATAAAAAGGTTAATTTAAATATGACATTTTATTAATTTATGTTTAATTACTAATTTGATCCTTATACTTACATCATTTTATGTTTTGGTCCCTTCACTTAATAACTATTCGTTTTAATCCCTACACATGCACTTTTGATATTGTTTTATTCATTGTTATCAAGTGTATCTTAACTCTATAAAGTAAAACTGCCACAAAGTGTAAAATTGCCACAAATTTTCTAACAGTCATTAAACCACCAAAAATTTATGCGTTTTTTAATTAATGAGACCAATTTGTGGCGGTTTAAAAATCGCTAGAAAACTCTGTGGAAATTTTATACCACCAATTTTTATTTTGTGACAATTTTACTTTACGGAATTAAGACACATTTGATGATAAGGACCAAAAAGATATCAAAAGTACATGTGTAGGAATTAAAACAGATAGTTTCTAAGAATAGGGACCAAACAAATAATTAAACCTTAATCTTATATTAAGATACACAAGTTACAACATGATAAATCCTAAATTTTTATGTTAAATTTTATAATATATTCAATACATTTTAAATAATTTTTTATCTGCAACTTATCAACTTGAATGAATTTACAACGAATTAATTCAAATATGAAGTTTTGTTAATTCTATATTTTTAAAAATTAACTTTAGTTGAGATGGCATAGTAATAGTATTTCTATATCATTTGTTATTTAAAATATAAATATTAAAGAGTTAATTTAATTGTAACAACTTGTTAATTTTTATCTTTTTCTAAGGTTAATTTCATGAGAAAATAATCTATGCATTAACAATGTAAAATGTTTTTCATTATCATTCAATCACAACAAATTAACGCTTTTACAATAACTAACTTAAACTCTACTTTAATTCCATCAACTAACAACTTGTGAATTGTATTTGATAAAATATTTTCTTTAAATTATATTAGTTTGAATTTAAAACTTAGAAAAGAGTTAATTTGGTCATGATGACTTTTAATTTATGAGAAAATAGGTTATGCACTGACAATGTAAAATAGTTTTACACCATTATCCAATCACAAACCATCATATATGGTAAGTTTGTTGACATTTACAATAATTACTTTAAAAGTTATACCAACAGGAATTTTTGATTGATTGACAGTGTAAGACTTTTTATACTGACAGTGCATAATCATTAAATTCTTAATTTATATTTTTTAAAGAGTTGTGCTATTCACACAACAATTTGTACAATAATTTATACAATATCATTTTTTTTATCTATATCTCTTTTTCACAATATTTATTGCATTCCACCATTATCTCTCTTTTCTCTCTCCTAGTTATAAAACTTGCACAATTTATTCTACAATAACATTTCTCTTTTTTTAAAGGTTACTATATCCACGTCGACTTGATAATCTTAAATTTTTCTAAAATTTAATTAATAAAAATTTTAGTTTAAAACAACTTTTCCAAATTAATATCTATCAATCCATATTTATTTTCTAAAAGAATTGCATGATTTCAAGTTTTTTATTTTACTAGAAGATACGTAAAAATGAGAATTAAACTGTCACGTCAAAATCAATTATTTTTTAAATGTTTTTTCATTGCAAATATTTTTTAATTTTTTTTTGTTAAAAAGCTGAAATAAATATTTTCAAAATTATCATATATTGGACAATTAACTTGAAGTGTCGTTCTTATAATAAACACAAGAGTGATAATACCTTCCAAAGACCAATTTTCTTTTACAAATGGATTTTTCATTGTTTTCTTTAAGTGACGAATCAAATTAATCTTGTAGATCACATGAATTAGCTCCCTGCCTTCTTCTATGATAACAAAAGCTATACTAAGGTGCTTTATACATAAAATCAATCATAATATCGTATACCTTATAGTTGTTTCTTTTTTTTTTAATTTTTTTTATTAATCCTTATAGTTGTTTATTTTAGGATAGTTTATCACCAGTATGATATCAAAACCTTTATAAACTGTCAAAAAAAAAAAAAAACTGTATAACGGTCAAGAATTGAGTATTTGCGCTTCACATTCTTTTTAATAAAAAGATAAATTTATAACGAATCAAAATATCTGAATTTTAGATAGGTGTTGCAACTCAAAGGAAAATGGTAGTCCCATCAGAGTCCTTTTGAAAGGAAAGACAAAATCAAATAATAAGAATAAATATTACAAAAGTACAGACGGTCAAAAGTTTGAAGCTTTCCATGTAGATCTTCTTCTCGTACATTTGCTCAAGTCACCTTATCTAGTTATGAATAAAAAATTAAACTTCATCACGAGATAAAGCCCCTAGAGGAAAGTAGTAGTACCATAAGAGTCCTAGCTTGAAGTTCATTCGCCCCTCCCCTCTATTCCACATATTCTTCCGTCCCAGCGTACTCTAAATAATTTTACGATATCATACTTTCTTTTTACATAAGTTAGGAGTTTATGTTTAGACCCTAAGCTATTTGACATTGCTTCACTCCTTTTGGTACATACAACAAACTCACAGAATTGGAGTAAAGGATGAAGAAATTTGACACAATATGCTATATATCAGTGGGAACATGACATTTAGCCAAACAATAGTGTTAAAATACTCTATCTTTGTCCTATTTTGTTTGATGTTTTAGCAAAAAAATATTGTCCCATTTTAATTGTCATTTTAGAATATCAATAAAGCATTAAATATTTTTTTCCTATTACATTCTTAACCATTTATCGTGGAATGAGAAAATATAAAATAATTATAAATGAAAGAGAATCTAATTAATATGAAAGATAATGGTATATTAAGAAATTGAATAATAATTATTACGAAATCTAAAATATTAATTAAATTTCTTAATTTTTGTGCCAAACATCAAACAAAATGAGACAGGAGAGTATTATATATAAAAAAGTTTAATACTAATTTTCATGATCCATTATATGGTAGTGAGGAGTGCATATCACCCAAATTTTAAGATAAGGCTCCTCTAAAGTAAGAAAGCCTCAAAAGTGCAGAAGTGTGATCCCTCTTGAATTAAAGTGGGTTAAGTTCAGGACCTGCTTTAATTTAAATCAACTCACTTGAGACTTTCTTACTTTAATTCATCTTAATTGGCACGGTTAACATCCCATATTCCAAATCAATCATTGCTTATCTTCATCTCATTAAATGCAGAGCTCTTTAGTGGTTAGTTATAAATCCCTATGCTCCAATCCCCCAAAGCTGTATGTATCTACGCAGTTAGCAGGTAAATTCATTTACTTTGCTGATCACATTTGCACTTGTTTTATGCATCTTAATAGCTAATGTCTTGCCACTTATCTACCAAATTGTTTTGAACTACGATTTATGTTTCATGTTGAACGTCTATAGCAGATGACTATATAGGAAAGCTGCTTCGCACCATGTTACCGAAGAACAAAATAAATAGATTATTTATCTCTGGCATGTTGCCTTTTATTGATACATTAACAAGAGAAGCAAGTTTCCCTGATACCTATATCTGTGTGGATCCAAACCAGGACATGACATGTGTATCCTATGTTTGACCCAAAATCAATGAAAACTACTGATGTTGCACTACTCTCTCTTTGATTTGGCGAGAGCTTTCTTCCTCTGTGCAAGCATGTATGTATACATGTGAGGACTACCTGCATAGATTATGCCATTCAATCAGTTAAAAATACAGGGTCAGTGAAATAAATATTAGCCAAGGACATCAGCAACAGCGAGAAAGATGTTCTGTTCATGCCTGGAACGTAGATTCCCATTGCAACAATCGCGGCATAAAAGTAATCAAATGATGAGTTCCAGTTATTTGGCATCCTTATGCAATACTTCTCAGACACCTGAAACATACTCTGTCATTAACTTGAAATTCCAAGTTATTGAGAAACCAGCTTATCAAATATTTCCACCAGAGTAAATCATAAGTAATAGACTATTCTCCTCCATTTCTCTTTTATCATTTTAGGAATGAGTAAACCATCAATTTGGTCCTTGAAGTATCACCCTCTCTCCTAAATAGTCCTTAAACTAATGAAATTATATAGATAGTCCTTAAAGTATTAAAAATTATGCTATATAGTCCTTAAAGTATTGAATTTTTTTTCAAATTAGTCCCTCACTAGGAACTAAATTGATGGATATTCAATACTTTAGAGATTACTTATGTAATTTCATTAATTCAAGGGCTGTTTAGGAGAGAGGGTAATACTTTAAGGACTAAATTGATGGTTTATTCTTTTAAGAATGCTATGAAATTGCAGAAGGTCAAGGTTTCGATCAACCAACAATGATCAAACTTCAATCCTTCATTGTATTGAGGAAAACCTCTTAGAAGACTTGTCCTCATTTCAATGATTAATAAATAAGGGCAGAAGAGCTAGACATATATTGATGATTAACAAAGACTACACATAGCCTGCATCTTTAGATCTAACGATTCTAAAATCTTTGTGGACATTTGCTATTCAAATTCTTTACCTTAATGACTGGTAGGGCAATGTATATTAGGCCAACTTCGCTGCTTATGCCTGTTGGATACAAAACTAAGAAGCTGCTATATCTGCAAAGGAAGAATGGTAGTTGATACAGGAGCAGAAAATGCTATACTCCATGAAGAAGGCTTAACAATCAAACTTCATACCTAAGCCACAAAAGCCATGATGGAGTAAATCCAAAAGTCTCTTTAAAGCCAAAGAAAGAATAGCGAATGATCTGCAATCGCAACAACAAAGAAGATGAATATTAATCTTCAGCAATACTTCCCTTCCCTTTTCAATCAAAGACTTCACCATGGAAACAAAGGGATATGGATACTGGAAACAAAAGAGGAATTACAGAGGAAAATAGGGCACCAAGCCAAAAGGTTTGCTGTCACCCCAGCCAATGCTTTAAATTTCAGACTATTAGGTTCTTAGAAGTTATAATCATCAAATCTATACATTATTTTTAGGCTAGACAGACATACTCAAGTAAATAATTATTGGCATCGTCAATCTCTAGTTGCACTATTTTCATTTGTTCTGCTTTGGTAGCAGGCTTTTTATGACATCTTAAGATTGCCTCTACAATTTTGGCAGTAGAAACAGGAATTATGAATTGTATAATTTGACTCCCAAGTTCCTTAAAAAGAGAAACCACCAGCAACTCCGTTTCAGTCAGAAAATGAAATATATATATGCATTCACAGACATAAAAATAACACATGCCAGGATACTCAGCTCAATATCTATCCAGTATCCACTTAATGCAATTATAACCATTGTTATCAATCTCACATGGCAGCACATAGCGACCAGCTCTGAAAACAGTATAGTGGGAAGTGGGATGGCCGCTATTTTAAATATTATAATTATGATACAAACTAAATAATTTATACTACACAAATAATTACTCAAACAAAAAAAAAGGCCCAAAATTAAAGAAATTCATCATAAATAATAAGTCGCATATTAGACACACAATCACCATCAATCTAGGAGCATTGGAGCAATAAAACATAGTAATGAAGTCAAAAATTGATTGATGGTGAAATTAATAGAAAAAGAACATAACAAATCAGATAAAAATTATTAGAATATGAATTGGGAAGTCTAAAAGAAGAAGAAAGAATGAAACACAGGAAAAGAAATAGTCTTGTAAAGTGTGAAGGAACGAAAATTGAAACAGAGGTAACCTTTTGTGGAATGGTCAAGGAAGAAGGGTTTCAAATCCTATTATGTTTTTGAAGCAAAAAATGCTTTGGAAAATGGGAGAGAAATCACAATTTAACCCAAAAAAACCTAAACAATGTTGTTTCAGGGGTAAAAGTGGGTTTTTGAAGCCTTTATCCTGGTGGCGCCTCTATAGCCCACAAAAAGCAGATATTTTGGCTGCTAATGCGGCCACAACTCCATTATTTGAATCCCATAGTTCGGTATGTTATTCTGCTATAATCCGTTATTGACTACTGTCTCTAACATCAGTCATATTTGCTTTATTAAACAGTAGCATGGACTAATTAAAATTTAGAAAGAGATAAGTCCAAAAATTTACTGGGCCCATATATTTCATTATAAGCTTTTTTGATTATAACAAAAGAAGCAACCAGAAGATAACTCAGTTGCAGTAAAAATAATTCAGTGTTTCTCTTTTCTTGCCGGATTAGTGACTTGGACTTAAGCAAATGTTTTCCAACACAATCTACACCCTATAGTTTCCTTCACTTTAATAGCCAACTCTTATGAGAATTTATCCCCAGAATGTGTTGCCTTCTTTTATACCAGGGGTTCCACAATGAAGCTCTAATTAATCATTAATGACAGGTAATAAATATACAGTGGATTTTGTAAATTTTCCATCTAATATTGTAGTTGATATTACAAATTGCAAACAGGACATGTAAAAACAACAAAGTACAAATTACAATAAAATATTGGAAAATTTAGTGCACACCCTCAGTGCGTTAATATTCATTAAGAGTTAACACTTCTTCATCATTTTTTTTTTGAGGGGGGAATATAGCAAGTCATATCATCTTCATGCAGGAAGTGTTCTATAATTTATAACCATCCTATAGCAGCCAGTGCCAACATATTTTTTATGGCTAGCTAATATCAAACAAAATAACAAAAAGCCAAACAGATAACTTTCATGAAAGACTTGCCTCTGTGATAGACCAGCTGATTAGTAGGGAGGTAACAAGCACATGAGATCGAGTCTGGCATTAAAAGATGGGGCAACTTTTCAATAAAAGAATATGACTGAATGCTGAATAAACAAATTAAATGGCATCAACAGAAAAGAAAAAAAGTTCAAATTTTTCTTCACCTCAGGGAAACTCCATAAGATGCCCCAAGCCAGGAACAGCCTTGAACTTATCTGTGGCAATGTTGCTGTTACTGGAGACCTCACCAGCCCTTCACCATTTAAAAAACAAAGAGAATTCCATACACAAACTAACACTTAACATCAATCTTCATCTTCATTGAGCATATAACCCCACACATTGAGCAAAGGATTACTCACCTACCAAACCATGAAGAATCTAGCAAGCCATTTAATACAACGCCGCACCAAAAAAAAAAAAAAGAAAGTTAGAAAAAGCTTGAGATAATTCCCACAAAAGGGTGTGTCCATAGTTCAGAAAAATCAAAATTTCTTGGCTCAAGTACCTCTAACACAGCAGCGGTTTGAGCAAAAAGCAAAGGCTTTTCTGCTGCATTGTAAACATGTTGATGACCCGATTCCTTCAGTGTCTTCAGAACAAAATACAGAACTTGACACCTGCGCAAATTGAGAGAGAGAGAGAGAGTGTTAAGAAAGGGGAAGAGATAGATCATATGATAATGACAGATAGAAGGGGTGAGTGAGGTGAGTGTACCATCCAAACAAAACGGTCCAATTGTAAAGGGAGAGATAGAGGCGCCTTAGAAGTGAGAAGAAACCAGCCATTGAAGAGAGATCTGGGTAGGACTAGGGGGAGAAATACAAGAGTGCAAAATTCAGCAGATTGAAGACGAATATTTTAAGGGTGGTGTAGGAGGAGATTTCAGATGGGATGTCTGTGTCTGGTGACAGAATTTAAAATGGTTCAGTTGGGGAGCTCAACCACTTTCATATCGGTAATAACATGCGAGTGGGACAGGGAACCGTTGGTCTGTTGGAAGATCTAAGAACCAATATATGGATTTAATTAGAATCATATATTGGGATGTTAAGCAAATTTATTAACTTTTATAATAATTATTTGAAGAACTAGAATAATTTTTAATTAATTGTTTATATTGACAGTATATAAAAATTAAACTTATAAAATATATAAATAAATGAATTTTTGTTCTTTTATAATAATTTCTAAACAATGATCAAAATGGAAGTTAATGAAAAGTCAGAAATTCAATTCTCTCAAATTGTTATTTTGTCTTATTTTATTTAAGTTAGTGAAAATGATTTTTTATTAGTTGAGAGTAGGGACAGAAATAAAATAACTTAGGCTAAGTTTGTAATATCATGACTTAAACTAAAGCCGTGACCGGTATTAATTCTCTTTTTTTTGGTATTACCGGTATACAAACTTTAATAGTAGTACTTAACAAATCCAAGCATAAAATATTACTAAAACACAACATTTGACTTAACCTGGGAAGTCCAAGAAAAAAAAAAAAAAACTTAACTTGGAACTATCGAAAATTTGAGAGAATCTCCCTTAAAACATAAATCATATTTTTTAAGGAAAAAAACTTAAATGCTATAGGTACTGTATGTGTTGCTCTTCAAATAAAATTGAACTTTTATCTCGATAATTCACGTAATAAAGAATTTCATCAAATGTCAACGTGAATTTTCAAGGTGAAACTCCAATTGTAATTGCATAATAACACCAACAGTACAGTACATATGAAATCACATCTAAGTTTTGTCCATTTTTTAAAGGACAAAACTTCGGTGCAATTCCTTGGATGTTTTTTGTGTTATTCTCTAATTAAAATTAGAGTTTCATCTCAATAATTTGTATTGATCTTTAATGCATGTAAATTATTGCGGTGAAACTGTAATTTTTATTAGAGAACAACACCAAAAATACTAAAGGAACAACACCTAACTTTTGTCATTTTTTAAATAAAGTTGTCTAACTTATCCCAAGTAAAAATAGGGTTAAACAATCCCATCAAAGATGATTGGTGCAATTCTTATGTTATACCAACCATCTTTAAGTTACAGAAAATTGCATCAATCATCTTTGATGGGATTGTTTAACCCTATTTTTACTTAGGATAAATTAAACAATCCTTTTTAAATTTAACTTGTTAATACTCACTTCATCTCATTTTTTTGTCATTTTTAAAATATTTTTGTCTCAAATTATTTGTTATTTTAGAATATAAAAGGTACTATTAATTACTCTTTTTTGATTATATTCCTTATTTATTAATATTTCAACCTATTAATCTTTTTTGTACTCTTTATTTATAAAAAAGTAATGTACACATCTTAAGAAAACATTTGATTATGCGAATTCTCATAATAAAATGAATTTATTTGACAAAAATATCCTTATTTTATAAATGATTAATTACATTATATAGTTTCAGCCTATGCTTGACAAAAGTAACTAAAAACGAGTTGATAGTTGAAAATTGTTAGTTGAAAGCTATTAAACTAGCTTATTGAATTATAACTATTTGGTAAAATTATCTATTGAAGTAGTCAATAAACATAAAATGACATAAATGAACATGCTTATATGATATTTTTATATAAATTTTGATTTTATTTTATGGATAAAAATATTTTTTGGGGTAATTATAATTTTAGTTTTTTTAATTAATTTTGAAATTTTATAATTTTTTATTTAAAGATCAATTATTTTAATTACAATTTTTAGTTTTAATTATTACATTTTTTTCATATTATAAATTTTATTATTAATCTTATATTGTATCTTAAAATATTCTTGACCAAGTTTAAAATAAAATAAAATAAACGTAGATTTAAATAGATATCATATTTTTATTTCATTGATTAGTATGGTAATATCATTGCATACTTTTAAAAATTATTGCATATTAATATTGTTATATTAATCGATTATCAATATCTTAAAATACAATGATAAATAATAAAATAAATAATGTTATAGTTAAAATAAAAAATGTAATATAAAAATAATTCAAAACATAATAGCAAAATTAAAATAAAATAAACTTATCATCTATTATCTCACAATAAATTAAGGGTAAAAAAATAAAATATAAGAAGTTAGAAGCTAAAATGCTACTTAAAGTAGCATACCAAAAAATGCTCTAAGTTACTAAAAAAAACTTGATTACCCAACACTATTAATATGGTTGTTCCTGCAAAAAAACTGGGGTGTTTCTTTGCCAAGCTTGACTCGCAGGAACTGTGATCCTTCTCACTGCCTTCAACATCTAGGGGCTCCATCGTGTGCTAGGAGTGTTACCTGCAAAAACACTCTAACACTTAAGTCATAAGGGAATTCTAGGTTTTAAGAGTAGGAATGGGCTTTTAACCACTGTGGGTAGGATCATAGCTCCTGTGAGTCAAGCTCGGCAAAGGAACACCCCAGTTTTTGTAGGAACAATGGTCAAACAAAAATTTAAGCTAATAACAAAAGCTAGAAGTTAGTTGAAAATATTTGCTAAACATACTAACAATTAAACAAATATTAATGCATTTATTTCTTGAGCTTATTCTTGAAAGGAAAAAAAATTACGCTTTCTTCATATTATAAAGTGATAAATAATTTGAGACAAAAAAATTCCAAAAGTAATAAATAAAATGAGATGGAGGGAGTATTTACCTAACTATAACAATAATAAATAAGGGTATTCTAGTCAAATAACATTAGTTTATCATAAAAATAGCTATAATCAATCATTTTTTAAGATATATCCATGAGGAGTTCTAACAACACTCTCTCTTACACATTCTTACTAGCACATTCTTTACTATTGACTAAAATTTATTGAAAACTATAAAATCGTGTGAGTGAGACTCAGTAAATAAAAAATAAGACCTATAAAATTTTGTGATTTCTAATAACTTTCAACCAACAGTAGACATTGTTTTTTTTTTCTTGAAGAGGAAATGTTGAAATTTATTCAACATCAGACAACATTTGTACATCAGTCAACACACAATGTTTAAAAGAATGTGTTGCTAATTTTTGTCTGTGTATTACCTTAATAAATAAAGGTGTTTTAGTCAAATAACATTATTTTCTAAAAAACTACATAACTTTAATTTCTTCGTTGTATTTGAGAATATGTAAAAGTAAGGAAACAATCTTGTCAAGCTGAAAAAAAAAACACTTTCATTAATTTTTCCTTGTTTCAACAATATTAAAATTTGTTTTAAATAATAAGGATTCTCTGATAAATAAAAAATATTAAAAAAACTTTAAATAATAAAGTTTTAAAATATTTATGTTATTTTACTAAAGGATTATTTTTGTAAAAGTACTTGCATACCTAAGAGAATTCTATTGAAACGAAACATAGAAATCTTTTTTTTTTGGGGGGGGGGTTGTCCAAGGGATCCTCAGCCAAAAGTTAGAGACTAGTATCTCAAAGTACGAAGATCCATTTAAAGAACTGACCTCTCTCAAAAGATACTCTTTCATATATATGTAAACATTTTCAAGAATTTTTATGACTAACTAAATAAATTTTAATCATTTCTATGAATTATGATACCCAAGATTTGATTCCTTAGTATGAAAATAGTTTTCCCGTACCAAAGCCCCCTAAACGACAAATAAAATGAGAAATTCTTGTTTGAAGAATGATTATCCTAGTTGACATTTTAATTCACAGGTCAATCATTAATATCAAAAGGCAACTATATATTCTAGAATCTAGACTCCAACTCCATACATAGCAAAACATTATTTTATAAATTGCAGCATATATTTGTGGCTCTACCACAGGTTACTAAATTTGTTGTTCTACTTTCTCTTCTATAGTATTGGGAATGGAGTTTCCCCTTAGTTCCATTTATCTTCTTTTTTATATATTTGATTTTAATTTCTAGATGCTTAAGAAGTAACTGGGGATTATTTGTGGAATAGCTACATTGATTAAAAAAAAAGGTATACATAGGATTGAATGCAAATAAATAAATGCCATATACAATCCAAAGAATTGTCATGTTTCAAACTGCATGACCTTTTTGCCGAAAATACAAGAGTTGCACACATCCTATTCTTCTAGCAAATTTAGCTCCTTGAATGGTGATCTATCAGAATTGGCTTCAAGTTTCTTTATCCTCGTGGGAGACTGAATTAACATATTCTCTTTTACAAGGAAACAGTCATCCTTTTTTAAATTCATTACTGGACAACCATTTTCAAAGGACTGCACCATGCTTCTCAACATGTCCATTAGTACAGTGTCTGCAGTAGAGAACTCGCAGATTTTATCACTGAATGTCTGAACAAAAGCCAACAAGTTTTCCCTTTCTGATGACTGCCTCGTGGCATTTTCAAGTAAATTTCTATTCTCCATCTTGAGTTTCTGAAGCAAAGCATCTGAGTTTCTTAGCTTAGTCCCCATTTGATCATTCAACTCCATTACCTTTAACTGTTTTGCACCCAATTCTACTTCAGTGTCCAATGCAAGTTGCTTTGAATGACTCCAGTTTTCCTCCTGCAATTTCAGTTTCTGCTGTATAGCATGAATATCATGCTCAAGTTCCACTACCATCAACTTCTTCTCTTCAATTTCAAGTGCAGCTAGAATCTGAGATGCCGTGATCTTATCACAAGCTTCCTGGATGAGGTTAATTTCAGCCTGTTTCTCAGCAAGCTGTGAAGAAAAGGTGGTCAACGAGTTAGTGAACTGCTGCTCCAGTGAAGTCACCTGCAGCATGAGTTCTTCCATTCTCATGTCTTTTCCTGTCATAAGCTGGATAACATTATCTTTCTCATGCTCAAAGGTTCTTTCCGTTGTGCCTTTCACAATCACAGCAGTTTCAAATTCTCTTCTAAATGATTCTTGTTCCAGCCAAACAACCTCTTTCTGGAGCTCTTCTAGAATCTTGTCTTTCTCTTCTATGATCTGGAGATATCTGACATTATCTGACTCAGAGGACACTGCTGATTCTCCCCTTGCTTTTAGTTCATGTTCCAATAGCACATGTCGCTGCAGATAATCTAGGCTCCTCTCTTTCTCTTCCAACTTATGTACCAAGCTATCTTTCTCTTGCTTGAGGCTTTCACCAACATCTACTTGTGCAAGAAGTGAAGTTTCTAGTTCACTACGCACCATATGATTTTCTTCAAGATCATTCTTCAAGCGCTTAACAATTGACTTCCATATTTGCAATTCAAATTCCACTTCATTTCTTTCAGATATTGTCTTATCCAATTCAAAGATTGCACTGTCTAAAGCATCATGAATTTCTTTAAGCTGTTCTTTGAAGTTATATTCCATTTGCAAAACCTTTTCTTTGAGGATCAGCTGACTCATAGTTGATTCCTCCAGCATTTCCTTGTGCCTATTAAGTTCATTTTGCAGTGAATGTTGCAGTTCATTGTTGGATCCATAAGAGTCAACCTGCCTCATCAAGCATGCTGCATTCTCACGTTCTTCATTTATGCTTTTTTGGGCACTGATCAAAGCAGCATCTTTCATCTCCAACTGCTTCATCAGTTGAAAAATCTTCTCTTCTCTCGCTTTGTTGATAAAGTCCATCTCATCTTTACAGCTGGCAAGCTTCAACTGAGCCTCAGAAACACCCTGTTTCAACACTAGCAGCATCACAGACATCTCCTCATTCAATAACTTCATCTCAACGGCTAAAGAATGAGACCTTTCTAACTCCATCTGGAGGTCTTCTGCTGCTTCAATTTTAGTTTCCAACTCAGACTGACATCTATTCAGGTCTTCTGTCAACTGTTTTAGCTTGAAGTTCCATTCAGCTTCTTTAGCCTTTAAAGTAGAGGCACACTCTTTATGAGTTTGCTCCAAATTTCTGAGCTTGGACCGCAACTTTGACTGCGAATAGGAAGCTCTTGCTTCTTGAATTTGAGCTTCCTGGAGTTCTTTGAGGGACATCTGCAGCTCTTGATTTTCTTGCTCTAGCTTCTCAAGCCTGTACTTTGATTCTTTATGATAGGCCTCTTTTGTTTTTAGCAAATATCTCAAATCTGCAATATCTTTGTCACGGTGAGTGTTTAAGCAATCTAGCTGTAACCTAGCATCCTGGTACTCATTACTAGCATCATCAAGCTGCACCTTAAGATTTGAAACTTCAACTTCCAGACGCTTTTTCTGGCTTTCTACATGAGCAAGAGCTTGGTGGCAATTGTGAAGCTGATGTTGTAAATCCTCTGATATTCTGATCTGAGAGTCTAACCTAATCTCAAGTGAAGAAATCTCATCAAGCAATGTAGATTTTTCCATCTGCCACTCTTTCTTGCTAGACTTAAATTGGTCTCGAAGTTTTTCATGTGCTTCTTCTAGATGCTTAAATTGTTCCTTCTTCCATTTTAATTGATCTTCCACCTTCCTGCTTTCCTCCTCTAACTTCTGGAACATGTCATCTCTTTCTCTTAGTTCTTTGGATACTTTAAAATTTTTCTCTGTTTCCAAACGCTTCTCCTTTGAAACTGAAAGACAACCTTTCAGCCTTTCAATCTCTTGTTTGTACAGATTAATCTGTTGTTCTTGGTTCTGTGCCTTCTCATTTGCCTCTTCTAAGGCCAACACCAACCCTCTTTTTTCTTCTTCCCACTTTTTGAACTTGTCATCCCAATCCACTCGAAGTTTATCATTTGCAGCACAGAGATGTTTGACAATGGACTCCTTTTTATTCAAATTCCCTTTGAGATCTTCACAAACCAGCTTTGCCTCAGAGATTTCATCTGCCTGTTGAAGCAGTTTCTGATCCAGCTTCTCAGCTTTGAACTTTGCTTCCTGTATCTGATTGACCTGTGCATTGTGGGATTTCTTCAAGTTCTCAAGGGAATCTGTCTTGGCTCTTAGTTCTGCCTTCAGTTCCTCAATTTCTGCTTTTGCTTCATCGAGCTCTTCATAGACCTTGTCCATTTCTTTTTACATTTATGACATTCAAGAAAAACCTGTTTTGCAAGCAGTGTGCAAATTAAAACAACAAGTGTTACATGTCCCCAGACCAAAACCAAGAAAAAAAAAAAGAATAATAAAGGACTAAAAGTGAAAAAGCATAGCACATCAATTTGAGATGTATAGATGGAGTAAAAACACAAACTTGGCATTTCAGTTAACTTGTACGTGTTTGAATTAACTTATTTTGAAACTTTAATCAAAAATATTCTGAAAGAGCTTTAAAAAAATCAAAACAAGACACCGTTTCCTAAATTGAATCGGTTCCCAAATATACATTAAATTGATTGTGTGATCTGTCTCTACTCTATTGCTAAATGATAGAGGCTAAATAACAACATTTATACTGAACAGGGAACATGTTACTCAATTTTCATTCAAGAGTATTTGCTACGAAAACTATATGTCACGATCAAAATCATTGCAGTAACAAATATCTCATTTTAGGTCTCTAAAAGATACTCTCCTCTTTGTGGAAAAGAATGCCATAAACACCCAGGAATTTAAAAAAAAATAAAAATTGAACATTATTGAACCATGAGAAATGCTAAAAGTTTAACCAATAGAAAGTGTGTTAGAAAGAGTGTGTTAGATAGAGTGTTACTAGCACTCCTCATTGAACCATTAATTTATAGACATTACACAAAGGTTACTTGGTTCGCTTTAACATATAAAAGGAAAGCAACCCTAATAATACCAGAATGACTAAAATACCTGAAAATTATGAATAGATAGAATACAAGAAATTATACATAAAATTAAATCTCGTACCCCGCTAACCTTAATAAATCATCTGATTTCATACATTTTTTTTAATTCATCAAATTACATGCAAGAACTGGTTTTGGGCAAAGCAGAAAGATCAAAATCATAAAGAAACTTCTTAATATTTCCAAGATATTAAGGAAAACAAGTTTCAAGAGGAAAAAGATGAACCCAGAAACTGACCTGACTTGAAGAGCAGAAGAAAGTGTTTGTGTTGGAGTGATGTGGTGACTGAAGATGGTGAAATGCAAATGGGAGAAAGAGAGAAATGATTCGCAAGTTACCGTTATAATGCACCAACCGCTTTTCATGCAAGATAAAAACTAAAAAGTGAGTTGATGGAGAGAGAGTATTATCTTCTTTTCGAAATGAAAAACTAGCCGTTGAAACTGAAAGTTTGTCTCGGGTTAGGCTCCGTGTGAATTTTATTTGGGCCCAAATTTGTCTCTGTAGTTGGGCTTTAGGCCCATCCGTTCTTCTACGCCCATCAGTTACGATATGTGAAGATATGCAATGCACAGCGTAATCTTATATTTTATATTTTAAATACGATCTATTAATTTGTTTTCTGATTACGTGTCTTCCCTTTCAGGTCTTTAAGCACCTTTTCGAATTTTATAACTTTGCAAGTATGGATAGTAGCATCTTGCAAATTCTTTTATGAAAGTAATTATGCTCCTTGCTTCAGAACTTAGATGAACATTTAATACCCACCTCAAAATATCTAGCACATTAGCTCTTTGAAATTGCATGGTATTTGCCATGTAGTGTTGGATGCTGTTTGATTGATTATCTCTATTAGTTGTCGCTTTGGATATCCTAGCATAAGCTTAACCTTGTGGATAACTACTTTTTAGGACATCTATCTATGGAGCTGGATTGAGACGTAAGCATTAAGCAATCATCATAGATTTGGGGAACGACAGAAACATGGGATCCGAGAGTCTTGAAAAGAGCATTAGTTGAGGTGGGATAGTATTTTATTTAATAATTTACATCAATGAAACTCAAATATAATCAATTGTAAAAGAGACCCTGAGGTTACACATTTCAGCTCTTTTCTTTTACTTCCAAGGGAATGTGGACAAGAATCTGAGTCATGGGTATATAATACCAAGCAAAAGTAAGGTTTTGTCAACAATTGGAAGATATCCAAACTACTGAATTAAACTAGAGGTTTTGTCTACAGAAATTCATTGATAGCTGCTCTATTAACTTCGAAGGAAGTAATTTTGAATACATTTGATTTGGTACTGCAAGAAGAATATGCCTCGGTTCAACAAATGTTTTAGTTGACTGTGGCATTGTTGTTGTATCACTTTGATTGAATGCATACCAACAGAATGAGAAGGACTTAGACAGACGTAACAGGAATTTGGATGAAGAAAAGATGGCATGGATTTGATACGCATCGCTTCCCATACTTTGGTGGTAAGATGATCCATACAAGTGAAATCTAGCTATAATATAATCTTTGAATTTGTCATTCCCCATTTACTTTTGAAATGAAGCTTTATCCATCTTTCTAAGGTCCACCCTTTTTGTGTGGAGGATGGATCCTTGATCTCACTAGTGGGAGTAACTGATTACCAATTTTTTATAAAAAAATCCATATATTTTTTTTTTCTATAAAATAACCCTCCTTCCTTACGTCGCCTCTCCTCTATGATGTAATCCTTTTCTTCTCATTTCTAGTCTCTTCTATTCTGATTATGTAACCAGTATATGGATTCTGGTTCATGACAAAGTATATAAATAAAAGAGAAAAGAGCACCAGAAAATTGCATGAATTTAAAGTTACTGACCAAATCAATATATTCAATGCAACTATGCAAGTCACTCTGTCAACATGGCCAGTTGAGTTAGGAAGGAAACAGTGATGTGTGGATAAAAAGAAACAGTGATGCCCCTTTCTGTACTCTTGCCCTCTCCCTTTCCCCGTGTGTGGTTAGTGTATGAATGATGATAGAAAAATTACTGCTGTGTGAATAAAGGTCTTGATGTTGCGAGTCTGAAGAAAATATATGCTTAGCTTAGGATGTGTTTGTGAATGAGAATCAAGATCAACGTCTCTTGAGTGAAAATCTGCATGCATGTAAGATTGAATGAAGATCTGTTATTGATGATGGTGAATCATAAAAAGTGGAAAAGTGTGCTTGTGGAGAAACAGGCAAGGTAACCAACTTCACTGGAAAAATGGATCACTCTACTGCAACATATGGCACAACTTTCAATAGCATAAATTACAAACATAAAATGTCTCAGACAAAAAAAATGTAGGATTTCCCAGAATATATGCTCATCTCATCCATTTTTTTTTTTCTGAAGATCTCATACGGAGATCTTTAAATGAGTAAAACATAAATCCGTATACATGGTTACACACCTCAAGGTTTGCAATACCTCAAAAAGCACAAGAAAACGGAGGAAGACTACATCCTTAAAACAAAAATTTAAATATTTTAATCTAGTTTTTTCCACCCTTATTTCTTCTGTTTGAAACTACAACCCATCCATCATCTGCTTCACCTGAAACCTTTGGCAGGGGTCCATTAACTGGCCTGTTCACTGAATTGATGTTTGAACCAGATGTTGGAATCTCCGGATTCATGTTTGAAGAATTATCATCCACAATCATGTTTCCATCATTATCAACATCTTCATCTGTATCATCTTCATCATCATTTACAATCTAGCACATCATAAATGTCTAACATTATTACTACATTCAAATTCAAGGGAAGTGGAAGATCATCCAATTGTAACTTATGCCATCATATGTAAAAAATGAGAAATGTGTATACATCAACTAAACATGCCCAGTAAACATTCGTAACAAATTGACAATTACCATCATCTAGTCCCAGCCCATGTTACGAGATCAACAGAAAAGCTGTTCACATTTTCTTTTTTTGAGGGGGCTAACAAAGGAGGTTTATGAACTGGTGAATAGAGTTGGAAGGAAACTGTAGGCAAAAAAGGCAGAGAGGGATTAAGTCCATGGATGAAGCAGTCCCTGTTTATATTATTTCACAACTTTATCATGTTTTAAAAAAACCATAACTTTCATCAGATTTTTAACATCACTACTCAGAACAAGGATGGTAATTTTTGCCTTATTTCAAATATAGAGAAATATAATGATTCTGGATTTATTTGTGTTTTGTGAATATATTCCATTATTCCAACTTGTATGGCTTGGAACAAGGACAAAAATACTAGAAGTACCCAAATAAATGCAAAATTTATAGGTTGTGTTTGAGTAACTATAGCAACGCTTTCAAGAGCTCAAATTGACAGGTAGTTTGAGAGGCAAGAGAGGCACTAGATGACATTCTGAGGCACACAACACTTATAAGGTCATATTCCCCTTCAATCCAAGGCCATACAACAAAAATACTATAAACATCACATTACTCCATATGATCTGTTGCACATAGCTATAGAATAGGAGATACCAACCCAGTAGGTTTGGCCTAGTGGTGGGGTTTGGATAGTTAGCATGAGGTCTTAGGTTTGAACATCATTGCTGTCATTGTATACCAAAAAAAAAAAAAAAAGAATAGGAGATACCAAAATCCTGTGTCACATTAAATAATAAGTTAATGTTCAACCCTCCTACAATACCCCATCATGTAGAAATTGAAAAACCTAAATTAATCCTATATATAAACCTGTAAATTTGATATTATTAATTTAATCTAATTATTAAAAAAGTAAAGTTCCATTCAGAGCATATTGTGGCTGTAATTACCTGTGTTACATGAGGACGAGCAGCTTGCTCAAGATTGGCTTTCCTGAGATTTTCGAAAGAACTAAAATTACCTTCTAAGCATTCTTCATGCATTACCATTAGTTTTTCAGCTACCTACATAATCATGAACATAAATATGAAAAATAAGAACAAGTGGACATTGCGAAGCATACATATATAAAAAACAAGTCACTAGCAATGGAATATACAAAGCTCAAAATATATTTGATGTGTCTGAGTCCCATGAAAATTAATATGATTCATCACCTGGGACGTAATTTAAGTTTAGTCTATCTAGCATCATATGGATACCAGGAAAGAATTTAAAGCTGTTTCTTTTTCAATAAATGCATCCAAAGCAGTAGAGTTTAGGGATGCATGCAAAAATCCTGCAAAAGAAAAAATAAATACAGGCATGGAAGCAGGTTTTTAAAAATAAAATAGTAATACATGATAATTATATGCATACAAAAATTAGTATACAATGGCATCTTTTTTCCCAAAAGCTGAAAACAGATCATGCCTTGAATTATGCTTAACATGGGGAGGGGGTGAGTGTAATGTAAACATTAAGGATAGTATCTCCTTCAACCTGAACGCAATATAGTAAGAGAAATGCTAGCAATACACTCTCTGATGCATTCTTTTGATCACACCCTCTCTTACTGGTTGAAATTTCTTGGAAATTACAAAATTTTGTGGGTCCCGCATCTTATTTAATGACTCTCTCATGATTTATAGTTTTCAATTAAATTTCAATTAATAATAAAGTGTTAGGAAGAGTATGTCAGAGAATGTGTTGCTAGCACTCCTCATATAGTAAAGAATGATTTCTCAAACCTTTTACCCATGTATATACTAATTAGACAAGATATTAGCAGAGTTCAACACCAAATAATCACTAATGCAACAATTCGAGGTCCACAAATTCAAAAAAGAAAATTTATACCTCTTCAATGCTGCCATCCTCGACCTCTACATTGAGAGAAAGCATACCTTGATCCAGTATGTCTTCTAAGTCATCAATATAAAGTGGTTCTGGGCAGCAACAATCAAAAGAATAAAATAAATAAATAAAAACAGAGTTTCCACTCCACACAATTGCCTTTTGTAGTAATATGGTGTTTTAAGCAAGGGTGAAGAAGCTTAAACGAATGTGAGTTGTTGAGTTAATTGATATACCTTTGGATTGAGTGAACCAGGAAAGAATGTCACTGGCAAGTTGATCGGCTTTGATGCGGGACTCACGGCCACCCCATTCGTTCTCAACCGCCGTTCGAAGAGCCGACCAGCGGAATAAAACTAAACCAATCCCTTCACTGAAAACTCCTAAAGACTGTCCTTGTAGCTGTCGCGAACCCTCCATCCCCTTTCTATCTCTCTCAGCTTCAATGTGTCACCAGAACACTAACAACCCTTTTTCCAAAGGGACCTGCATCAAGCATGCCCTAATGATGAGGCCATACTTATAGCGAATATGAAAACCAACATATATGTGAAACTAGTGTGTGTATCTGCACAATGCAATCTAATCCAGAACAAGAGGTATTGCGAATATGAAAACCCACATATATGTGAAACTAGTGTGTGTATCTGCACAATGCAATCTAATCCAGAACAAGGGGTATAAACATTCACATCATGTGACATATTGCTTCACTGCAAAAGAAAGTCATTGAATTGGGAATGTTTGGGAAGTGGCAATCAAAAATATCGCGGGATAACGAATTTAAGAAGAAACGGTTCGCTGGCTTTTTGACAATAAAATCATATCGCATAATAAATAAAATAAAAAAGAAAAATTGCGAAAGGAAGCAGAGATGAGAAAACAGAAGAAGAAACATTACCGGGCAATCGCGAGTGGTGAGCAGAACTGCTAAGCCAAATCCACAAGACAGTGGAGGCTAGGGTTTGGGGTCGGTAATATCAATTCCACCTCCTTTTCTTTTTCTTTTACCTTTTTTTTTTCAGTTATCTATCTATAGTATATATAAATTTGGTATAACTTTTTATTATAATCTATCAAATCAATCTACAGTAATATTATTTAAAATAATATTATCAAACTTTAATATAATAAAATAATTATTATAATGGAAAAAATTAATAAAAACTTGGTTTATATGGATTCACGACTGGTGGATACAGGAATTGATATCATATAATAATATGAATTTAATGGTCATGCACTGATAATATAAAATAATTTTATACTGTTATCTAATTACAAATTATCATTTATTGTAAGTTTGTTGAATTTTATAATAAATACTTTAAAAGTCATATTAATAGTGATTTCTAATTAGATGACAGTATAAAACTTTTTACGCTAACAGTATATAACCATTAAACTCTAATAATATTATTATAAATCAGTGGAATAATATAATACAATACTAAAAAAATGGTAATAGTAAAGTAATGTTATAACAATAGCTAAAAACTTATAAAGTAAATCATTAAAATCAGACGTAAAAATAAATTGTAAAGATTTTATTAAATAAAAGAAATAAAATAATATTATAACAAGATAATATTATATATAAAAATATCCACACTTAAATATTAAGACTAAGCAATATTATATTAATACAAAAGTCATATTATAATTGCTAAAAATTTTAAAATAAATTATCAATATTAACATAAATATAAATTGTAAAGATACTAAAAATTAAAAAAAAGTTAAATATCATTGTAATCATTAAAAAATTATAAAAGAATTTATCAAAATCAGGCAAATAAATTATAGCAAATAAAAATTAATAATTAGAAGGAATAAATAAAATAATATTATAAAATAAAAACAATACCAAAAAAATAAATACTTTAAAGTTTTGTAATATTAAATAATTTTTATAAACAATTTTTTTTTATTTTGAAAGGCTTATTTCATATATAATAAATCTTCAAAAGATAAAATTGATGTGAAATAAATGTTTAAAAAATTAAGTGATAATTTAGTCTTTTTTAATAAATTATAAAGCTTGTTATTTTATTTGTCTATAGTATTCCTACATTTTAGTGTTTTCAAATTTTTTCTTTTGTTTTTAAACTCTTAATTTCTATTTTTCAATATCTACACACAAGCTTATTTATCTGAATTATTATTCTAGAATTTGTATAATCATTTGTTGGTATATTATAATTATCTTGTGTTTTTCTTTTGAGTTTTACCATTTTATTATGTGGTTTACTTTTTTTAATTATTCTTATGAGATGTTAATTATTAATATCAAGTTATCATCATTTTTTATAGCTGCTTCTTTTTTAATTTTATTTTTATTTTTAATTCCTTTTTTTAATTTTAATACATAATGAAATAAAATGGTTAATGAGTTTTTAAATTTCAAGCCTATTTGACATGAATAATGAAAGAGTAAACTCCAATTTTAGTCCTGAAGTTGTGAGGTGTTGTCATAATAGTCTTTAAAATTAGAAAAATGTCAAATAAATTCCTAAAATTGAAATTACTATCATTTTGGTCCCTGATATATACAACTTATTATCATTATAGTCCCTAAATTTTATAACTTACTATCATTATATACAGTCCCTAACAAAGCTAACAACAAGGACTAACATGATTAACAAATTTCAATTTTAGGGATTTATTTGACATTTTTCTAATTTTAAGAATTATTATAATAGTGCTTTACAAATTCAAAGACTAAAATGAGAGTTTACTCAATAATGAAAGAATGTAAGAGAAAAAAATTTTGTTGCAAAATTGTCATTAATTCCATTTGATAAGATAATTCCTTTTAAATTTGAACCTACACAACTTCTTATATCTGATTAATTTGCAACAACAGTAAATAAAAGCCAATACCAGTCTTTTAAACATGTTAAAATTTATCTTTTTTAGTCAATTTTTTTTCATGACTAATTGTATGTTGCAATTTCAGTTATTACTTCACATAGAGGTTTGAGAATTCTCATATGTGATAGTGAAGGAAATTCTTTCACAACTTTAAATGTTATTTATAAAGAAATTTTCCACAATTTAGTCTATGTAAGTTGTTAATCATTTTTTAGTTAATGTTGTTTTATAGTTATACACATATCATATGTTGCCCATGTCTTTCTTAGTAATTTGAAGCATTTTACTTTTAATGAAATCAATATTCAAATTTCATTTTATTATGATTACAAGTATATAATTTCTAAATTTTACATCAAACACAACTTTTTTAGAACATAAATTTTATTAGTAATCTTCATATTTAGATAATTGTGCAATTATTTCATTCTCATTTTATAAATTATATTAAAAAAAATTCTCAAATAATTTTCACGACAATACTATCTCATGCATCGCAAGGGCACTCCTTCTAATGTAATATTTAATGGCCTGTTTTTATTTTAATGTCTGAGTCGTATGACAATTGCATTAAGTTAATAATATTTTAATCTTTAAAAATTGAGTCAGATTAAAAATTGTTTTTTATAAAATTATTTATTACATTTTACTTTTAATGTGTCAAAATTTTTTTTTGTGTTTTGAACTTATGGAAAAACAAATAAGTAAATAAAGAAATGTATAAATAAAATCATCCTTTTATTTGAATAGTTGAATGTTAAATTATATTTTTCTCAATAAAGCTATCTTAAGCTTATAAAAAGAAAAAAAATTGATTGAACTTAAAATTTATTGTTATAATATTAAATTCACCAATAATACTCTATCCTCTATATTTATGTATTAGAATAGTTATCAAACATGTGAAAACTCCATTCTCTACCATGTTTTTCACATTCAAATTCATTTAAATTTCTTTCTCTCAAATAAAGGTGAACTACATCTTTTTCTATATAAATATTTTTTGTTTTAAAAAGTTTGTCTCCTCTTTCCTCTCTTGTGTGTTGATTTAAATTTCTTCATTTCTTCTCTAATTTATTTATCTCTTTTTTTATCCTTTCATCTCTTTTCTAATTTAAATTAATTTTTCTCTCTCGTCTTCGATTTATTTCATAGGGATAAATTATTTTTATCTTTTTAATTATCCTTATCTTTTTTTTTGTTTATATACTAAATTAAATTCTTTAATCTCTTACTTGATTTAAATTCCTTATCTTCTACCTAACTTATTGTACTAAAATTAAAAAAATAAACAAATTATTCACTCTAAATTTTCAAGAACTACATTCATGTGTTTCCTCTTTTTCCCATTCTTGTCCGTGTCTATCAAATTATTCTTTTCAACCATATGTGTGACACTTGTTCACATTGAACATAACCCATGTTTATTTAATTATTTATTTAGTTATTTTGATTTTAGATTAAGAAAGGTACGAGAAATTTTTTCGCTTTTTATATCACACGCGATCGTCTTACGAAACTTTCAAAAGTAAAGAAATCGTAAATAAAACAAAATTTGGAAATAGGAGTAAGAGACGAGAAAACGATATATGTCATATAATCAGGATCATATACATTTTAGCTTTTGAAGTGCAATACAGCTGAATACATCATAGCAGAATACAATTGAAATAAAAAAAAATACAGGGAAATCTCAAAAGTACATGAACAGACACTAGCTACCCACTATCCTAACCAGAGCAGTGTCTAGAGATCTACTCCCACCCCTGTATCAAAAGAAGAATCACTGGATGGGGTCTACCAATCCTCGTCTGACTGCGTCTCCTCAGAGTTTGTGTCCTCTCTATGGCGTGCATGGCCATTAGGCACCTCACGGGGTACCTCAGGTCCAGAGGAGGAGGAGGAGAGGGTGGACCAATCGTCGGCCACAGAAGAGTCCATAGGGGACTCAGCCAGTACCACCTCCATGGGTGATCCCTCCTGAGGGGGATGTACATCATCCATAAGGTGCTCAACTGGTAGTGGTGGATATGCCTGTATGTATGGCGCTACAATAGGGATCTCTGCATCTGCTGGTGGAGCCGGGGGTGGTGGAGGCGCATAATGAAAATGTGGCGGTGGTGAGAACGATACCAAGATCGGGAAAGTCCAGGTCATAGGAGGCATGAACGCTCCTGGGATAGGGGACATGAACGTGATAGAGACAAAGCCGCGATGAGTCAAATAGTTTGCCTCCTCGTCATAACTCCATGTCCTCGCAACGTCAAAGTCAACGTGTATATTCAGCAGGACAGGGAAGGCCACCATCTTCAAGTATCAACCACAACGATCATGCATAAAAGAAAAATGCATAGGAGTGAGGCAATTTGTTCTCAAAATTACTTTCACATAGATGGTAGGGTATCCTACCGTCCTATACCGACAAGACACAGTTGACCACAAAAGGGGAACCTAGGGTTTGTCTAAGTTGTAACATCTACCTTTGACACTGTATGGATCCATACTCCCAACAGAACCGGGAAGTGATTGGGAGTACATATACCTCTACTCAACATGGTACAATCCTCGTCGTCATCGAGGAACAGAGCAACAGCTCAGGACCTTCACCGTCCACACAGAGGTATACTCTCGCACCAATCTTGGAATGCTGAGCAGTTGTCGGGGTTGCTAAGCTTGGTCAGGCGAATATCCTGACTTAAGAGCGCTACCTCAGTCATTAGGGCCTTCACCACTCGACGCCTTACCCCCAAGACCTCCGCAAGTGGGCCCCTGCCTTTCATTCCTTAGCGTACCAACTGTAACTTCCCATGCGGGGTGCCATGCCCTGGCATGTCCCTCGCATCACACTACTTTATGATTCTACTATTGTCCTTTCTTGACCTTCTCAATGTGAACAAAGGTTTCTCTGGTCTCAGCTCACCTGAGTACCAGCACCGTCTCTCCTCAACATCTCTGCCTCTTAATGCAGAGATTCTTATTGTAGTATAACGTAGGGGCATTTCTAAGTATATATTTGAGAAAACAAAACAACGAATAGGACACTAGAAGATTAGCATTGATTCGTCTCCATTATCTTAATGCCTAATTTAAAGGTTTAAGCTTACTTAGGAGGCCCTAAATTAGCTAATAGTGATTTGATATAATCATTTAAATTCTTAATTAGGAACTTAGGTGTTTAATGAAAGGTTTAACTTAATTAATACTTAGTATATGACTATCCGTATGTCTTTATACATCGAATTACTTAACAATATTAGATGTCACCATTAATCTATTTAATGAATTTAATTAGTAGTAATTAATCGTGATTCTAAAAGAATTTAGTAAAACTATTCACTTATTTCATGATTCAAAATAAGACTTTATGTCTTAGTTAAGAAAAAGTCTATTTAAATTATATAAAAACAGAGAGGTTTTATTCCTAAAAAGGGAATTTTGTTTAACTTAAAAAAAAAGATTCATTTTAAGTCCTAAGTATAGAAAATAAGGGGTTAATGACTAGAAACATGTTCTTTCATTTTTTGGTTCAAAAATCGGAATTATAGAGAGCACAGTTTTTAAGTTTGGATTTGAAATTTAATTTGAGTGGGCTAACGATTTTTGTTTGCCATGATCTATATCTTTTTGGAAAGATGTTTTTGTCTATTTTCTAAATCATTAAAGATAATCCCAAACAAAAATATATAAAAATAGATAAGAAAATAACAAGGTAGAGAGGTTAGGAGGCCCTTATTGGAGCACCAGTAACACTCCCTTGCTATTTTCGTATCCCTCTTTAATTTTTTCGTAAACAAGGAGGTTATTTCCAGAAATTAAATTAGAAAAACTTTTCAAAAAGTCCAAGAACTCCAATTTATGATGATTTTTCAAAGTATACCATTGAGAAAGACGTCTCGGGTCAGAAACAGCGCGTATGACTTCAATTGTAAAATTTGGTAAAAATAGTAAACGATGACTAAAGTAGGAAAAATATATATCCCAGTAAATATTAGGGAGTCTACTTTATATCCGTTCAAGAAAAATCAGTTGAATAGCACTATAAAGTTCAAAAATAGCTTTTAAGTGAACACTGCCAGTTACCGTTTTCTGAAAAGCAACCCCAACTTTTGAAAAGTAGTAGCTTCGTCGTTTCTTAACCTTTTTTAATGATTCTTGTGTCCATTTCGAATATAATTTTGTCTACTTTTCATCAAAAAAACAATCACTTAAAGTTATTGAGTGTAGCCCGAGTTATCGCGAAAACAATGTCAGTTGTTCAGACGGAAATCGAAGTTGGCTCGTTGGGACTTAGATACTTCTCTACAAAAATCACTTTTTTCACTAAATTTGGGATCTTTAATGACCAAAATAAAATTTTAGAGTTATTAGGTAGGTCAAAAACTAAAATAATAACCCTTTCTCTTCATTTAAAACCGTGACTTGAAGGGAGATAAAAATGTCAACTTTTAATGGTCAGCTGAGTTCTGGTTCTAGTTTCAAAAGTCCTTGATGTTCTAGGGTCTTTGGTGATGAGTAAAGTTTCATTCTTGTCTTAAGAAAGTGACCATTTTCATTAATCCCCTTTGGAAGGACTAGATCAAGGTTTCAAAAGTATTTACATGTTATAAAAATCTTCTCTTTTCTGTTTCTTACCAAGTTGAAGGGAGGTTACAATTTTAAGGCTTTGCTTTAGAGGTTTTAGAGTCCTTCAACCAAACTTTGGTCATTTTAGGGTAATGTAGCCATATAAGCCAACATTAAGATGTCAATAACAATTTTAAACAACACTTCCAGCCATGAATAAAAGAGAGCAACAGAAAATAAATAGAACAACTACACAAAAGAGAACTATAAATAACAACAAGAAGAGAAATAAGAATAGAGTAGTAAAACAACAACATACTAAGGGTTTGAGGGCCAAACCCACCCATAAATCATCTACATGAAAGTAATAAATTTAAGAACACCCCACTCCCCCCATGTACCTTAAGTGTTGGTTGGAGAAGAGGAGAAAACAAGGTGCCTTAGAACTCCAAACAAGGTGGTGGTGGATGGTGGCTTCAATGAGGGATGGAAGGAGGAGAGAATGGAGGTTTTTTGTGTAAGCAAGCTTTTAAAAATGGAATTAGGGAGAGAAAGGAGGTGCTAGACGTGCTCCTTGGGCAGAAAAGGGAGGTGAAGAAGCTGTCCCAACGGGCTAGCTTAAATAGAGGAATAGGTGGCTAGAAAAGGGGGCAAGAAAGTAACTTTGCTTTTCTCTTTTTCCTTTTTAAGTTTTCTTTTTATGACATGTGGGGAAAAGAGAGGGATGGGTCTGCAGAGTCTTTGATCAATGTGCCATAGGTCTCTGCTTCCCCAGGTCTCTGCGTTTTATTTTCTCTGCAGAGGAATCGACCGGTTTCGATAAAACGTCTTTTTGATTTTTATAGCAATTGAATGAATTTTTCTTTGGAATTTTGTGAGCACCTTAATTATTGATTAAAAATAATTTCCAAAATTTAAAATTAATTTTTAGTAATTAAATTCGAATTTTTGAGTATTTATTCAATATTTTCGAGTTAAAAATTCATAGAAATTTCATTTTAACTCAAAAAATTCTAAAATTTTTATGAAAATTATAAAATTAAATATCTAACCCAAAAAATGGCCTGAGAATGTTCATTTTGTCTCTTTTACATATTTCACTTATACTGGCTATAGTTCTAGCAGTTAATGGAGGGTAATTTGTCATTTTCCACAAGAATCTCAGAAAATTCCTAGAAAATTTCTAAAATTATATTTTAATATGTATGACATATTTCTAAGTTAAAAATGACAATTCACAGTCGTTTAGTCATTTTCCATATGTCAACCCTCAGTATAGAGGAATTAAGACTATCTGTCAATTCCTTAATTCCTTGGTAATTTCACAGATATTATGAATTAAACATAAGTCTAAAATGAGGGTGTTACAATATGGCCAATCACATCTAATTTAATAATAATACAAATTAGGCTTGATTACTAATTTGGTCCCTTAATTTATTTATTTTATTCAATTGGGTCTCTTTATTATTTTTTGCTCCAATCAGGTCTTATTATTTCAAAAAAGTTCAATTAGGTCCTATAATTTTTAAAAATGTTCCAATGTTACCCTTTTTCAACTAAAATGACATCATTTTCGTCCAATTTTATAGTAAACGACATGCAAAACATAATGAAAAATGACGTTGTTTTGGATAAAAAAAGGTAACATTGGAGCATTTGTAAAAAATTATAGGGACCTAATTGAACTTTTGTGAAAATAATAGGACCTGATTAGAGCAAAAAATAATAAAGGAACACAATTGAATAAAATAAATAAATTAAGGGACCAAATTAGTAATTAAGCCCAAAAAGTAAGAATCCAACAAAAATAATGTACCATAAGAAATCTAAAAAAATTATCGACATACCATTTAATAGTATAAGAATTTAAAAACGAAGATAGTTCATAACCCGCTTCATCAAAGGCAAGTATTTTTGAAAATGAAACAAATTTGTAAAAGTTTTAGGAATGTTGTCACACTTAACCTCTATTACTTTGGTAGCTGACATGAAACTCAGCTTCCATTTGTAATTAGTAACTCTCCATTTTTTCTCTGAATTGTCTACTACAAAGTTATTCATTATATAAATTTTGCCTTCATACAAAAGCTTCTCAAATAGTTTTATATAATTTTTCTTATAGTAACATGAATTTTAGTACACTACAAAAAGGACAGAAAATCAAATAAAGAAGAAAATTAAAAAAAATGGTTATATGCTTTATTCGTTTTGTCCTCTTACCTTATGATCTAATAAAATCAAATTAAGATTATTAACTTAGCTCTTGTTATTAAAATTAGTACTCAACCACAACCCAATGACTCAAACTAAAATCTTGTACTTGATCTTCCCGAGCTTAATCTCAAAAATCATATAAATCCTTGGCATCATTCTGTAAGAAGTATTAAACAAATAACCAAAAATATCAAATAAAATATGGATATTTAGCTAAGAAACTTTGGTAAAGAGTAAAAGACGAGTTTTGAGGTCAAAAAATGAAACAACTTTTTTCTAAGTCAACCAAATGAATTGTATTATAAAAGAATATTCACAACAAATTCACAATAAAAATAAGGACACTCATTATATATTAAAATTTGGTTGACCCTACTAGGTTGAACTTTTTTTTTTTGGGTTTCTCATATGTATCTTCTTTGGAAGCAATCATGTTTAAGGTACGAACACTAAACATAAAAACATCTCTTAGCAAAAATTTAAATTTTGGTTCGCTACATTGTGGGGACTATCCTTTTCGACTAGATTTAACCCATTAGTGAATCTTCTTTTTTTTCATTCCTTAATCTTTATTGTTATTTAATGTATTAATCAACCAATAAAAAATCACATTTCTTAAAATGTTCTTACTAAATAGAACTGATCAAATTATTTTCACATTCCTAAATCTCAAAGCTAACTAGTTCCCACATTTCGACAAGTTGGACCACACATGCACCACATGATTGGGTTGCGATTGACCATGTTAGCAAATTTGTAAAATGAGTAAAAGCTCACAATAAGACACTTTCTCTCATTGCAAAGGATCACAACCAACGGTGCAACCTCAACCGTTAGACGTAACATGAAGAAAAGTGTGAAAAAAGGAAAAGAAAATAGGTCTTTAAATTTAGAAGAAATTGAGCTGTTTTGACTAGGTTTTCTTTAGTACAACTGGGGTAGACGATCACAGAGTGATAGTGAGTAACTGAGTTTGGTGTTTCAAACTCAACTCACTGAATCAAGTACTCAACCTTACATTTTAACATTTTCTTTTTCTCCCATTCACCTGAAGAAAACTTTGATCTGATCCCTCCTTTCATTGTTTTTCAATTTTCTAGCGAGTTTTTCAAATATTCTAGTGACACTAAGAGAAAACAATTTGATTCTTTGATCATATGACTCAGTTTTGACCTCAAAAGTCTAGACTCAAAAATTCCACTTGCTATATTGGCTTTGATTCAAACCTTCTTTATAGTTTTATTTCTAGTTTTTTTTTTTTTGAATTTTCAGAAAAATGAAAGATAAAATTTATTATTTTGAAATTCTAACAATCAACTTTCTTGTGCATTTTTAGGGTCTCATGAACTCTGAAGAGTTAATTTTTGACAGTATTGATGAAATTGGTTTAGTAAATACTACAAAAATTAAAGTTATTTGTAATATATATTTTAATTTTTGGAAATGGGCCAATGATTCTAATTTAGACTAAGCACAATTGATTGACTTGTATTTTTTGGAAATGAATGGATTTTTGTATTTGAGAAAGACCGCGTAAAAATATTTATTGCACCTGTTGAGTCATATTTTTCCTTTTTCGAAGACTTGATTTTAATTATTTTTTTTATTTTCTATGGTAAATGGGTTTGTTTTTCATTGAGTTGAATAGATCTGTTTCCCATTTTCAATTAATCATTTTCTTAATGGAGTGGTGTCACTGCAATTAGCAGGAACCGCTTGCCATTTCGACTCTCGTTAGCGTTTTTATTTTTGGCCTTAAACTCGGTGACTTTTCCTTCATCTTCACGAAATATTTGGCTTCCAAAAAGACTTTGAATCACCGTTGGAGTTGGAAGCAAGGCTATGTCTTTGACTCGTTTCATAGGGGAAAGGAGAAAGAACCTATTTCTAAAGCCTCTACTCTAAATTTTTCACTATCTTTTGAATCCACTATTGCTAAGGAGACAAAGATGGCCACACCTAATAGAAAAGTTAGAAGGAGCAGGGAAGAGAAGAGGGTGAATAGAGAGTATGAGGATCTTGTGTTGGTGCCATCTAATGATGATTGTAGTAGTGATTGGTGCTTGTCTGGTTCTAAATTTGATGGCTTAGACTAGTCCATTGGGTGGTTGAAGCCTCTTGGCTCTGATTTTTAGAGTGATTATGATGATGGTCTTGCAGTGTTGGTTTCTTGCTATGCTCTTAACTGCAAGGAGGTGGAGGCCTTAAACAAGGCGCTTTTGGATGCCATCAAGAACCTTTTTAATGAATTTTCTTCTGATGAGTTTTTACATGGGTTTTAAGTAATATAATTTCATTCTTTTTTGTTTTAATTATAGATTGATTGGCTTCTTTACCTTGGTTTTGAGGGCAAACAACTTTGTTCAAAGGGATCTGTGGGTATTTTAGAATGTAGATTATAATTTTTGTGATTTTGAGCTAGTTTTGTCTTCCTGTTGATTAGTTCTTTTATGATGATTGGTGAAGAAAATGTGTCATATTCATCTTAGTTATTGGATTTGTGATTTTTGCTTGATACCTTGGACTTTTTATTTTATGTTATATTAGTTCTTGGTAATATATAAGTGCAATGGTTTAAGGCTTTTCAATTGATGATTGTACTCGAAGGCATTATTTGATTAATTGATTGAATGAATGATTGTGGGTTAGGCATGAGTTTTAGCCTTTATGGGTTTCAGTTTCCCTTTTTCTATTTTATATTTTTTTGGGCACTTCCTTCTTTGATTTTCGAAGGCATGGGTTGCTTTTTTAAATTAATTTTCATTTTCTTTGTTGTCCCTTTCTTTTTTTAGGACAGGCAGGATCCTTAATCCTTTGCCTCTTTTTGCTATTTTTTTTCTTCTCCTAAAGAATTCCAATTTTATCAAAATAACAAAAAAGGTCTCAGGTTAAAAATTTTCCTCCGCAATCTATTTTAAAATGTTACATTTATGATAGAGGAAAAGTTGTGCACTGAAGTAATTTCTTAATTTGATTTAACGTCCTATATTTCGTATAACTAATAGGTAGGGGTGTAAGTGGGTTGCGATCGGCCCACAAATATGATCAACTTAACCTAACCCAACCCAACCCAACCTAATTATATTTTAGTAGGTTAGGTTGGGTCATTGGGTTGGTTTGGGTTCATTTTAGCTGGCCCAATTATAATTGGGTTGGGTATTGGGTTAATGAGTTCAAAGCCTGATGAATCCAACCAACCCAATACACATATAATATTAATAATAAAATAATAATTATTCTAATTCTATTAGTATGTAATGTGTGCGTCATAACCCTAAGAAAGAGTAGAGGCAAAACAAAATTGTGGTTATGTCCTCAGCTAATTCTTGGATGCTTGCACCCAAAAGGAACGTGTACAATGTAAGTGACACACAGTACCAACCAAATGTTAAGTATAGTGGTAGAATTAATCTCTCTCTAGCAAAAATTGTCAATTGATGTTCAATTGTTTATTCATATTCATTTGTCACCACACAGGCAAGTAAAGCAATGTTAGTTGGCATGTAATTATGTATGAAACATTAAGAAGCCCTTAGCGATAAGATATTAGATGCCACTAGAGTCAAGAAGTTGTTTTATCCCTTTTCAAAAAGATATCAGACAAATGAAGTACCTAATTATACTCAAAATAATTAGTTTATTCTTTTGTCTTATTTTTTCTATTTTTTTTAATTTTTAGAATATATTATTATTTTAATTAGTTAACCTGACTACCCAACTCGAACCAAACCAATTAAGGTCGGGTTGGTTCGGGTTAAGTTGCTTAACAAAAAATGGCAAACTTAACCCAACCTAACTATGTTTTGTTGGGTTAGGTCTTAAATTAGACTAAACCCAACCCAACTTTGACCACTTACACCCCTACTCACGGGTATATGTGCTGACTTCTTTTTGTGATTTTTCATCACAATTCAATAATAAAAAATAATTTGACAAAAGGAATTGATTTGATTCCAAGCTTAGCAAGTGTGGTCCTCAATATAGCTTTAAAGACCTTTTTTTTCTCTCTTTTTTAACTTTTTCCTTGGGTTGCTTACTCATGAGCGCAAGATCTTCTGACTCATGAAGTAAGGGTTGCAAATAATCACTTTGGCTTGGCAATGTTTTTAATAGTGAAGAAATAGAATTACATGATGAGATTACACCAAATGATATTTTATGTTTATTAGATATGTTTAGTATATCAATCTTTTCTTTTTTCTTAGAATTATTATTTACTTGCTTATGTAGAATGAGCTCTCGCTTTCCATATCTTTAAGGCTGGATGTACATGGATGCTCCATATTCAATCATCACAATTCTTAAATCCTAGGACATAAGGATGGGGGTGGATGAACTTATAAGCATTACAACAATTGCATACTCCAATCTGCATATGAGGCCTAGAGCCATAAAGGTGTTGATCCTGTTGATCTTCTAATTTGAATAAAAGTGCAAATTGGAAATTATTGCATTTAAAATAGTATATTCTACCAATTTATAATTAGCTATTTGTACAAACCAAAACAGTTGGGAAGTTTTGTCGTGTAAAAAATGGTGGGGATGATTTTTTCTCCATATATGATTGTGTTGACAACCATTGAATTTGCATTCATTCACAGTTTAAATTTGTGTTATGACATGTTAATTGCATTTTCCTTTTTAAGAGAGTACAAATGAGTCATCCATACTAATTTTTGAAATTCTGATTGAATATATTTGCAGCTGGAAAGAATTACACGAAACAATGGCTAGCTTCTTTTCAGAATTTTGAAGCATAAAAAGAAAACTATGTCATCTTATGGACCTTTCTGATAAAATGCTACAAATATATAGAAAGTTAATGAATAGTACAATAATAACAGGTAAGGTCCAATCTCCCAAGACATGTTACTATAATTAACTATAGTAGGGAGCTCAAATGCCTAGTCTCTTCACTGTAGATGCCACTTGTGAATATGTAGTAATAGCAAAGGCAACAAAATTGTTTTAAAAGAATGGTTTCACACGTGCTAACTATTTTATTTCCTTTTAAACACAATTTTGTTGGTTTATTGTTCTCATCCTTTGTCGTTGCTATTCTATGTAATTTGGTAGCAATCATTTTAGCAATAGAGAGTGTGTTAGAAAAAAAATGTGTTAGAAGGTGTGTTATTAGCTACTCTTTTTGATTAATTAATTGATTGATTGATTGTGGGATAGGCATGGGTTTTAGCCTTTGTATTAAAAACAAAAAGTTTTAGCCTTTGTGGGTGTTGGTTTCCCTTTTTCTATTTTCTATTTTTTTGGGGTGCTTCTCTTTCTGAATTTGATTTCCAAGGCATGGTTTGCTTTTTTAAGTTTTTCTTTCTCAAACTAGTAGGATCCCTGATCCTCTTCCTCTTTCTACCTTTTTTTTTTTTTTTTTATCTTCTAAAGAATTCTAACTTTATCAAAATAACAAAAAAGGTCTCAGGTTGAAAATTTTGCTCTTGCAATCAATTTTAAAACATTACTTTATGCATAAAATATAGGAAAAGTTATGCACTAACGTAACTTTTTAATTTGATTTAATTTAATGTCCTAAATTCTGTATTATATAACTCATAGGCATATGTGTGACTTCTTTTTGCAATTTAATACCATAATTCAATAGTAAAAAGTAATTTGACAAAAGGAATTGATTTGATCCCAAGCTTAAGATGTATGGTTCTCAATAACTTTAGAGATCTCATTTTTTCTCTATTTTTAGTTAACTATTTCTTTGGTTGCCAACTCTTAACTGCTGAGTGCTAGTTCTTCTAACTCGTTTAATAAGGGTTGCACATAATTACTTTGGCCTAGCAAATTTTTCAATAGTGAAGAAATAGAATTACCTATTGAGACTAAACCAAATGATCTTTTATGTTAATCAAATATGTTTAGTAGATCAATCTTTTCTTTTCTTTCATAAACTATTATTTACTTGCTTATGTAGAATGAGCTCTTGTTTACCATATATTTAAGTATGACTATACATGGATGCTCCAAATTCAATCATCATAATTCTTAAGGACATTACTTCGGTGCAAGGTCTAGAAAGTTTGTTTTGGTGCCCCCTTTAGTGATGTCCAATGAGAAATTGCCACATGTCATAAAAGTCCACATCTACTAATTAAATTTGTTTGCTGTTAATGAACCCTGTTACCGTACATTGTGAACTTAACGAATTAGTTGCTAATTTTTTTTTAAAAAATATTTAAATAGAAACCATCTTTATGTCCTAAAAAGTAAATCAACTTCTCTCTTATGAAACTAGCTCTCTCTCTCTCTCTCAAAAAGCAACAACGTCTTTGTCGTAAAACCACTATACCGCTTTTCTTTCTTCAAGCTTGTGTAGCAAACTAGAAAGAATTGTTGGGCTCTTTGTCTATATTACTTTTTGTGTGCACACGGTGAAAGTATTATCAGTCTGGCACTGGTTCTTATTTCCCTACTTTTGTATCTTTGAAGTAGATGAAGTGAACTAAACTTAGTTACTAAGGGGCAGTGTTTGAAGTTCCAAGTCAGAAGGTTCAATTTTTTTTTACTTTAAAGAAAATAACTAATCAATGATGTGTAAGTCTTGTTCGACATTATTCGTAAGGCTTAATCTATTTTTTTTGTGAAACCCTTTTTTGTTTTGGTGAATAAAATTTTAAAAATTAAAATTATTGTTTGAGTTCATCTTGTGAACCTGTATTTTGCTAGTGAAGGTAAGTTGAAGCAGAAATCGTGTTAACTTATCTGTTATGTGTTATTGCGGTTCAAAGTTTCGAACAATGTAAATATTGGTGAAACTAAAAGGTATGTTTGCTTGTGTTTGTTGTTGAATGTTTATTATTTGGGAGATTTAAAAAGTCAATGAAACACAGGACAAGTTTGAAAATAATATCATTTTAGACACATAAAATTTCCCAAGTAGTAGAGATATGTTTATGTTACATTTATTATGTTGAATAGATCAATATTTGTATGAGTTGTTTTTTTGATTTTCTTAGATTAATTTGTCGGTTTTTTTTCTTTGTTTCATACTAAACGTGATTTTGTATGTGTGTGGGCTATTTTAGTTGATGCTGGTGACATTTGATTCCATTTCATCAATTGATAATAATTCATACAGTTTTGATGTACGCATGTACAAATATTAGGTTAATCATGATTGAAGATTGTGGTGTGTCGATGGTTTTTTTTGTGATTAATATAAATTAATTTGAATATGATATTATACAACCTAATGTTTTGAGTTGCTTCATGGTAAGTGCATGTGAATGTGTTTGTTTGTGGTTAATATAATTTAATTTTGTTGTGATGTTGTGTTGAGGATTGTTAGAAATGAAAAATTCATCTTCTTTACAAGGTAGTAGGGTCATACTCTCCACTTCGAATAGGAGTAAGCCTTTTTTATTTTTGTGGAGTTCGTTGCAAGATTCAAACATCAAACACTTGTAGGAACCTTGGTAAAAGTTTTTTTTAATGCGGAAGGTTTGATGGGAACACTAAGTATTACAATTACTTTGAATGGTGCAACGAAGCGAATGGAGTGGAAGAGTTGGAAGAATTGATTGCATCAATGTCAGTGCAAATGTTGGAGATATTAGATTTGCAGGTGAAAGTTGAAAAAATGACCATTGAGTTGAACATGCTTAGTGGGAAGGTTGAAACAAAAAATGAAAAGTTGGTGGTAGTGATGGAAAAGGTTGAAGGAAATGTTAGCGAATGGAGTAAAATAAGGTTATTCTTATTGTGCTTAGTTTTCGTTTTAATTGCAAGACTATTTATATAAAAGTGAATGTATGTTATTGTGTAGTAGTGAGTAGTGTTTTTGAAAGTCATTGTTAGGTAGGATTTTGTGTTTGTTTGGCTGTTAGTGGGTGTTTAGATCATTAAAGCCATGTTGAAAATACTCATAGGTCCTAGCTTTATAGGGTAGGCTGCCTTTTGTTTATTTTTTTCAATTTTTTTTGGGCACTGAACTTGAAAATTTGTAATTGAACAAGTCATGTGTATGGCATAATTTTTTTTTGTTTAGTGATAAATGTGCAGACAAGTAATTAAGGTGAATGATTTTGAAAAATTTTATTAGATGTACTTCGTGGCGATATGACATTATGTATTCTAATTGGTTTGTATTGATAGAAACAAGTAATTCTATAGATAACACTATGCGTTGTAATTGTTATATATGAGAAAAAAATTAGAATAATTTTAAAAGACTTAAATATTAGTCATTTTAAAATCTTTGAATTTTGATTTATGGTCCTTGTAAAACTCCTTTATTTTTTATTCCTCTAAGATCTGAAATCACTCTTTTGTATTCTCTTAAAATTAGTTAATTTTGATTTAGGACCATGAAAAATATTTTGCTTTGAAATTCATTCGTCAATAATCTGAAATAAATTTTTTTCATTCCTTTAACATTCATTTTGAAGGTAGTTAAATAAATTTGTTTAAGGAATTAGGAAAAAAATTAATAAAATAATTCCCAAAAACAATTTTTATGAAAATTAAAAACAAAATTCAATTATTATATGGGGACTAAATGCAAATGTAAGGCTTTTAAAAAGTAACATATGAAGATAAAATATGAAATTGTTATTTAGATAAATAACATTGGCTATAATAATAACATAATTTGAACCAATTTTTGTTTAAATTACAAAGTGGTTGGTACATATTATTTAATTTAAAAAAAAGGAATTTTGTCTGTGATTTTATTCTATTTTTGGTAAGATAATTTGCAATGAATGAAACATAAAGTTGTCAAATGGTTGTCAACAAAAAGCCAAAACACAAATAAAATAATTAAAAGTTTAATCATTCATTTGGTTCATATTGTTACAAAATATTTTTCTTGTAGTCCCTATTCTTACTTTCCATTCTAGTCCATATAATTAGCATTTTTTTTATCTTTTTTTACTTACGTAACAATATTTTAATCCCCTTTCATCTATACGACAATGCAGTAAGGATGATTACAAATTGTTTCCATATAGAATGAAAGAAGTTTCTTTGTAAGTATAAGGACTAGGGTAGAAAGTTTAGAAAAGTGTTAGGACCAATTGTGTAATTTAATTGTAAATGAATAAAAATATTATATAAATAATTAAATAATTTAATGAAAAGTACATCACATTGTTTCTTTATTTGTAATTGATTTAGCAAGTAATTGCATTTTATTCTTAAAACAGTGGTATATACAATTGAATGTATTTGTATATGATTCTTTAGTTGAAGGTCATTCAGTACGGCAGAAAAAACTTTCTTTTTGAAGCATACTTTAAATGGAAGATTAATTTTCACGTTTATCAGTTGCTTAAAGAAAAGAAGAACGGGTTAGTATATATATTTACTCTTAATATTGACTCTTTGGAATGTACGGTGCAAGGGATAGATAGAAAGGAAGGAATGTTCATTCAAATACTTAACATGAACATGTTAAAAATGCAAAACATATGATATCACTGATCATAAATGCCTTGAAAAAAAAAAGCTTATAAAAGGGAAACAGTTTAAGAAAGACATGACAAAGAGGACCGTTAAAACACTCCATTAAAGTACCAACAATGCATCGCTTAAAAGGAAAAAGCGACAACATTGAAAATTCATATTTAAGTTAGCTAACAACAAGTTGGTTCTTCTTATCTTGCAGAAGTTTCCAGTTTGCAGCAGCAAGCTTTATGACTTGGTCCTTGTTGGTGTTATAAGAAGTCAGTACCAAATTTAATGCTAGCTGCATCCTTGTTTCATTGTCTACATGTACATTTTAGAGTTTAAAAAACATATTACAAAATCTCAATCACAATTATTTTAGCTAATCTAAAAGAATATATGGAAGAGATAATTACAATTATTTTATAATCCTTCGACCAGCCACATTCAATCATCCAATTTGCAACCCAAATGCCAAAATCATTTCTAAGAGTATAATAGACAAAAAAAAGAATAGTTGATGTAGATGATTAAGACTAAGGAAGTTGTTTGCCTAATTCTTGTGGCACAACCAATGAGAATTCTGATAACTATGGTTTGTTTGTAAAGTGGAATTGGTAAAAGGATTCACGTAAAAACATTTCTTCTAAGAATAAAGCTTGCACAATGAAGTAGATTGTTATTATTTCTTTTATTTCTTCTATAGCAAAAAATTTTGGCCTAATTGTTTGATGACTTTACCACTTTCTTGACTTGTCTATTTCTTATATCGCTCAATTCAAGATCAATTTTAGAGTCTAGCAATATAAATTTGCACTCCCTCACATCAACCACGAGAAGATGCCAGTGGAACTTCAAGTCATTTATAGGAACAAAGATCTATATTGCAACATGTTGTAAGTAATGTGTTATTTAAATGTCATAATAATATTTTCAACAACAACATACAAGTTGTTAGGTCAAACCTTGGTCAAATAATCAATCTTTCCCATATAGTCTCTTTGTAAAACTACATAACATTCTCAAGCAACGTACCCCAACCCATGATATATTGCTGAAAATTTAATTAAATTTTTTAAATTATCGTGGTAAACATTTACACTTACACAACTAAATTTTGACATGCTAAAAATAAAGTTTGATTATAATAATCGCAATAGTTGTAGGGAAATACCAAAATCTAGCATAAGTTGATAATGACTGTTCTTGATCAATAAGTATGCAAGCAAGTACGTTAAGGACCTATAAAAAAAAATTAAAATTTTAGTAAGTTTATTGATCAATATGCAGTGAATTATTTATTTTCGGATCTAAGACTTAAAAAAAATTAAAATAAAATCTTGAAAACAGACATCATTAACTATGGTAAGAAAGTTGAAATAGTTGCTTCAAACATATAGATGTCAAAGGGCAAAATTTAAAAAATTTCAACATGGTGAGGGCATGCATTTGCCCACTAACATAAGTGTATGCTTGCCAATGATTCTGTTTATGATATCAGATTTTGGAATCATTATTTATGAGAAAAGCATGTAATTTACAATATAATTATACCTCTTGATCAACCAATCCCCTAGGCAAAAGAGTTTTGAGTGTGTCTTTGTCGCCAACAGTGTTACAGTTTGTGGTTACAATGAGTTCTTTGCTGTCAAACAACGAACACATGGAAAAAGTAAACGCGCTTGTGTTTGAAACCAATTTTTAGTAGAAAATGTAACACACATTCTTATTAATCATAGTCCGTATTAATTTAGTTATTTAATTATTATGAGTAATTTTTTTTCGATTCTTGCAATAGAAATGCTCTAAAATTAAACAAAATTTGGAAATAGTAGTAAAAGATGAAAGAGAAAGATTATATACATATATATCATAAAACTATACATCATGGTTTGATAATTCATGACAAACATAAAATATAGAAAGATTAAAAAACATTAAAAGATAGATACTATCTAACCTAATATATACATAAAAAAAATCCTATATAGAGTAGTGTTCATCTACCCTATCCCTTATACAAAAAGAAAATACTATAAACTAAGTCTACAGATACTCGTTTGTAGGGTGTCCTCTTACTCGTCCTCAACATCACTAGGCGTTTTCGTCTTCTTCAATAATCATGATCAAACATATATGGAAGAAAAATAATGGAGTAAGGAGATTTGTTCTAAAATCACTTTCACATGTATGGTAGGAATTCTACTGTAAAATATAGATAAAATACAATTGACAATAAAAGGGAAACCAGAGTTTATGTTAAGTTGTACTAAACTACCCTTGACTTGGTATAGATCCATACTTCTTATTAGTGAGTAATAATTCTCAACAAAGCTTGGGAAATGATTAGGAGTACATATAGCTCATCAACATCATCACATCATACAGTCCTCATTTTCATTGAGGAAAATAACAATTAGGATATCCATTTATAGAGGTATACTTTCAAACCAATCTTGGAATGTTGAGCAGTTGTTAGGGTTATCGAGCTTGGTTAGGCGAATATCTTGGCTTGAGGGCGCTACCTTGGCCATTGGGACCTTTACCATTAGATGCCTACCCTTAAGACCTTCGCAAGTGGGTCCCTGCTTTTCATTCCTCAGCGTATCAAACTGTGGCTTCCCTAGCAGGGTGTCATGTCATTGCATGTCACTTGCTTTACATTACTCACTAAACTATCAATTCCTAACTTCTCAAGCGGAGGTTTCCCTGGTCTTATTTAGTTTGAGCACCAGTACAATCAGCATTTTTGCCTTATATTACAGAAATTGCATAATACCAAAATTTTAACAAAGTAACAATTTAGAGATTACATAAAATTTTAGTAGAATATTAACTTAGTAAATACTAAAATTTTAGTATAATAACAATGTAGTAATTATAATTTAATTACTAGAATTTTGGTAGAATAACAACTAAATAAATACGTTTTAATTTTCTAAAATTTGAGCAGAGTAACAACTTAACAATTATAATTTATTTTTCTAAATTTATGCAGATTAACAACTTAACAATTATAATTTAATAATCTAAATTTGAGTAGAGTAACAACTTAGTAGTTATTATTTAATAATCTAAATTTAAGCAGAGTAACAACTTAACAAAAATTAAAGTTCAACATCAAATAGTATAACAATGATACTAATAAAACTTATGCCTAAACGGGTTTAGGAAAAAACCCTTCCTACTAATATGCAAAGTGACAATAATTTAGAACCAACCTCACTCATCCCATTACCTCAAAGATGGCTAATGAAGTTGATGGAATTATTGGTGCAAAGCTCCTAGTTGTTGGAAAACTAATAAAATCTTTATCATAAAAACAAAATAAAAGATTTTTCTAGAGAAAGAAGCTTTCCAATTTTTTTCAGCCAGCTTGAGAAAGGAAGAGGTGCTAAAAAATGGTCAAAAATTATGACTATTTATAGAGGAAGGAAGGAGCTTAGGTGTCCAATAAATTATATAAGCCATTATGTCATAATTTCAATTTTTATTTATCTTAATTCCATTTATAGTACACATATTAAAGTTTAGATAGGTGAGTCACTCCTAGGCTGGACATGTGGCAATATGAGTTGTCCCAACTTTATCTGTGTTGATTTTCTCTGTAGTTAAATCAATCGGTATCGATAAAATTGTCTAAACTTAAATAATTTAGCCTTTAATATCAAAATAATGTATTTTAATACAAAACTAAACATACACATTATTTTTCATCAAAAAGGATTTTCTAATAATTAATTTTTATTTTAATTTATTTATTTCAAATATATATAAATATATATATATATATATATATATATATATATTGTATTTTTGAGTTAAAAAATTCATAATAAATCTATTTTAATTCAATAAATACCCAAATTTTTATGAAAAATTTAAATTTAAATTTTTACCTATCTTTTGTGCTCAAAATCATATATTTTGCGCTCACAAGAATAGAAAACTTTAGAGAGGAACAGGTTCTTTACCCATAACTTCTTCTCATTTCCTACTGTGTACTTCACCTTCAACCATGCACCATCAGGAAAATTGTAGTGCTTTAGTACATTGTGTATGCCATGTATAAGATTTGCAAAATTACACTAGTCCTAGTCCCTACGCGGTCAACCAACCATATTTGTGTAAGTAGCTTATTCCTCAAAGGGAGATAAAAATGTGGTGGTAATTCTATAACGTCCCCAATTTTTGATAATAGAAATAAGAATATATTTATGGTTAAAATTTATCATAGGCAACAATAAGAATAGTTACCCTTATATTAGAATGTTATAGGAATAAGATAATAGGACCTTGAACGGGACTCTAAGATCGAAGATGCGCCTCCAGCCCATCAAGCCCACACACACAAGTTATATAGGAGAAGGAAGGAAGAGTTAGAGAGAGAAACAAAAGAGAAAAGAGAAAAGAAGAGAGAGAAGGAGAAAAGAAAAAGAAGAGGAGAAGGAAAAGAGGAAGAGGAGTAAAGATCTCCAAACCCCATAACTCATCTCTATTTATCCTCGAGGTGAGTGCTTCCTCCTTGTCCTCCCCTACCCCTTTGATTGTGGATTGTATCTCTTTTTCCCCCTTCTTTCCTTTAAACCTCAAGTTTGGGTTTTCATGGTTTTTTGATGATTAAGCATGATTGAGGGGTTTATTTGGTGGATTAATTAGTTAGAAATATAATAGAAGTATTTTGGAATTGTTTATGGTGATTTGGAATAGTTGTATAGCAATTAAAATTCAAGGGAATGAAAATCACGTTCCTTATACCCATGTTTGTGTCAAGCTCCCGTTGGGCGGCAGTTTCGTCCACTAGGCAGCAATCTCCCTCGCTGGGCAAGACTATGTTATCCCGCTGGGTGGCAGTATATACTGTCGCCAGGCGATAGGGCTATTGTGAGTGAAAATTAGGATTTTAGCTAAGTGAGAGTTGAGTCTATAAAGAGTATGATTGCACTCTTATTTTCTATGCTTGCTCTTAAATGTTTCCTATTTCTTGTGATGTTTGATTTTTCTTGAGTAGCTGTGTTATATTGCATTCATGTGACTGTTGCATTTGCCTGAGATAGTTTGTATGCAACGATAAACCCTATGTAAGATACTAAAGACACTAAAGACACCATCAGATGCCTCCTTAGCAAAAGATGGGGATTTTCCCCTAAGTTTATGAAATGTTTTCATGATAGAAAAGGTTTTAAGAAAGGATTACATTTTGAGAAAAGTATATGTTTTTAAAGAAAGACATTTTAAAATGAAAGCTACGCTTTCAAAGTAAAGTACCTTCTTAGTAACATTAGAACCTCCCCGGCACTAGTCATGTCCGAGTTGCACCATCGACATACTACGGTGTGCAAACCGTAATGAGGATTCTGAGGTTACCAAGGAGAGATGAGCTTTTATACAACTCTAACATAAGTTGTAAAATGAAAAAGGGCTAGGAGGCCCCCTACGTCAAGGGAATGGACCGTCATCCTTAAGATAGTAGGGGAAAAACAACATCCTTCGGTAAGAGAAGGATGGGTCCTTCGGTAAGAGAAGGACATAGTCATTCTTCGATAAGGGAAGAATGTTGAGGGAACTGCTTCGATAACGGAAGTGGTTCAGCCACTTGGACTGGTGGTAATAAAAGGTCGACCAAGAAGGATGCCTCTTGATGGCAAGAGCTCAGTCAAGAAAAGACGGTATGCAAGTGAAACTTAATAATAAAGATAAAGAGAACTACACAGAGTAGAAATAGAACCAGGATATGATTGATGTGAATGCCTTTGTGAGGCATGTATGCTGCCCTTTGGGGTATATGATGATGTGTATGCCTAGTTATAAATGAATCTAGTTAAATCTAAACTAGGGAACCTATGTGCTTAGTGAGGACACAGTTTATGATAGATGCTACCCGATGGGTATGCGAGGTGTTTACCCTAAAGAAAGCTTATGTATAAGTCTTAAAAGGACAAGAAAATATAAAGGTAAGGAAAAGAAAGACCAGTCCTCACTTAGTGTCATGGAAAGTAGAATGTCTAGAGGAAGTAATCAAGAGTGTGAAGTTCTCAACAAAATTATGGGGAGATAGTTGTCTAGATTAAAGAACAGTACAGGTCAAAAAACTTGGGGCCCAGGCCTACTATAGATTGATAAGCCCTATAACAAGCATAGTTATGAGAATAAGAAATAAAGAGGTAAGGGACTGAGGGTTTTAGTAAGAGGTAAAATCATGAAAGTATAAGAAAAGGATTTCTAGAATAAAGGGTCAGGCTAGAGTCCTTAAAGCACTCACTGAGACAATATGTCTCATCTTTTTTATGTTTCATGTTTTTACAGGTTGAACAGGTGAAGTCTTCTTGGCAGTAGCTTGGAGCATAAAGCTTGGAACCGCTGCGAGAGGAAGAGTTTATAGTTTTGGACCTCCCAATATCTAGGAGTTAGTTTGTGTTTATGTTTCTTTTGTTCATGTTTTGTATGGCACATAAGTGCCAAGAGTTTTGTAATAGCTGTTTTAAGTATGGTTAGAACGGTGATTTTATAAAATAAAAATACTACTTTTCCCATATTTGTACACACCTTTTTTTTATGAAAGATATTAATGTCATTTTATACACATATTTCTTTCTTTCCTTTCACTATTAACACAATCAATGAAGAGAAAAGAAAAATTTAGACTTAAATATATTTTTACTCCCTCAAATTTGGAGTAAAATTGGTTTTGGTCGTGCAAATGTAATAAGATTATGCTTGTAGACCATCTAATTTGAGAAAAGCTTGTCTTAGTCTCTCAGGACAACTAACAACATCATTTTCCACGCAGATTGAGTCAACTACGCAGTATTAGTTGAGTTTGGTGCGATGTTATCACTAACAGGGATATTAATAGATGGGTTTTATGTGGAAAATTCAATAATATCGTTTGATCAAAGTGAGTAAAACATGCTTTTTTCAAATTACAAGGACTAAAAAATTAAATTTAAATTTTAAGGTCCAAAAACAAACTTATCCCAAATTTAAGGGACTAAAACATATTTAAGCCAAAAATTTATGTTTCCTTCCTATCACATTCTCTTCTTTTAAACAATCTATAAAATTAAGTGACATTCCACCCTGTTTCCTTCCATTCCTTTCCTTTTCTATTGTTTCACTTTGTAAACTATTTACTTTGTTCATCATAGTATCGAACATACATACTTTTTCTTTTATGCAAAATATAGTGTCTGTTGGAGAATGGATAATACAATAAAGATGTTACACAATTTGCCACAGTTAGCGTCAACATTTTTAATTTGAAATAACTTCCAATTTAGCACCAACTAAAAACGTTTAATATGCAAAATGGCTGTAAGTTGGCTAATGGGTGAGGTTAGGATTTCAAATAGGGTCAAACAACCCCACAATATAAAGTCACATTTTAATTTGCTCGATATCTCGCAAGATTTTCATATATATTTACAAAATTGGCTGACGTCCACAATCCACATTCCTCTATCTCTCTTTAAGTTATTTAAATTCTAACCTTTTAATGTGTTAGTTGTTTTTAAGCTCCAACCTATTCATTTAATTGTTTTCTGGGTTAGGCAACACATCTCATGTCACACTATGTGACAAACAAATCCAACTGGAATGATTAAAATTGAAACTTATTTAGTAATTGCCATGGTGAGTGATGATTTGGATCTTTAACCTCGCTTATGGATAAGATGTGGCTTAGTGTCCAAGTTAGTATGTAAATACAATTTAAAGAAGATTAATCACTCTTTTATGTTAAACAAATTAAACAAACCATTCATATCTTTTCCTCTAACCTTATGGAGACAACATTAAGTATATTGAAAATCTAGGCATATTTAAGTTTTGGAGGTACAAATTATACATGATGATAGAGAAGCAAATGCCTTACAAACTTTATGGCAAAAAAACTTACCTTTGGTATTTTAATCTTTATTTTTTTTATTAATTTCATATTATTTTTGGATTTAAAATGCATTGAAGAACATGCTTCTTGGTTTCTTATTTTATTTTTTCATGTTATTAGACAACTTCATATAGTACACCCATTGATTAACAAATGTGTCCTCCATTATCATTCTAAATCTGTATTGATATTTGATCGTAGCATGGCATCCAATTGTTTTTTGGTTGCACTACATAATCGAGAGGTACAAAATCCTAACTTATGTTTTTTTTTTGTTCAGTACGTCAAAAGTTCAAATATAACATTTATTGAGTTTTATAGAAACATATATTAATACCAAAGACATGGTTTGAGAATTGGCGACACAACCTAACTCACATTGTTGTCCTTCAGGATGCCCTGGAGCACACCATCCACATCTATATCCATGTCAAGCGTGTAGATGGACAACAAATTCCACACTTTTTTAAAGGGGTGACAAAAATCCGCTGCATATACAAGCTTCGTAGTGGTTGTGTCATTAATTTCAAATATTTGGCGAACAGACAAAACCCTTAATGTTTTAGTAGGTGGCTCTAAAGAAGGAATAGACAGAACTCGATCACGCACATTGTCAATCAACCCTATGCTGTGTCACTGATCTTTTAATAGAGCTATTAAATGTCCTATTTGTAGGACTCTAAAGAGAAACAAGACACCTACTTTCAAGCAATCACGCACCATGGCCTATGAAAAACAGATAACTAAGTGTCACCTAAAACCGAGTAATTTTCTAGTATGTTTAATGTGTATATCTTACAAATATGTTTTGTTATATTTCATTTTATAATATAAACACAAATGCTAATTATAGTTACATATGTGAATTGGGCAACGTATTCTAGTAAAAGATGTAAAGCGATACTTTGATGAAGATCGTTCTTAACTATTGAGGTTGTTTTGCCCCTCTAATGACTAATAGACATGGCATTTGCATTGGTACACCAGTTCACGGAGACCAAATGAGGGATATATTGGGAAAGGATGGCTGGAATTTTGCAAAAAGGTTCAGTTCAATGTAAATGACAACATACAATTTTTCAAGGTGGCTGGAGACAACAGATTATTTTTGAACATGTAGAGGTGTGATGACTGAAAGTGGGACTTCAATATGGGGTTTTAAATGAAATACATAGTTGTTAATCGTGGATCTATAGGGTGGAAAATTTCTGTTGATATTTTTTTTTATTTTCTATTTTAATTTTCATTTTTTGCTGTATATGAAGGACATTATTAAATAATACATATATGAGAATAGTGGCATACTTTCATTTTCATTTTTTGCTATATATGAAGGACAATGTGATATTTGAAAAATTACCAAAGTAAGAAATATATATTATTATTAATATTAATATATTAAAGTTAATGACAATCAAGCAACTGTAGACTTTTTCTCAATTTATATTTGCGTCATTTTTGGAATATTGTACAATACATACCTTAATCCAACTAACCCTACGGTCATGATAACTAAAGAATGACAATTTATTTTCCTTTTTTTTTTAAAAGGACAAAGTGAATTTTTTTTTAATTTACCTTATGACTAAAAGTAATGTTTTTATGAGGATTTCATATAATTTGATTAAATTTTGTTAATAAATACAAGAGAGTGCCTTTCTACTATTTTTAATAAGTGTTCTGTTTAAAATTTATCTTTTTATTTTTTCACATGAAATTTTTTATTCTAAATATGATTTTAAAAATTAAAACTTATTATATCAAATTTTAAAGATATTAATTTTAATTTTAATTCTATTTTCATGATTAACTTTTACGCTTATTTAAGTATTGTTGAAGACCCTTTGTCCATGTGACTGTTTATATTTTTCTATAAATAATTTAAAATTTTGAAGTTGTCATCATCGGTAACATGACATCGATTTATACATTTGTTTTTTAACCACATACATAATGAGAGAACATCATAATTGAAGGACATAATCAATTACTCTATTTATATTTGTATTTCTAATAACCCAATATGATATTTAAACTTTATTCCTTGCATATTTTCAATCAACTTTCGTATATATATTAACCTAAATTCTCAATTGTTTTCCTACCAACTATAAATATTAACCCTACAAATTCCAACAGTAAAAAGACAGTCCTTTTTCAATATTAATGACACAATGTAATTTGATTACAAGGTCATTTATAATTGTCTTAGTCAAATCTATAACATCCATATACTGATACATATCCATGAAGAAAAGTTATTGTTAATTCATTGGTACACTAAATGTCATTTTAATAAGGCCAATACAAGAGGAAATAAACTACACCAATGTTATAAGTAAACTTTAAAGGACATTATCAAATTGTGTCCACTGGCGATTAACCAGGTTTACCACCTACATGACAAAAAGACATGGTCTAGTTATGAAGAGCCAAAAATAAAAAACAAAAATAAATTCACATAAATTCCTAAACCTTATACAAAACACTAACGAAAGAAGCAACTTACTAGTTTCAACACCACCATTCATGACATGATGAAGCAAATCAGACCAATGCGTCGAACCAAATACTTGTTTAAACCCCAACAAATTCAATTTAAGATAAAAACATCAAAATCTTTTTCTAATATTTAGATGAAACTAACGTAAAGAATCTAACCCCTACATTGGGCATAGAATTTGCTATTGGCGAAACTGACACTTGAGGAAAGTTGTTGTATACGGGGAGTACTCCATACATATGAGGTATAAACAACCCTTGTGATGACACACAATTATGCAGTGTAGCATTATGGGGGAGGTGGATATGTGCCCTGCCACCAATAATGCGTTCATTTAATTATTCAATACTGGCAGTAGATTCATTGTGACATTCAATTCAACATTCAGTTGATGATTTCAGCTCTTTTATTCAATTCAAAAAAAAAAAAAAAAACAGAATTGTGTAAGCAATTATCAAATGTATATCACAAGCCAACAAACATAAGATAAGTAAGCTTTTCTTTACAGAGATGTTCTTCGATTGTTGCGAGGAGCGACAATTATGCATAGTTTTAGACTGTTGAGAACTGCTACTAGTACTTTTAAATTTCTACAAAAAATGTTAAAAGAATTAATATAGGCTACATAAAAACAAATGCACAATATAGAAGGAAATTCAATTATACCGTTTTCAAAATTGAAGTCCTCACACAACTATCCTTAACAAGATTCAACTGGGAGCATTTTTCATTCTTCCCCTTTGATTCTCTACCAAGACTGACTTCCCTTTTTCGTTTGTCCTAAAGAAATGTGTAAATACACATTTAAGCACTAAAACATTTTAGTAATTAACAACTAACACTAAAATTTAACCACAAAAAGTGTACTTACCTTTATCATTTCATTCCCAACTTCTTGTACATTCTACTGTACATATGTAGTCTCATGCTAATTGCTTTCATTTGCCGACACTAGTTCTTTAGCCTGCAAAACAAAAGTCAACCAAAAATTATAAGCAATCAACTAATTAACCTATTCATATTGACAACTAATTCACACAATTTATTGAAGATCATTACACTCTCTTGCAAACAATCAATTTTTTGGGACCGCATGAATCATCAATAACACTCACTTCATCATCCATTGAAATGACCAGAGGACAAGTTGTTACTAAGTGACCACTTTTTTTACATAAAGAACATTTCCTTTTCTTGTAATTTCTCTTCTGAGGGACACCTTTTATCTTCACCACATTTGGATCACATACATCATTTGCATTTGAACTATCACCTTCATACATAAAACCATGCTTTTGTAATTTATCAATTAACTTCAAAATTTCATTTCCAATAAGATTAAAACTGTCACAATTTTTTGATGCAATGTGACAAAGTCTGCTACAGGTTACAGCCAAGACTCTAAAACAAGTCATAATCATAATGTTATTCTTTTTACCAAGGGGTTCATATGTAGATATGATTGAACTGTTCACATCTTTCAACCACTGCTTGCATATCAAACTATTAGGAAATGAAGTAATATGATCAAGTTTCATGGCACATATAATGTGATTGCATGGAATATCAGATGACTCATACAACATACAATCACATTCAAACTTAGAATGCAATTTATTGTATGCAACTTTATGTTCACAACTACGTTTACAAAACTTGTCCACCTTGAATATCACATTATTGTCATTTTCAATTCTGTTTGTCACCTTTAAAGCTGCATCACTCATAATCTTTGATTTAACCAGCTTAAAAGTATCCCAAGTAAATAACTTTGTAGCATGTTGCTCAATCTTTGGAAGAGAAGTTATTAACACTGGTTCTGTATGAAAGCAATTAAAATATGAAATCAACACATTGTACCTATAGTCTCTTAGAGAGTGTTCCATGTTATACAACAACTTAACTATGGTATTTTTCCTCCTAACATAAGACTTTATACAAGAATTAATCCCTTCACATAACAAAGTAGTCCTTATGCCAGCAAAAAATTTATTACATAGATAAGTAATAGCTCACATTAACCTTTTTAGTTACGTTTGGGAAACCTAATTATTTTCTTCCAGGTGGTGTTTAACAGCTAATTCTTCCCAAAATATTTCAAACTTTTTAGGGGTAAATTTTCCATGTGTTGTCCTTTTGAAATCCACCAGAAATTTCAGATTCTTTACATTCTCACATGCATTCTTCTGCAAATGCTAGGCACAAAGTTGGTGTAATGCATGTGGAAAAACCTACTTGATTGTCTCCCTCATTGCACCTTCTTTATTCGTTACAACCGCTTGAGGATGCTTATGGTACATTGCATCCGAAAATGCCTGTAACACCCACTTTATATATGTTGGTGGTTTCATCTGAAACAAGAGCACAACCAAATATTACCATTTGGGCATGATGATTTTTTACTGAAAAGATTACCAATTGCTTGTTGTACTTGTTCTTCTTATACATGCTATCAAATACAACCACATCACCAAAACATTAAAAATCAACCCTACTTGCACCATCGACCCAAAATGGATGATTCAATTTACCGTTATCTGTAAGTACATATCTTGAAAAAGACATAGGATCATTGTCTGCTTTTCCTTAGAGGTAACTTAAGGCAGCGAGCACATCCTCATCTTCAATTTTAGAACACCTTCGTCACTCTATATGATTAAATAGATCTTTCTTGTTGAAGCCAATACCTATGTGTCTACCTTTTTGATCAATCATGAAACCCATTATTTGGCATGTTCTAACACCTTGAGCATGAAGGCAATTGAGCTGTGCTTTGTCCACATTAGACAACCTACGATACGATCGGATTAGGGGCACAAAATTTGAGTTGCATAATTCATGGTTATGACTCTCCTCAAAAGACACGACTTTCCATTTGGATGTACTTTGATGTAGCCATACACAAAGTTTTGCTTTACAATTAGTACTGTTAGAGGCTTGTGATCCCTTTTCCTATCATCTCTCATTAAGTGCTGCTTGTCCTTGAAACCGGCTTTATAGCATAAATATTGATGCATTACTGTTCTATTATTCACATCACAATCTTTCTAATCTTTCTTAATTCCAAAACCATGACATTTTCCGTATGCAAAATAAAACTTATAAGCATCATGTTCACTAGAAAATTTCATGTCCAAAATGTCAACCACTGTCAAATCAATCAAACTTTTGTATTCAAAATCTCTGCCATTTACATATGCATCATGATCATCATTATCAACATCTCCAACAGATTCACTTTCACTTCCACTAGAAAAGTCCATGTTACCAAAACTGACTTCATTGTCATCGTTGAGGTTAACAAATGATTCATCATTAACATTATCCATTTGCATCACAAAAATAACACACAACAATACAAATAGTTACCATAGAGCAAATTACAATAATAAATTAGTATAACATAACTGGTAATAAATGAAACACAAATATTTTACTTGTTGTTATCTTAATAACATGTTCTTCTTCCTTCAGCCAACCATCACAAACGTTGGCTGAATCATTAACTAAGAAAATCACCACATAAAACAATTACAATAAGATCAATAAATCAATACATGGAGGTGGCAAGCATTTGATTTCAGTATAAAAACTACTCATAAACATTTTCAATTTAGGTTTTTGATTCCACAAGCACAAGTCAAGACTCAACTAAATTCCTTTGATTCTTCAAAATAATCTCCTGTGCTGTGTTTACAATATACACGTTTTATGTAACATGATTTCCTATATCTATGGCATTGATCCCTTCACCGACAAGATTTTGGAGCTCAACTTTATAAATATTATAATTAAGTTCTCATATATATACATCCACCAATATTTTCAACTTGTGTATTTTTTTGGTTGTCAATTTACTATCACTTTGTAAATAACATGTTAACTAGTTGAAGACATCGAATTGATAAAAAAATTACGTAAACTTGTTGGACTATACACCAACGAAGAACAATTTAACTTTCCAACAACATGATAAACAACATAACTTAAAAAAAAAACCCAACGAATGCGGGTGCCAAGGCCCCTAGCTGCCTCCGCCCAACCCCTTTTCAATTAATCCTTACATACATGAGTCATCAGAAAATACCCCCCAAAAAAGTTGAAACACAGAATGACAAAACGTTAGAAAATCAGATAATGTATCCACCAAAAATGTTAATAGCAATCACAGAAACTTAGTACTTACTATGCTTTTTTAATTTGTCATAATCATAGAACCAAAGTTATGGAAGTACAGGAGCAAAGGAAAAGAACTTAGTGCGACACCACTGTTTACGGGAGAGTTTGTAAATTGTTGATCTATTCACACCTTCCACAACAGTTATCTACTTCACCAACATAAGCATGCCGTGGGAGCTTCGGAGCCAAAATGCTATTCAATTTTCATAAACTGATTTACTTTACAGTAAAGACAACACAACCAGTGTGTTGGTGGTATCCTCGACAAGCATATTTACTTTATGAGAGAGAAAAGACCATTTCGAATTTGGAATAAAAAAATAAACTTAAATTTTAATTCTATAGTACAAAACTTGACGGGGTTCATTAATGGCAAACAAATATAATTGGCTGACATGGACTTCCATGACACGTGGCAATTTTTCATTGGACGTCACTAAAGGGGAACCAAAACAAGCTTTCCAGAGCTTGCACCTAAGTAATGTCCAATTCTTAAAGCCTAGGACATAAAGATGAGATGGATGAACTTATAAGCATTACAATTGCATACTCCAATATATAGATGAGGCCTTGAGCCATAAAGGTGTTGATCCTGTTGATCTTGTAATTTGAATAAAGGAGCAAACTAGGAATTATTGCATTTAAAACAGTATAATCTACCAATTTCTAATTAGGTATTTCTACAAATCTAAACAACTAGAAAGTTTTGTCGCGTAAAGAATGTTGGTGATGTTTTTTTTTTCGTAATTGTGTTGGATAACCTTTGATTTGCAACTGTTCACAATATGAATTTGTTTTATGACATGTTGATAATTACATCTTCCTTTTTAATAGTCTATAAATGATTCATTCATACTAATTTTTGAAATTCTGTTTGAATATATATATATAGCTGGAAAGAATTACATGGAACAATACTTGGTTTTTCTTTAGAATTTTGAAGCGTAGAAAGAAAAGTACATCATCGTATGAACCTTTTTGACAAAATGCTATGAGTAAATAGAAAGTTAATGAAGAATAAGAATCACTATGGTCCAATCTCGTAGGACATGTTACTATAGTTAACTATAGTCGGGAAGCTTAATTTGAGCTGGCTAGTCTCTTCACTATAGATGCCACATGTCTATATGTAGTAATAGAAAAAGGTAGCAAAACTTTTTTTATAAGAAAGGTTTTATGATCTATACGTTTTAAGCAATTTAGTTTTATTTTATTTTTTTGGAACTAATATAATTCTTTAATCATTGACATATGATTCGATGTAAATTTATAGGCATTTATATTATTTATTCATCAATAGTGTTGATAGGTGCTAATTATTTTATTTCCTCTTAAACACAATTGTTGGTTTGTTTTTCTCATCCTTTGTCTTCCTATTCTATGTAATTCAACATTAATCATTTTATAAAAATTATAGAGTCTAATATGTTGGACCACATGAGACTTTAGTGAAATGAAAGTTACAATTGATCGCATGTAGATTGGTAACACTTTGCAGGCTAAAAGTGAGTTGTAACCGAAGATTCATTTCGTACTCGCTACTATCATGGCCCCCACGGTCTCATTTAGTTGGTGCCTAGTGGTTTTGATTGTTTGAGTGTCTGTAACATTTTCAGTCCATGTGCACTTGATATACATAATACACTTGATATAGATGAACATAGAAAAGAATGGATTAAATTTTAGATTAGAAAATGACACTTGTGAATATAGTGTTAGAATTTTCTGGATTAATATTGTTTAATTATTGGATTAAATTTTATATTATTAATATTAATTATAAAAATAATATTTATGTTATTTTCATTAATGGATATTAGATGTTTGGACTTATGATGTGAGTGTGTTATGATGGGTTAGACCTTCACTTGGTAGTCAAATGAGTGGTTACCGTTCTTATTTGGTAGTTATAAAATTATCTTTTTATTAGGTAACTAGTATTTTAACCTATGCATAGTACAGAATAAATATTTATTTCATATAACATAAATTTATAATAAATAAATATTTCTAAATATATAATATAAATTATATTATAATTGATATTCGTAATAAGGAAATAGTTTTGAACATATAGATTATATTTTAAATTTATAATATATAATTTATATTGTGATAAAATATCATTCTAATAATTGATGTTTTTCTAAAAAATATTGAAATTCAATTTAGAACTAAAGATATTGAAAATGGTACATTAAAAAATATCAAAGGCTAAACAAAAATCCTTAAAAACACTTTCGTAAAAGAATGATAGCTAAAAACGCTCTTGTTAAAGAATGACAGCTAAAACACTCTTGTACAAGCTATCCTAATTTATATAGGGAGAGAATTTTTGTATGACACAACATTGTGTCGAAAAATATAACTGCCAAGTAGAAAAGAACATATCTCTCATTTTGGTGTTTGTAATTCAATTGAGGTAACAAACATGAATTACATCTCCTTTTCAAATACACGTCTACTAACTTTTTTATAATTGTTCTATTATGTTATGAGCATGTCATGGTTGTGCGTCATTTGTCATTAAATTTCTTTCATATAGTTTCAAATAGGGGCGCTCCTTGGATAGATTTATCTTTGTCCTTGCTTGACTTGAAATTTTGATAGGTCATTTATTTAAATCTAAAATTGATTCAATTAAGACTTGACAACATATAGGACATGATTAGGTCAATTTGATTTATTGGCATGAAATATCAATCTTAATATTATATATATAGTTAATCATATAATTAAATAAGTATGTAGCTACAATTAAGGTATATTTTCTAATATATATATACATATATATGTATATATACATATATATTATAGTTATGCGTCAATCATCATAATATCAGTTAAAATTGGTTTGAACTAGTTCACTAGAATTTTTTTAATTAAAAAACTCAATATTGTGATGATTGATATAATTATAACCCAATATTTGATAATTGATATAACATTGGGTGGGGAGCAAGTTATTCCAAGAGTAATTCTTGGTTGAGTTATTCTACTTAATAACTCTTGGTATATATTAATTTTTAACGATCCAACTGTTAAAATTAAAAAATTCTATTGAGTAGATCAAGTCTACCAATTTTTATAAAGTTTGAAAACTATTTGTTATTTCATTAAATAAATTCAAATTAACGTACAATATACTTTTTAAAATTATAAGTTAACATTGACTATAAAATTAACTAGCTACAAATGTTTGATTTATCCAAAATTTGGTGTATATAATCGTTGAGATAATATCAAAATATTCAATGGTTGGATCGTTGAAATTTAATATATACCAAGAGTTATTAAGTGGAGTAACTCTACCAAAAGTATATCAATCATATTTATTTAGTTTCTAATTGAAGTTGTTCATGGATATTATTATGTGTTGTAGAACTTAAATGTTATAACATATTTGATTTAATTTCATTTTAATTTAAAATATTAAATGTTATGAGTTATGAGTGATGACCTTTACAAGTGTAGTTTAATTTTTAATATTATGACATCATGAATACTATATTATTTTTTTAAATATTTTTTAATATATTGTATTAAAACTAAAATAATATTATTTAATTATTATCGATTAAATCTCAATAAGACCATTGAACTTTGAGCAACTATGGTTCAATCACTAATTCAATGATTGGTCTGATTTTAAAAACCTTAGGACAAAGTGACATACAATAAAATAAATTTAACTCTATAAAGAAAGCATGTAAAGTGAAAAACTAAATGTTAACCTATTCTAAAATATGAGTCACTCTTTTTTGTTTTATACATTTTCGTTTTTCATAACCTAATTCTTACGAAAAATACTATTTATCATTTGAGAGTTTAACCAAACAATAAAAAAAATGAAATGTATTCCAAAATTTCAAGTGTTTCAGGTATAAAAGGAGAGAAAAAATAATTTCAAAACAACATTCCTATACAATTAGCAAGAATAAACAAGCTTAATTTATTTGGAGGATAGTTGCATATAAAAGTTAGTTTAATATTAGATTACCAATATGCTATGTGATATAGTGATGTGAGTGCAAGTGAATTATAATTAATTACAGTTGTATTGATCTATAATAGTAAGTGTATCAATCTAACAAGTAATAAAGTGAAAGTATGAGTTTCATTTTCAACGAGGATTTAAATTCAATTATCACATCCTAGTTATTGAATGCAAGTTAAGTGACTCGTAATAGTTGTCATGAATTAGATAGTTAGTTAATGCAATTAAAATCTAATCGCTATAGAAAATGAAAAGGAATGAATAAAAGGACCACAAAAAAAAGGTTTTGGTGTCTTTGATTCACAACACAAAGATATTCTTTTCCTTAAAATTCTCACTCAATTAACATCTGAGTATACTAAAGTAGATTATTCCTAATACCTTAACAATCAAGCCTTTGCCTTATAAGTGAAACCCTAATTCTTTAGGTGGAATCAAATAGAGATAAACCTTAAGTTCAAAGAGTCATAATGATGGACTTAATCATGCTCTTATTCCTAAGATTCACAATATGCATGTTTTAGCTTCCCAAGTCCTACTCAAAGTCCAATTTTCCAATTGTGACTTCAAGTGTATGATGAAATCAAAGATTTTCATTAAGAGAAAGCATTAATAATAGAGGATCAAGATCGACTTCAATGTAAGAGTCAATAATACACAAGAAAAATGAATCAACGATAAAAAATTCAAAGTATCCAAACCCTAACAAAGGAACCAAAAAGAAAACATCAAATTTTTAACACAAGAATTAGTTAATTTAACTATCAGAAAACACATAAGATTCAATTTTAAATAAAAGTTAATTAATTTAATTATGAAAATGCAAGTAAATTTTTTGTGATGTGGAAAAGTAAAATGTTATACTTGAAAAATCTGAAATAACAAAATAAATAACTATAATTGAGTATAATGGAATGACATGCATGCATAATAAAAATACATGTACCACATTCTAAGATGCTACATCTCACCATTATAAGAAATACAATACCATATAAAAGAGTGTTTCAAATTCAACCCATACATGGCATGGCCAAAGATGTGCTAATAATTAAATTAAAGTACATCATGAAAAGGGAAAGGGGCACAAGCCTACTACAACAAAATACCCTAGCTAGCCATAAACATTTAGCCCTAACACTACTACTATGAAGCTTTAAACAAATCCCCCTCCCTTAGACTGATAATATGTAGGGAAAACAACGGTAAAGTCCTCCACATATCCTCGATGCCAAACAGAGCTCCACAACCAAGTTTAGAGAAAAAGAAGTTGTAGGGGGCATCAATAGGGACATACATAAATATGACTTCACCCATATAATAAACTTGTTCACCTTCAAAATCCATCTATCACACATTTTGTATCTTCCCACAGAAGATTCCATGAACCCCATCAATTGAGTTCCTATGTGTGGATGCATCTAGGACATATGCTCCCATGAACGTCATAATCATCACACTACACATAAAACGAATAAAAGGTAAGCTTACAAAAATAAAAGTACGAAAGTATTGCATAGTGACACACTTTAAATAGACAGTGTGGAAATAGATAATCAATAATAATAGCAACACGCTATGAAAATAAAAACCAAACGACTATTAATTGCCATATAATAACATCTTACATCACAAAAATAGCCCAAACAATATATACATGCAAAAAATCCAACATATGAATAGCAATGCATGCGATCTACTCAACTCCATAGATATTTCTAATAATCGAGTGATTAGTCATTCATGCCCCCCTAACATGGTATAAATAAGATATCCTGTAAGTTAAAAGTGACATATGCGAAAAACCATTTGATGGACACCAATACTAAACATGGAGAAATTGTGTCTTTGTTAGGATATCCGTATAAGGGTGGTCACCACTACAACATGGGGTTTGCAAAGGGACCGACCTCATATGGATTCACACATTCTTATATCCTCAAGGATATAATTTGTAGCCTCACTAGCCTTCCCAATACTTGTCTTGTGACGCTCGTTCACATTGAACATAACCTATGTTTATTTAATTATATATTTAGTTATTTTGATTTTAGATTAAGAAAAGTACGAGAAATTTTTTTGCTTTTTATATCACACGCGGTCGTTTTACGAAACTTTTTAAAGTAAAGAAATCGTAAATAAAACAGAATTTGGAAATAAGAGTAAGAAATGAGGAAACGATATAAGTCATATAGTCAGAATCATATACATCTAAGTTTCTGAAGTACAATATAGCTGAATACATCATAACTAAATACAATTGAAATAAAAAAATACAAGAAAATCTCAAAAGTACATGAACAGACACTAGCTACCCACTATCTTAACCAGAGTAGTGTCTAGAGATCTACTCCTAGCCCTTGTATCAAAAGAAGAACCACTGGATGGGGTCTACCAATCCTCGTCCGACTGCGTCTCCTTGGAATTTGTATCCACTCCGTGGTGTGCATGGCCATTAGGCACCTCGCGAGGTGCCTTACGTTTAGAGGAGGAGGAGGAGGGGGTGAACTAATCGTTGGCCATAGAAGAGTCCATAGGGGACTCGGCTAGTATTACCTCTATGCGCGATCCCTTTTCAGGGGACTGTACATCATCATCCACAAGGTGCTCAGCTAGTAGTGGTGGATATGCCTGTATGTATGGTACCGCAATAGGGATCTTTGTGTTTGTTGGTGGAGACAGGGGTGGTGGAGGCATATGGTGGAAATGTGGTGGTGGTGAGAATGGTACCAGGATCGGGAATGTCCAAGTCATAGGAGGCATGAACGCTCTTGGAACAGGGGACATGAACGTAATAGTGACAAAGCCGCAGTGAGTTAGATAGTCTGCCTCCTCGTCATAACTCCATGTCCCCATAGCATCAAAATCAATGTGTATATTTTGCAAGACAGGGAATGCTGCCATCTTCAAGTATCAACCACAACGATTATGCATAAAAGAAAAATACGGAGGAGTGAGGTAATTTGTTCTCAAAATTACTTTCACATAGATGGTAGGGTATCCTACCGTCTTATACTGACAAGACACAATTAACCCAAAAAAAAAGGAACCTAGGGTTTGTCTAAGTTGTAACATCTACCCTTAACACTGTATGGATCCATACTTCCAACATGGTTCTTTAATAGAACCAAGAAATGACTGGAAGTATATATACCTCTACTCAACATGGTACAATCCTTATCATCATCGAGGAACAGAGCAACAGCTCAGGACATTCATCGTCCACACAGAGGTATACTCTTGCACCAATCATGGAATGCTGAGCAGTTGTCGGGGTTGCCAAGCTTAGGACCTTCACCACTTGACACCTTAGCCCCAAGACCTCCGCAAGTGGGTCCCTGCCTTTCATTCCTCAGCGTACCAACTGTAACTTCCCATGCAGGGTGCCATGACCTGGCATGTCCCTTGCATCACACTACTTTATAATTTCACTACTGTCCTTTCTTAACCTTCTCAATGTGAACAAAGGTTTCTCTGGTCTCAGCTCACTTGGGTACCAACACAGTCTCTCCTCAACATCTCTGTCTCTCAATGTAGAGGTTCTTATCGCAATATAATGTAGGGGGATTCAAAGTATATAATTGAGAAAACAAAACAACGAATAGGACACTAGAAGATTAGCATTGATTTGTCTCCATTATCTTAAATGCCTAATTTAAAGATTAAGCTTACTTAGGAGGCCTTAAGTTAGCTAATAGTGATTTGATTTAATCATTTAATTTCTTAATTAGGAATTTAGGTGTTTAATGAAAAGTTTGACTTAATTAATTAATACTTAGTATATGACTATCTGTATGTCTTATATACTGAATTACCTAACAATTTTAGATATCACCATCAATCTATTTTAATAAAATTAATTAGTAGTAGTTAATCATGATTCTAAAAGAATTTAGTAAAACAAATCACTTATTTCATGATATCAAAATAAGACTTTATATCTTAGTTAAGAAAGAGTCCTTTTAAATTATATAAAAACAGAAAGGGTTTATTCCTTAAAAGGGAATTTTGTTTAACTTTAAATAAAAAGGTTCATTTTAGGTCCTAAGTATAGAAAATGAGGATTTAGTGACTAGAAGCATGTTCTTTCATTTTTTTGTTTCAAAATCGGAATTCCAGATAGCACAGTTTTTAAGTTTGGATTTGAAATTCAATTTGAGTGGGCTAACAATTTTTGTTTGCCATGATCTATAGCTTGTTGGAAAGATGTTTTTGTCTACTTTCCAAATTTTTAAAGATAATCCCAAACCAAAATCTATAAAAATAGATAAGAAAATAACAAGACAAAGAGGTTAAGAGGCCCTTACTAGAGCACCAGTAACACTTCCTTGCTATTTTCGTATCCCTCTTTACTTTGTTTGAAAACAAGGAGATTATTTTCAAAAAGTACATTAGAAAACCTTTTCAACAAGTCCAAGAACTCCAAAAACTAAGGGCTAGTCGATTTATGATGATTTTTCAAAGTATGTTATTGAGAAAGACATCTCGGGTCAGAAACAGCGCATGCAATTTCGATTGTAAAATTTGATAAAAATAGTAAACGATGACTAATATAGAAAAACTATATATCCCAATAAATCTTAGGGAGTATACTCTATATTCGTTCAAGAATAATCAGTTGAATCGCACTAGAAAATTCAAAAATAGCTTTTAAGTGAACACTGCTAGTTACTGTTTTCTGAAAAGTAACCCCAACTTTTGAAAAGTGTAACTTCGTCATTTCTTAACCTTTTTTTAACAATTCTTGTGTCCATTTCAAACATAATTTTTTCTACTTTTCATAAAAAAATCAAACACTTAAAATTATTGAGTGTAGCCGAGTTATTACGCAAACAATATCGGTTGTTTAGACGGAAATTGAAGTTGGCTCACTGGAACTTAGATACCTCTCTACAAAAATCACTCTTTTCACTAAGTTGTGGATCTTTAATGACTAAAATAAATTTTAGTTATTAAGTAGGTCAAAAACTAAAATAATCATTCCTTCTCTTCATTCAAAACTATGACTTGGAGGGAGATAAAAATGTCAACTTTTAATGGTCAGCTGAGTTTTGGTTCTAGTTTCAAAAGTCCTTGATGTTCTAGGGTCTTTGGTGATGAATAAAGTTTCATTCTTGTCTTAAGAAAGCGACCATTTTCATAAGTCCTCTTTGGAAGGATTGGATCAAGGTTTCAAAAGTGTTTATATGTTATAAAAGTCTTCCTTTTTTCTATTTACTATCAAGTTGAAGGGAGTTTACAATTTTTAAGACTTTGGTTTAGAGGTTTTAGAGTTCTTCAACCAAACTTTTATCATTTTAGGGTAATGTAGCCATATAAACCAACATTAAGATGTCAATAGCAATTTTAAACAACACTTCCAACCATAAATAAAAGAGAACAACAGATCATAAAGTGAACAACTACAAAAAAAAAAAAAAAACTATAAACAACAACAAGAAGAGAAATAAGAATGGAGATAGTAAAACAACAACATACTAAGGGTTTGAGGGCCAAACCCACCTATAAATCATCTACATGAAAGCAATAAATTTAAGAACACCCCACTCCCCCCTATGTACCTCACATTTTGTTGTTGGAGAAAAGGAGGAGGATGAGTGCTTGCTTCTAACAAGGTGGTGGATGGTAATGCCTTTGATGAAGGGTGGAAGAAGGAAAGAATGGAGACTTTGTGGGTTAAAATAATTTGAAATGGAGCTTGGGAGGATAGAGGAGCTGGTCATCCAGCTTAGAGGCAGCAGAAAGGGTGAGGAAGCTATCTACAAGTAGGCTTTTTATAGAGGAAGCTAGGTAGCCTTAAAAGGGTAAAAAGGTAAGCCTACTCTTTTCTTTTTTTCTTTTCTTTTTAGGATTATCTTTTTATGACATGTGAAAAAAATTAGGGGATGGGTCTGTAGAGTGTTGGTAGTCGTGTCCTATCTCTGCTCTCTCAAGTCTCTGTGTTTCATTTTCTCTATAGACGAATCGACGGGTTCCAATAAAACGTCTTTAAACTTGTAAATTTGGTTTTTATAGCAATTGAATGAATTTTTATTGGAATTTTGTGAGAACCTTAATTATTGATTAAAAGTAATTTCCAAAATTTAAAATTAATTTTTATTAATTAAATTCGAATTTTTGAGTATTTATTCAATATTTTTGAGTTAAAAATTCATAGAAATTTCATTTGAACTCAGAAAATTCCAAATTTTTTATGAAAATTATAAAATTAAATATCTAACCCAAAAATGAACTAAGAATGTTCATTTTGTATCTTTTACATATTTCACTTATATCGGCTATAGTTCTAACAATTAATAGAGGATAATTTGGTCATTTTCCACAGAAATCTCAAAAAATTCCTAGAAAATTTTTAAAATTATATTTTAATATGTATGACATATTTCTAAGTTAAAAATGTCAATTCACAATCGTTTAGTCATTTTCCATATGTCAGTCCTCAGTGTAGAGGAATTAAGATTAACTATCAATTTCTTAATTCCCTGGTAATTTCACAGACATTATGAATTAAACATAAGTCTAAAATGAGGGTGTTACATGTCCTAGACAAAATGTTCGCTCAAACCATTCATGCTCATGAATGCATGACAAACAATAATGTGTCAACAACACATAATCATTCCATTTTCAACACTTAGACTTTAATCTGGACAAACAAGAGCAATATTGTACTTGAGTCTTAAAACATCAAGCTACAACCTAAAATGACAGTCAAGGGTCCTAATAACTCAGCTACAGTAAGTGTAGCCCTCCCCAAGGTTTTAAGTACATAAAAACCCCTTTTTGAAGGTTTGGTTAAATTGTAAGCATTTTAGAAATTTATTTGTATGTTTTCTGTCTTATGTGATTAAATTGTTTATATATATAATGCATGTTATTAAATTTTATGAAGAAATTCATATGGTTCCATTTGCAAAGTCTTAAGGGTTCGTTTGGTTGTCAGGATAAGATAAGATAAGATAGGATATGAGAACAGGATAAGAACATGATAGGATAAGAACAGGATAAGCTATAATCTTACCAAATATTTAGTGTATACCAAGTAACAAACTAGATAACGATTGGATAAAATATAAATTATGTTCAAATGACAAATTTTTTGTTTCATAAAATTACATATAATTTTCTAAAAATAACTTTAATTTAATTTTTTTTATTTTTTTACAAAAAAATTACAATTTTAACTAAACTATACAATATCATTTTTTATTTATGTAGTTACTTTTCTTAAAATTATAAAAAAATTACATAAGATTTTTAAAATTATTATTATTCAAATGATTTTATTTAAAAAATATTTGAATAGTAATTATTTAATTTTTAATATTTTAATTAATAATATACTTTAAATTTATGTCAAAATTATTATTATTATTATATATAAATTAATATATATTATTATATATTATATTTATTATATATATTTTGTTATATATATCACTGTTTTGAAAATCGGACTGGATCGACCGGTCGAACTGAAAAACCGGTGAACTGGTCACTTGATCGGTTCAAATAAATCACAAAACCGGCCTGAAGAAAAACCGGTCAAAGAACTGGAAAAGCGGTCAAAAATCGGTAAAACCGGTCAAAATCAACCAAAAATCGGTTCACAACGGATCAAAGAAAAATGCTTAATACAACATTATTTTGAATTTTTTTTCTTTAAAAAAATAAAAACCAACCTAAGGTATTTATCATTTTCTTTTTTATTTTAAATATAAACTTGTTTTTATTAATAAATGTTGATGTGTATAGTTAAGACTTATACTTAAGTATCATAACATATTTGATTTGCACTTATAGGTATTGTAAATGTAAAGAACCTATAAAATTATGTTTTATTTTTAAATTTTAGTATTACAAAATTATGATATTATGTTTTTTTAATATTATTTTATGTATTATTTAATTATTATTATTATTATTTTATTAATACCGATTCGACCACGGTTTAACTCCGATTGAACCTTGAACCAGTACCTTGATCGGTTCAATGACTAGTCCGATTTTAAAAACATTTATATGTATATATATATATATATATAAAGAGGGCTTATCCTATCTTATTGGTTCCTAACCCAGCTCTCCCCTTAGGATAAGAAAAACACTGGAGCAACATGATAAGATAAGGGCTAGGATTATATTATCATATCCTACTAACACAGCAAATAACATATTACAATAGGATAGAATAGTTATCCTATCATATCTTGGTCACCAAACGGGTCCTAAATGAATTTTAATGAATGAAATTAAGATTAAATCTATATAATTAAGGTTCTGTCCATAATTAAATTAGTTTAAAATATCGAATTCCCAAAATACCTTTAGGTTAATATATTTCATTAAACTTCAAAAATTCATATCTCATGATTCTTAAATTATTTTGACATGATGTTTTTATGAGAAACTTAAGTTAATGTAACTATTAAGTATAAACGTTTGTGGAATTTTATGAGTTCATTTTATCTGAAAAGACAATTTTATCCTTATTATTAATTTAAATACTAAAATCATCATAACTTAATCAAATTAGCTTGAAATTTGAAAATTCTTTCAAATTTGACTTAACTAAATTATATATGATCAAAAAATCATTTATTTTAATTATAAAATTAATTTAAAAGGGTAAAGTTATAGTTTTCCCATTCTTTCATTAAATTTCACCAATATACTCTTATCTAACTTATATTAATTGTGAATTTTTAAAAATATCAAATCTGACTTAGAAAATTAATTTATCACAAAAATAATTTATTTTAATTATAATATTAATTTTATGATATTGAAATTATAATTTTACCCTCATCTAATATAATTATTAGTTTACTAACTTGAACTATGCTAGATTAAGTTTTTTTTTTGACAATCTTTTTTCTAAGTCTCTTAATCTTTAATTAAACACTTTTAGCACTTAAACCAAGTTTAATGCACTGTAATAAGGTGTATTATTTCGTTCCAACCACTGTTTTAGGCAAAAATCACATTTTTATTAAGTTTTAAGGCTTAAAACTTCGTTTAAATCTTCAATTAGGAATTTTAGGTCATGGTCTTTTGTCCATCTCCAGCCGTTTCTAGTAGCTTATTGGTCACTTCTAGGAATCAATAGGATTCAATGTTCAAGCTTTTTAATTTTCAAGTTTTGGGCTTAGTAGAATTTAAAGTCTTAAGTTTTTTATTCTTAAATCATTTGTAATCAAACCCAAAGTAATAATACAACAAAAAAAATACATATAAGAGCATATATGAACCCAATATTTTCAATGCAACAAGTTTAGAACAATGCATATCAATTTTATATAGTAAAATGGAAAAAAATATTCAAGATACAAGCATTTCACAATAACATGCATATAAGCATATTTAAGTCATTTCAAGCACAAAACTCACAAAGATATCATTTTTTAAAACATCAAAACAGCCATACAACACCTAGGCAGTAGCATGCTCAATAAAAGTGAAAGAAAATAGGGCAAGCTTCCTTTATTCTTGAAACACACAAAGAAAAAGATGTAGATCTTGAGAAAGTTGAAGCTTTGAGCACCAAAATGCTTTGCTTTAGACCAAAATCACCCCAACACCTCTTCAATCAAAGATTCATGGAAGGAAAATGAAGAAAAGATGGTGAGAAAGGGAAAAAAGCATGCACACCAAATAGAAGAAGAATAATTGAAAAGGAACTCACCAAACACTTGTTCTAGTGAAGTAAGAGGTGGGATTTGATAGAGGAAACTGCAAGTGTGCAGTTGTTGTCAAGCAATAGAATATTGAATCCATAAGGACTGTATGTTTGACTTCGTGATTATTACTAATCAATGAAAATTAAACCAGAAGAAATAAAATAAGACATAAAAGATTTGAGATTGAAAGTTGTTGAGATTCAAACTTGTAATGAAGCAAGTTTAAAATTGGGGGAAATCAAATATAAGAAGACTTCCAAGTTTGGAGGTTCAGACAATAACTTTCTAATGGGTTAATCTCTTTATCTATGTGCTTTAATTAGTTCTCTTTGAAGGTGAATTAACCTAAGCAATCTACATTTCCTTTTAGGACACAAAGATGTATCTAATTGAATTGACTCCTACTTTCGTGGTAGTTATGTTCAATTAGACCCTTTACATTCTTTATTAATTCACTAATTCCTTAAAGGATTAAGCCTACTTCCATGATATAAAGCCTAAGTCTTTTCCTATAGTTCTAAAGATTAGGTTCACCTTTCAGTTTTTCCCTAAGCGTCTAAGGTTATGAAAAATAATGGCCAAATGCTTTACATGAAAAAATCAATAAAGAATCAAGAGGAGAAACTAATAGAACATAAAGATAATTCAATTAACATTCAAAAGCTATCTAAGGATAGTCCAAATCCTAGAAAAGAGAGGGCTACTCAGACATAAGCATGGTAGAACTCAATAATAATAATAATAATAATAATAATAATAATAATAAAGAACATTCAAACCCAAAAATAATTGAGAAGAAGAGAAGCTCCAATCTTTAATCCCATGCCGTCTAAATTGTCTAAGGTGTGGAACCCTTATCCCCTAAACCTCACCTAAAAGAGGTATTTCAAGGTCTAGACTAATAAAGGTTTAGGCCCAATTACAAAACAAAAGAAAATTTGTAAAATAGAAGTGCTGGATCACGCTTACGCCCGCCTGTGATCTCTTCTAATAGGTGATTTTAGCCTCCAATCAACTTCCTAATCACAGGTGTGATCTTGATCACCCCTTTTAACTTCTCTGCCAAGTGCAACAAAAATCTTTTTGGTTTGGCCTTTGCAAGGTTCTAAGTGCTCCAATCCTTTCCAAAAACACTCAAACCTAAAATGAAAATGTAACTATCACGATAACAAGTCTTAAATAGAAAATTAACGAGAAACCGAAATGAAAGCAAACTAAATTAGTAGAAAATGCAAGCAAAGCTAGCTAAAAATACTATGCAAATTAATATGACATAAGATGCAACGCATCAAGATCTATAACCTTGAATGGATGGAAGCCTTGGAACCTTGAAGCACTAAGCTTTTATGGTGAGAAATGAAAGAAAAATATAGAGGAAAATGGGGTGGAGGGTTGCAATTTTTCAGACCAAAAAAGAGAGTTTAAAGGCATCAAAATGACAAATGGGTGGGAAATTAAGTGTAGGTGCATTAAGGTTTTGGTTTAGTGTTTTAGATCTTTATGCACCAACAAAAAAAATGAAAATTCCCTCCTAAAAACCCCTCGTGATCCTCGACACCCCTTCTCAACTAATGAGAGTGTTGGCTTCAAAATGTGCCATTCTTGTGTATGTGTAAATGTCTTTAGGAGATACAAGAAGTAACATTAATTGTCAAATTAGTGAAAGTTTCTAAATTAATTAATATTAACGTTTTAATGATTCAATTGAAATGTTAATGACATGGAAGGACTAAATAGTCATTAAACTTGAATGGGGATTGGTCTAGGGTATTTTTCTTGCTCCAGAAAAGTCTCTTATAAATTGCACATTCGACACCAAATAAAATATATTATTTTAATTCGTAGTGTCAAAATTAATCTAAAATTAAATTTCATAAAAACTTATTTATAATTAATAATGACTAATCATAATAATTTCTATAAATATTTGACTGTCTACTAACAAAAAATGAAGGGTAAGAGGATACTACATGGAGGATTTTTTATATTGGTTCACCCACAAATAACTTAGGCTACGTACCTCAATAGGTATTTTTCACTATAATCACTTCTCAATTACAAAGCTATTCTTTGTCATAAGCCCCCATAGGCTTCTTAACACTAGTATTCTTTCTTAAGCCTTTGTAGGCTCAACTATAACTCAATTGTCCACCAACACTAACTCACCTAGTTAATTTGGTACAACACCCCCCTATAATACTAATCCTCACTTATTAGGCTCTAGAGAAGCACAATCTTATTTAGAATTACAAGACTTTGACTCTATGCTCTTTTAACACTCAATGAATGGATATAGTATAACACAAAGCTCACAAACACTTCTTAAAATATTAGAAAAGAATAAGAACAAGAACTAAAGTGATTGATAAGAAGGAACTCTCTTCAAAAGATACTTTCTCTATTCAAAAGCATGGATTATGCATATTTGTTGTATGAGTGTATTACAATTCCTTCCCTTGATGTGTTACTACAAGAAGTAGCCTACCTATAGAGGTTCAGACTTCAAAGTAGTCATTTATAATCGTTAAAAGATAAGTCAAACTTGTTCAGAAGTTGCATGCCATGTTACTTTCACTGCAGCAAATTTTTTATTAAGTTTTGACAAATTTTGCTTTTGAAAGCTTGTATTCTAATTGTTTAAATCATTCCTTTCGAAAATCCTTTCTTAGATTCAAGAATGTTAGCTTATTGAGTTATGGGATTTTCTTTAAGAATTCTTTTGACAACTTTTGATGTTTATTAGGATTTTAGCTTCTCGAAAATTGATATTCTATATAACACTTATATTCTACTTCTAGAGGGTTGCAATGAATTCCAATCAATCTTCCTTAATTCCTTTTTCCTTGTTTGCATTTGTACAATCGTGTATGTGTTGAGGTCAAACCTCTCATGTGATGAAGTTTCAATGATAGCAAAATATCAAGAAGCAAATTCTAAGTCTTTTGAACTCAAGTTACTAATGTTTTGCTTTAAGAGTGTGATTATAAGAATAAGACTTGAAGATATACATTCGAACAAAACACAAAGTGCACGAATCAAGTATAAGAAGCATCAATATGAAGTATGCAAACATTTAAAAACAAAGTCTTCTCATTAAAAACAATTTTATCAAAAGGAATATTAATTAGAAGCATAGCAAACTAAGCATGCATTCAAAAGGTCAAAAAGCAACATAATTAGAACCTATGTATTGGCAGAAGATGGATCTAAACAAAGGGTAGCAAGATAAGAAGCTATATGTGATCAGAAGGTCCAGTAGAAGATGCAAATTGAACAAAGAATGAGATGAAAATATCTGCATTAATTAGAAGAAATAGGGTTGTAACATCAGAAGCTACATGCTCAAAACTGATATTGAAATATGTTCCAAAAGGAAGAACTAATCTAGATTGTTGAGTACTAATGCAAACAAAGTAGCCAGAAGACAAGAAGACATGATACACAAGCACAGTAGGTTTTAGAAGCACTCTAAGAAACATCCTACAAAAGAACAGTATTCAAAAACAACATTTCTAACATATTCTAGAAGTTATCAGAGAATATGCTTTTAAAATTCCAGCTCACACTAGTTGTCAAAGATTTAAAATTCAAATAGTAACTGAGGATTTTGAGAAAAAAAGGAAAAACAAGTATTAGAGAAAGATTCCAAAAGCAATAGAAAAGACAACAAAACTAGTCAAAGACAACTATATGAAAAGGACATCACATACAATTTCTGAAGACCATTTGACTAAGTTTCAAATTGTCTTTAATAGCCATAAATAGCTAATATGAAATAAGATAACCTATAAATAAACCTTCAACTCAAATATCTTATTGCAAGGAAGAAAAACAACATAAGTGGAGGGTCATTTCAAAAATTTAAGCTTCTAAAAATGGGAAATATACTTATGAAGAAGAACCTTCGTTTGCCAAATACTCTTCCTTCTCTTCTATTGTAATATCTTAGAGAGTGTGTTTAGTCTCTATGTATCATTGAGTATCCACTCTTGGAGTGTTAGAAAAAGAGAGTAAAATTAAAGTCTGTCTATTGAGAGAAAATAGAAAAGAACTCAGAAGATTAGTCAGTTGAACTAGTGCTTTTGAAGGGAGAGTTTGTACACAATTGGGTTAGGATAGTTGCTAAGCTATAGGTTGTACTTGAAGAGGCTTGGGAAAGAATACTTTCGTGTTGTTGAGCCTAAAGGGGCTTGGGATAGAATACTAGTGTTATTGTGCCTAAAGAGACTTGGGAAAAGAATACTTGAAGGTTGTTAAGGCCTATAGAGGCTTAAGAATACTAGTGCGAATGGTTAGCTTATAGAGGCTTATAAAGAATGCTCTGAGGACAGCCTATGGAAGCTTGAGGAAAAAAAATATAATGTAATATGGTGAGATTATAGTGATAAAATCCTACTTGAGGTAGGAATTGGATGTACCCCAAGGTTTAATGGTGAACCAATATAAAAATCTTTATGTGTAGTATCCTCTATCCTGTTTCTCATCTATTTGCACTTAATTTTCTATTTGCTATTTAAATTTTTTTTTTTGATTTAAGAACCAGAAATTTTGTGCTTAACTAAGTTTTGATTTTTGAAAATATATTTACATTATGAAGTTTTTTTAAGATGGAAAGTTTCAAATCAAACCATTTCATATTTCAAAAGTAACTTATCAGTTAGCTGTATTAGAAAAGTAGCTTTTGATATTCATAAAAAAAGTAGCTTATCAGTTAGTTGTATTAGAAAACTAGCTTTTGATATTCATCAAAAGCAACCCTTTGTAAACAAATTTGGAAGATTAGCTTCTCAACAATTAGATAATCTCTAATTGTATTTTGTATTATTGTTCAAATGCAAGAAAGCATTTTCCTTGCTCCTAACCTTCTAATAGGCAAGAAACATCTTAAGTGTCACATACTAGAAGAAGTTTTCATTTGTGTAGAAGAAGGCCTTAAGCAATCAAAGGTCATTATTCAACCCCCTTCTAGTGACTCTTTGATCCATTTTAGTATGTTGATACTCTCCTTCTAGAATAATTTTGAACAAAGATTTAACCATGCTTCTTCTAATATAACATCCATATTACTTTTGATCATAGTAGCTTATAATATTGTTTCTAATCTTATGCAACTTTGATGTTGTTGTACTTTGATCAAATCAATCAACATATTTATATTTTATCTTCAAAATTATTTCAAAATCAATCAATGTATATATTAACTTACTGAACGAATCATGATTAAATTAATTATAATTTTTAAAAATATATTAATTAAAAATTAATTTGTATTTACTAAAATTCAAATAGTTTACATTGATTGATTGCTTATAAAAATATATTTACATTAAAACTTATATATGGTCAAATTAAAATTAATCTATATTGATTGGAATTAATTTATATTAATTAAAATTTAAATAATCCAAACAATTTGTGTTGATGGATTGTTAATAAAGCACTTTATATAGACCAAAACATTTCAAATGGTTACTGAAAAGTATTGTTAATGATGTTGAATATCAATTATGTTTAATTAATTGATTGCTTTTAATTAATATAAATGAGGTGCTTATAAAAATCAACATTAAGATTAAATTGTGAAAATCTCTTAAATGTAAATTTGTGTGTAAATAAATATTTATTTCCAAACACACACCAATTAAAAATGTAATAAGAAATGAATAAATACATGTGGCCTTTAGCATACCTCATAAATAATGCATATATATTTTAATAAATTTTAATTTTAATTTTGATCATAAAGTTATATTTTTAGTAAATACAATGGACGGGTCTCAAGGAAGGAAAAAAAAAAAACTAACTACCACTTTTATATACATTAAGAATATTAGCATTTAGATTCACTTATTCTTGCCTTCATACAAATAGAAAAAAGAATACTAACCACCAACTTTATATATATTAACAATATTTACATTGCCACTTAAAAATTTAAATAATAAATTGTTGCCGTTCTTGAATCTATTGGCAACACAATTTCTTCTAACCATGACCAATTTTGTAGTCCTTCAAGGCATGTGACAAATCAAAAGAGATATATTTCTTTTGTATTTCATCCACACCAAGAAACAAAAGAGTGAAAAATCCAAAACTTCGTATAGAGGCAAAAAATAGAAGGTAAAGCCTATGATTAAAATAATGAAACAAAAAAATAACACAATATAAGGTGTTATAGAATACAATGAATTGAATTGAATAAGATACAATGCTAAAACACACCAATTAGTCTCCTATTGCAATGTAATGGGTCAACATTACATTAATTTTTAACAACCAATGTCTATAAGAATAAGATGATACAATGACTTTTTGTATCAAATAATAAGCATGTTTCCCTTCTCATCAATTGGATTCCACTCAGTAGTAAGCTCACAAAAACACCTTTCTTTGAAATCTTTGTCCATCTTGCCATATCGCTAAAAAGATATAAAAAAACTTGTATCATTTCAATCATAGAAAGAAGAGAAGGAGAAACAAGATATATATCAATGATAATTACTAAACCAACAACAATTATATATATATAAAGTTGTTATCAGTGAGAAAAAACTTTTCTCGCCCAAATTAAGGGCAATTTTGATAATTAATTTCACAATTACTGCATTTACTCTTTCAAAATGCTATTAAATGCATTAACTATTGAAAAATAGAAACTGTGCAACCAGATTAGTAGTCACACGTTAATTCTTGGAAGCATCGAGGTCATTCATATACCTTCATATACCCTATATATATTGGGGTGTTTTTTGTATTGATTACTTTTCCTCTTCTATACTTTTTTGCATTGCCTTAATTGTCCCAAAATACATAAGCCTTTGAGGGGTTTTTTTTTTTTTTTGTTACTCTTACTTCTTCTTATTATTTATTTATCTGTAATGGGGTATTCATTTTAAATTTTTTCTATTTCTCTTACTTTTACTTCTTCTTATTCAAAGTTTTCATTTTATTTGTTTTTGTTTTCTTATTATTTTTTTATTTTATTTTTTCAATTAAAGGAAGTCTCAAAAGGGTAGAACATTATCTCCATGATAGCTGAAAACAATTTGTAACACAAAAAAGATTGTAGAAGGGTTAATTGTTGAAGTTGCATAATTTGAATGATTCTAAGTTATTTTTGGTTGGTGTTTCATTCAATTAGAAAAATTTCTGATAGAGTGGTATTATTTGGTTCTAATTTTGACGGTCACATGCAACATTGTAGGGATAAAGTTGTCCTTTTGAATTACGTTTATAAATTGGAATAAAATGTTCATATTTTATTAATTTATTCTTCGGTTACAAATATTAAAATAACATATATTAAATAAATATAAAATTTTAGAAATTCTAAAATTATTGTAAATATAGAAAGGATTGTCGTTTAATATTTTCATGTTGTATATATATTTCTTTAATATAGGTAATGAATAAATTCCTTTTTTGAAAACGTAAATTCAAAGATATTACCTTTTTCGGAAACATGAATAAATGTCACAATCAAACTAAAGTTCTTTGAATTCAAAGATATTTCTTTAATATATGTAACAAATAAAATTCTTTTTGTGAACATGAATACTTTTACAAAAATATTACCTTTTTTTGCAATTCCTTTTTAAATTTTATTATTTATCAAACTGCAACCTTTATTATAAATTTTTATAAAGGAATAATAAATATTTCATATAAATAACTATCATGTATTTTTCCAGATTACCCACACTAAATCCTTTGTTTATAATATAAATATTTACCCACGCTAAATAATATATTAAATCAATTAATAAATATTTATATATTGATAATTTTATATTATAATAATAAAATTATTGTAAATGCTTATATTCAATTTATTTTAATGAGAATTATTTGATTTAGTAAAATATTAAAAATTAATAACTATTGAAATATTTTATTAACAATAAACTCTCTATTAATTAGTCGTTGAAAATAATTAAGTTGTATTTTATTTTTGGAAATGCAATAATTATTCAATAGAATTTAGTTTCATGACAATCCTATCCCTAATTTTATGATTTATCTAAATGGCATCAACTTTTAAATATTTAAATTATTATTCGTAATGAATATTTGACATAGATAACTATCATGTAATATTTATTAAGGGTATCAATTCTCCAAAACATGGCATTTAAGTGATTGAAAAGTGTAGAATAGTTATTTCATATATATAAATCTATAAATATAACAAATATCTGTTTCAATAATTGATAAAGGATATAAGTTTTCCAATACAAAGGATATGAAATTTTCCGCCCAAATTATGGGCAATCTTGACAATTTTTTTTTTTACAATTATTGCGTTTACTCTCTTAATATAAACTAGTAAAATTAAAATTAAATGCGTTAACACTTGAAAAAGGAAAACTATGCAGTCAGATTAGTAGTGATATGTTAATTCTTTGAATTGAATATATACTATCAAATGCATTAACACTTGAAAAAGAAAAACACAATGCAAGACAATGCATTTAATAAATATTAAAATTTTAGAAATTCTGAAATTATTGTAAATATTGAAATGATTGTTGTATAATAATTTCATGACTTAACTATTAAGCAATATTTGTATTGAATATATCTATATATATATATATGTAACGAATAAATACCCTAATAGACGAAAATGACTAAACTTCTATTATAATATGTTCTTTTTGGGAACGTGAATACTTTTACAAAATATTACCCTTTTTGGGAATTCCTTTTAAATTTTATTATTTATCTAAATGCAACCTTTATTATAAATTTCATAAAGGAATAATAAATATTTCACATAAATAACTATCATGTATTTTTTCAAATTACCCATGCTAAATCCTTTATTTATAATATAAATAAATATTTAAGTATATGAATTATATAATTATCCAATACAATACATTTAAGTCATTAAAAAATATTGAAGGATTTAAATTATTGTGTAATAACCATTAGTGGTCAAATATGTTATTTAAAACTGAAAATGTCTGAATTCTTGGTACATGTAAAGGGAATTTATATCACTTTATTCAACAATTTAAATTATATGACAATATTAGAAGGTGAAACGCTTTTTTTGGAAAAATGGAGTGTATTAGTTATTTAGTTAATATTGTCTATTATTTATATATTTAGAATATTCAATATTGACTACTATTTATAGATATTCAATATTTAAAATACATTAATGGGAATCAATTGATTTAATAATATATTAAATCAATTAATAAATATTTATGTATTGAGAATTTCATATTATTATAATAAAAATTTTATAAATGTTTATATTCAATTTATTTTAATGAGAATTATTTGATATATTGAAATATTAAAAAATAATAAATGTTGAAATATTTTATTAACAATCAATTCTTTATTAACTATTCATTAGAAATAACTAAATTTTTTTTTTTTTGGGAATGTGATAATTATTCAATAAAATTTAGTTTAATGACAATCCTGTTTCTAATTGTATAATTTATTTAAATGGCATCAACTTTTTAAATATTTAAATTGTTAATCTTAATGAATATTTGACATAGATAACTATTATGTAGTATTTCTTAAGGGTATCAATTCTCCAAAAACATGGCATTAAGTGATTGAAAAGTGCATAATAGTAGTTTCAGATATATAAAGTTATAAATAAATAAAACAAATATCTGTTTCAATAAAGGACGTGAATTTTTTTGCCCAAATTTAAGGACAGTCTTAACAATTTCTTTCACAATACATTACTCTTTCAATATATACTATTAAAATTAAAATATTCTTAATAAATATTTGACATAGACAACTATTATGTAGTATTTATCAAGGTTCTCTTAATATTTTCATTTGGTCGAATTAATTAAGGTTTTCTATTCTTACATACAAAGTCATATATATATATATACATCCATGTTATTTGTAAAAATAAACAATTTTGTTTGATTACATACACATTATAATTAATATATAAGATGCTTACAAATTTTATATACCCAAACATATTTCTTCAATCATAAACTCATTGTTAATTAAACTTAACATCATATTTTATGTTTGTATTAAAATTAAATGTATTCAAATGCCTTTTCTTTTGTATGAAATAATTTCAAATTTATATGACTTTCATATAAAATTAATTTATTCATATTTGGTAATATTTAAATTCACACGATTTTGTGACAATGCACTGTTATTAATTTTTTCTAGCAATATAATGAATGCATATAACTTTTAATTCATCTAGAAATTACTTCAAATATCCCCCAACATTCGCCCGTGCATTGCACGGGTACGCGTTCTAGTATATATATAAATCAATTGACATAAATCTTGTGATATTACTTAATTTCAATTTGCTATAAATTTGAATTAGAGTATATATTAGTGTTGTCAATTAATTTGAATAATAATATATATCAGTATTATTAATTTGATGTTCAAATAATAAAAATTTATTGATCATAATTACCTTAATTATTATAATTATGCACTTTATGAATTAAAAAATAAATAAAAAACAAAAAATCATTTATATTTCAGTGGAAAAAATAAAATAAGGTGTTATCACATAATATTTGTCTACATGACAAAGTATTCTTTATATATATATATATATATTAAAAATAATTTATTATTTTAGTTTATTCATCCTAAAACAATGACGTGTATCATTCTCACCTTTTTTAAATTTGTAATTTATATTTTAATTTTTTAAAATTAATTTTGTATTTTTAAATTATTAAAATTTAGAAAACAAGATTACACGAGTTGGCTTATAGAGCAAAAGAAGTGGTAGGTATTGCTCCGTTGGAAGAGCAGGATAGTGGCACATGCGCATAGGTCTATGCTTTTTGAAAAAAGGAGGGTTGGGACATTAAGTTCGGGCGAAGTTTCCTCCCCTCCATGAACCCATAATTAGAACTTATTACTTCCACGTTCTCTCTTTTCTCACACACAACTTAAAATCTGTTTCTCATTGCTGAGTGAAACTTTTTTTTTTTCATTTTTTTTTTCCTCTTATCTTGGTCTTGTCATGAAATTTATATCTTCTCCTCCCTCTCTATACATATAGAGAGAGTAGATAGGGATATACATACAGGGTTTGCATGTTTTTCGTTGTCATTTTTTTGATCCCAACATCAGCAACTATAAGGGGGAAGGGATAACAAGAATAGGAAGAAGAGACAACCAATATGTTGCAGAGAGCTGCAAGCAATGCATATTCATGGTGGTGGGCTAGCCACATCAGAACAAAGCAATCAAAATGGATGGAGCAAAACCTCCAAGGTCAGCTTTTTCTCATTTTGTTGCTTGCATTCAAACAAAGGATGGATGGTTTCAATTCAACTTTCCAATTCTTAACATAATTTAATTGTTTGGTTTGATCTTAATACGACATTATCTGCTAGCTAGTGCCACATGGTTTGATACTTTGAGCATGGAAATTTTGTAACATATTCATATGAGAGAGATTGAAATGCCCTGCGTTGTTTTCACTCGTCATGAATGAATAAGCATGTAGGATTTGGATGATCTGTTAGTTAATTATTGAATAAAACCTTCAAATTATGTTTTCCTCACGCGCAAATAGAATGGCATATATATGACTGCAATCAGAAGATTCAACTGATGATGTGACCAATGCGGTCTGTAATCATGACTTGATGTGATTGTAGCAGCCACTGCAATTTAAAACCTTGATGATGGACGTTCATTTTCTTACCAGAAAATTAAAGTTAAAATTTTCTTCAACAATTGGCAACCTTATGCCATTGTATGATCAACACATCCCACTTATATGGGCCTATAATATAAGTATGTACTTGTCAAACTGAAATTTACAAGAAAAACTGCAGATATGGAGGAAAAGGTGCACAATGTTTTGAAGCTCTTAGAGGAAGAGGGAGACTCCTTTGCCAAGAGAGCAGAAATGTATTACAAAAGGAGACCAGAGCTGATAAATTTTGTGGAAGAATCATTCAGGGCATACCGTTCTTTAGCTGATAGGTATGATCACATATCAACAGAGTTGCAAAATGCCAACAACACCATTGCTTCTGTGTGCCCAGATCAAGTCCCATATATGGATGATGATGATGATGATGCATCACCTAGACCAAGGACCCCGAGAAAAATGCCAGAAGGGTGCAAACCAAATATTCCAAAGGTTCCAAAGCCTCCGCTTAGAGATTTAAAAAGTGTCATAACAACAGCCACAAAGAAACTCAATCCCAAGAAGGTAGCCCCCGCAGCTGCAGCTCCTAAAGTTCCAAAATCTGGATTGAGCAGAAAGGAGGCACTTGAAGAGATTGACAAGCTGCAGAAAGAGATTCTGGCATTACAAACTGTGAAAGAGTTTGTGAAGAGTTCTTATGACAATGCCATTGCCAGGTACTGGGATACTGAGCAGCAGATCAAGGGATTACAAGAGAAAGTGTCCAATTTGCAAGATGAACTTGGAGAAGGTAGTATTGTGATTGATGATGAGGAAGCCCGGTGTTTGATGGCACAAGCAGCTCTTAAGTCATGCCAAGAGACATTGTCACAATTGGAAGAGAAACAGGCTGTATCACTTGATGAGACCAAAATTGAGTCCAAAAGGGTAAAGGAAGTGAGGGAAAAGTTAAGTTCTCTCATGAACGAATTCCATTATGATCAAACCAATTCCAAAGAGCCAAGGGCCAAAAGAGATGTAAAAGAAATGGCGGGAACAAAGGACTTGGATGAAGATGTGGACAAAATGACTCAGCAGAGACAGGAGTTAGAGTTATTGCAGGAGAAAATAAAAGAACACTTTGAGGCTGGATCATATTCAACTCTAACTGTGAAAGATATGGCAGAAAATATTGATGCACTTGTGAACAAAGTTATCAGCTTAGAAACTGCAGTTTCTTCCCAGACAGCTCTCGTGAAGAGATTAAAAGTAGAAACTGATGAACTGCATTCCCTGATTCGAACTCTAGAAGGTGATAAGGAAAGTTTGATCAATGATAAAGCTAAATTGAATGAGCAGCTGAGAGAAATGGATGAAAAGCTGCATGAGGTACAGGATCTAAACCAAACTGTTGCAGACCAAAATAGCAACCTCCAAACCCATTTCACTGAAGCACATTGTAATCTTGATCATCTCTCGGAGAAAGTCCAAAAGGTGAAGCCAGATGAGGGAGATGAGGTCAGGGAAACATCACTAACAGAAAGGAATTCATCAAGAGAAGCTGAATCTGAACATGATTTTAAAAGACAAGATGCATCGAATCAAGACAGTGTGTTATTGAATGATGAGATGTCCAATAAGGAGTATAAGGTCACTGCTGTGGTAGAAGATACTGCAAGTTCAGATAAGGAGCTTAAGGTTGTTGAAGTGGGAAAAGACAGTGCAATTCCAGATAACATGCATAAGGTCACTGGTTCACAGGAAAATGAAGTTAAGGTCACCGATTCACTAGAAATGAAAGAGGAAACCCCAGTGGAAAACAAATCTCCAATAGAGTTGAAAGAAAGAGAGAAGTCCCTGGATTCTAGCAATCGTGATATTACAAAATCAACAGATGCTTTGAGAACTACTGCTGGAAATCAAGTCGTCCAACACCAGGCAAGCAAAAAGGAAGAGGGTTCTATAAAACAGCAAGAAAATGATTCTAAGCTAGTTTCATCTGAGACAGTGACTACTCTTAATGGTGATTCCCAGGAGCAGAGAGTGACGCGAGAAGATGAATCTGATTGGCAGCAATTGTTGAGTGGAATGAGGGATAGGGAACAAGCTTTGCTGTCAGAGTATACTAATGCACTTCGAAATTACGATGACATGAAGATCAAACTAGCTGAAGTAGAGAAGAAAAATCAAGATGCCCTCTTTGAGTCATCTTTGCAGTTGAAAGAACTGAAGACTGCTAATGCCGTGAAAGATGAAGAAATTAGACTCCTACGTCAGAAACTAGGCCTCCTGCAGAAAAGCTTGGAGGGAAAGGAGGACCTGGGAGAGTTAACTTCAGTGCAGCCACCACCAGAACATGACATTGAGGAAATTTTAAAAACTGAAGAACCTGAGCCTACAACATCAGCCATTGAAGAGAAGTTCCGGATGAACATTGATGAACTTCTAGAGGAGAACCTAGACTTCTGGTTAAAATTCAGTACTTCTTTTACTGGGATACAGAAATTTGAAACCACTATAAAAGATTTGCTGAGTGAGGTATCAAGAATTGAGGAAAAATGGAAATCGTCAGAAGGCAGTAGTAGCGCAAAATATTCTTTGAAATCAGATGCAAGACCACTTTATAAACACCTTGGGGAGATTCTAAATGAACTAACAATGTGGTTGGAAAACAGTGCATTGTTGAAGGAAGAACTTCAATGTAGATTCTCGTCCTTGTGTGAAATCCAAGAAGAGATAACCACGGCACTGAAAGCCAGTGCTGAAGATGATGATTTCAAGTTCACCAGCTATCAAGCAGCCAAGTTCCAAGGTGAGGTTTTGAACATGAAACAAGAGAACAACAGAGTTGCTGATGAACTTCAAGCAGGTCTAGATCTAGTAACAACTCTCCAACTTGATGGTGAGAAGGCTCTTGCAAAGTTGAATGAGCGATTTGGGCTCTCAAATTCTAAGAAAAGCCAGAGAACTTCAGATTCCCAGAGCTCGGTTCCTCTGAGGTCATTTATCTTTGGTGTCAAACCAAAGAAACAAAAACAATCAATCTTCTCTTGCATGACCCCTGGAATGAATAGGAAATACCGTGGTTATAGAGGATAAAGCCATATGTAAAATATTTGTACTGCATTTCTTTAATTTTTATCATCTTCTACAAAATTCCTATATTGATTTCATTAGATAGTGTATTGAGATTTGAGTGTCTCTTTTGTGCTTGTCATAAATTGGCAGGAAGTATTACCAAATGTAGGCTCCAGTTTGCCATTTGTATTTTGAGCCTTTCTCATCATATATGTCAATGACTCCTTGTTCTGTGTTAGAAATGTTGTTTTCTAAGTACCAAACTTTCTATGAATAAAATCTTGTGAAGGAAGCTTTAGGCTTTTAGCTTGAAGTAAGATTCTGATATGTTTTTTATTGATGTCACTCAAGGTGTATATACACAGAATGACTTCTGTTCTTAATTCCTATTCTACAATGTCTCCATGATTATAGGACATTTTGAATAAAAAATAATTATACAGAATCAGGATAATTATAAAAAAGATAAAGCTACAATTGAGTGCAATGACTAATCAAATCTGATTGATTATATCACAAAGCGTAGTGACACCACTCCTATTTGCTAATAATAGCCTTTATTTCACTTACATAGTGTTTGGTTGGAGGGAAATGGAGGGGAGGGGAGGTTTTTTATTCTAAATTTTTCTTGTTTGGTTTAATTTTTAGGAGAGGCGAGGGGAACGGAGGGGAGCAAAACCCCCCCTCACCCAATTTAAGCGAAAGTGAATCTAATTTTTTTTTAATAGTTTGACTAAAACATTCCCTCCCCTTGTGAACCAAACAAGGATAGAGTTATTTCTCCTCCCTTCTCCTCTACTCAATTGAACAAAATAGAATACAATGAAGGTTATGTAACACTGAGCTGAAACAAGAAATTTGCAAAACAAAAAGGAACAATTAGGGATAGAACAGGTTGAAGAAGCAACTCTCTCATTTATGAGTGAATAAGACTTTTCACATATGATGAAATCACCCTTGCAAAGGAACCTTTAGCCATGACTTTTGTTGTATTTAGAACTATATCATTACATAAAGATCGAGCATAAATTGTTGGAAATAATAATTAAGAAAATGAAAGGTTGTGAGTTAGTGTTAGAAGGTGAAGGGTTGTGAGTTAATTTGTATTAAGGGACATTATTCTTATGTAATCACTAAGTATTTAAAGGGTTAATGACATTATATCCATTTAGTGTGTGAATTGAAAAGTCATGTAATGGGTTAGGATTACTCTACCATAAATAGAGTACTAATCCATGTATCTTGTGTGCCAAATGCAATACATTCTCCTCTATTTTCTATAGTCTCCTCTCTACTTTTTCTAACAAAGTGGTACTAGAGCTTAGGTTCTAGGAATTAAGAGAAACACTTAGTGAGTTGAGAGATGGAAAGCAATGGCTTAAACTTTCTTTCAATTCCCTTATCTCACCACTGGGAATTATGATAATTGGTGTTGTCACATGAAAGCCTTGCTTGGTTCCCAAGATGCTTGGGAAGTTGTGGAGAAAGGTTATACCCAACCTGAAAATGAGGCTACTTTGTCACAAAATAAGAGGGAGACTTTGTTGAGGATGAAGAAGAAGGATCAACAAGCACTTACCTTCATCTATCATGGTTTAGATGAAGCCATGTTTGAGATGGTGTCCAATGCATCCACCTCCAAAGAAACTTGGGAGATTTTGAAGACCTCCCTTGAAGGTGTTGACAAGGTAAAGAAGGTGCACCTACAAACTTTACGCGGAGAGTTTGAATCCTGGTGTATGAAGAGTCCAAGTCATTTTTGATTTTGCAATAAGGTGGTGATGGTTGTAAACCAAATGAAACATTATGGAGAGAAGGTGGAAAGAGTTCATGTGGCAGAGAAGATCCTTCGTTCTTTAATTACAAAATTTGATTTTGTGGTTTGTGCAATTGAAGAGTCAAAGGACTTAGAATCAATGATTGTTGACCAATTGATGGGTTCACTTCAAGTATATGAAGAAAGGTTCAAAAGAAGAAATGATAAGCCTTTAGAGCAAGTCCTCAAAGCCAAAGCTTCTTTGAAAGAAAATGGAGGAGAAAAAAGCCATCGAAGACTTGGTCATGGAAGAGGACATGGATGTAACCAAGGAAGAGGAAGAAGGGGAGGAAGAGGAGATCGTGACAATTTTGATAATAATGAAAGGAGTCATCAACACACTAGAGGTTGTGGAAGAGGAAGAAGTAGAGGCAATTTTGGTAGAACAAATGAAAGGAGGTATGATAAATCTAATGTTAAATGTTATAATTGCCATAATTATGGCCATTTTTCTTGGGAGTTTAGAACCAATGTTGAAGAAAAGGCTAATCTTGTTGGTGACAAAGAAGGTGAAGAGCCAACACTATTGCTAACACTTAATAATGAAGAGAATGATGATAAGTGCTTATAGTATCTTGATAATGGAGCAAGTAATCATGGGTGTGGTTACAAGGAGAAATTTGTTGAGCTTGAAGAAAAGGTGAAGGGAAATATTTCCTTTGGTGATTCTTCTAAGGTGCAAATCCAACGGAAATATACTATTTTAATTTTCTTAAAAGATGGTATTCACAAATTAATCAAGGATGTCTATTATGTTCCTAAACTAAGAAGTAATATTTTGAGTTTGGACAACTTGTTGAAAAGGGGTATGAAATTTTCAAGAAAGATAATTGTATGTGGCTTAAAGATCAAAATTCTAATTTGATTGCTAAGGTTTTTATGTCAATAAATAGAATGTTCACTTTAAGCATATAGACCAACGAAGCAAAATGCTTAAAGACTAGCATAAAATATGAAGCATGGTATTGGCATAAGAGGTTTAGTCACTTGAATTTTGGAGCACTCAAGACCTTAGGAGATGAGAAGATGGTGAAAGGGATGCCTCACATCAACCATCCTAATCTATTGTGTGAAGCATGTCTCCTTGGTAAGCATGCAAGAAGAAGTTTTCCCAAAGAAGCCGAATAAAGAGCAAAGGAGTCTCTCCAACTTATGCACACCGATGTGTGTGGTCCAATTGATCCTCCTTCATTTAGTAAAAATAAATATTTTTTGTTCTTTATTGATTTTAGTAGAAAGACTTGAGTGTATTTCTTGAAGTAAAAATATGAGACATTTGTAATTTTTAAAAATATTAAAGCTCTTGTAGAAAAGGAGAATGGTTATGTAATCAAGGCTCTAAGATCTGATAGAAGTAGCGAATTCACATAAAAAAAATTCAATGATTTTTATGAAAAGAATAGGATTAGTCAGCCTTTAATGATTCCTAGAACCCCAAAACAAAATGGGATAGCGAAGAGAAAAAATAGAACCATTCTTAATATGGCTAGATGTATGTTGAAAGCCAAATCTATGCCCAAGGAATTTTGGGCCGAAGCTATTTCATGTGCAATTTATTTGTCTAGCCCACCACTCTCCTACAAGGAATGTTAAAGGCCAAACACCTCAAGAAGTATGGAGTGGAGTGAAGCCAAGAGTTGACCATCTTATAGTCTTTGGGAGCATTGCATATGCTCATGTGCTCGACCAAGGAAGATCCAAGCTTGATGATAGAAGTGTGAAACATGTATTCATTAGCTATGATGCAAATTCAAAAGGCTACAAGATGTATAATCCAAATAGTGCAAAGATTATAGTAAGTAGAGATGTAAAAATTTGATGAAAAGGAGACACGAAATTGGCAGAAGAAGAAAAAAATTATGATTTTTTCCTATATTTTGAAGAAAATGATCAAGAAGTTAGCACCAAATGAGTTTTCTGCTCCACCTCCTTCACCAACTCCTTTGATTCATGAAACCTTATCTTCTGAAGGGAGTTCAAGTGAAAGGCCAAAACAAATGAGAAACATTCAAGAGATATATGATGAAACTGAAATTATAAATAATTTGTTTTGTCTTTTTGTTGACAGTGAACCTATAACTTTTGATGAAGCTATGAAAGACAAAAGGTGGAGACAAGCCATGGAGGAACAAATCAATGCCATCAAGAAGAATGACACTTGGGAGTTATCAAATCTTCCTAAGGGTCATGAAGCAATTGGAGTCAAGTGGCTGTTCAAGATTAAGAAGAATGCTAAGGGAGAAGTGAAAATATACAAAGCAAGGCTTTGCTAAAGGGTACAAGCAACAACATGGAGTTGATTATGATGAAATGTTTACACCAGTTGCTAGTATGGAGATAATTCGTGTTCTTATCTCTTTTGCAGCTCTAATAGGGTGGAGAATTTTTCAACTTGATGTCAAATTGGCTTTCCTAAATGGCTATCTTGAGGAAGATGTTTATGTTGAACAACTAGTGGTCTTTGTTGTCAAAGGGCAACAAGAGGAGGTCTTACAATTGAAGAAGGCGTTGTATGGCCTAAAGCAAGCACCAAAGGCATGGAATAGTTGCATTGACAAATACTTTCAAGACAATAATAGGTTTGTTCATTGCCAACATGAGTATGCTCTTATGTTAAGATTTTTGATAATGGTGATATTCTCCTTGTTTGTCTTTGTTTGGATGATCTTATTTTTACTAACAATAACCCAAATTTGTTTAAAGACTTCAAGAAAGCTGTGTCTTCTAAATTTGAGATGATAGATATAGAGCTCATGTTCTATTACTTGGGATTAGAAGTGAAGCAAATGGAGAGTGACATTTTTGTTTCTCAAGAAAGCTACGCAAAGAAAGTGTTAGATAAATTTAAAATGTTTTGATTGCAATATTGTGAACACATCTGTGGAAGGTAACTAGAAGTTATCAAAGTTTAATGGTGGAAAGAAGGAACATTTTATTCAAGAATCTTGTAGGAAGCTTGAGGTACTTAACAAGTACAAGGTTGGATATTATGTATGCAGTTGGTGTTGTGTGCCATTTTATGGAGTCCCTTACTTCTACTCATATGAAGGCAACAAAGAGAATTATCTGTTACCTAAAAGGTACAGTTGATTTTGGCCTGTTTTACTCTCTTAATGAGTTCAAGCTTATGGGATTTTGTGATAGTGATTTTGCAGGAGAAGTTGATGATAGAAAGCACTATCGACTTTGTGTTTTTGTGGGTGATTGGGCTTTTACTTGGAATTCTAATAAGCAAGCCATTGTTAGACTTTCTACTTGTGAAGCAGACTATGTGGCTGCAACTTCTGGCACATGTCATGCTATTTGGCTAAGAAGATTGTTGAAGGAGTTTAACATGAACATAAAGGAGAGTACAAAGATTCATATTGATAATAAGTCCACACAAGTTCTTGCTAAGAATTTGGTGTTTCATGAACGAAGCAAGCACATAGACACAAGGTATCATTTCATTAAAGAATGCATTACCAAGAAAGAGGTGGACCTAATTCATCTGAAGACACAAGATCAAGTTGTAGATATTTTAAGCCCTTCGAGTTTGAAGATTTTAGAAGATTGAGAGCAAGACTTAGCATGCAAAAACTTTTTGAGAATTTTCTAATTAAGGGGGGATGTTAGAAATAATAATTGAGAAAATGAAAGGTTGTGAGTTAATGTTAGAAAGTGAAGGGTTGTGAGTTAATATGTATTATGGGGCATTATTCTTATGCAACCACTAAGTATTTGAAGGTTGTTGACATTATGTCCATTTAGTGTGTGAATTGAAAAGTCATGTAATGGGTTGGGATTACTCTATTATAAATAGAGTACCAATCTGTGTAGCTTGTCTGCCAAATGCAATACAATCTCCTCTATTTGCTATAGTCTCCTCTCTACTTTTTTTAACAGAAATGTGACAGATACTATAGAAATATAATCATTCGCTTGGTTGGTTGGTCAATTCTTAAAATTGGAACCTTTCAAATTATTAATCATTCATCAGTTCCACATTTGCCTCCTTCTTTTTCCCCTATAAAACTCGTTAGATTTGAATTTCATTATTTGTTAACAGAAGCACAGACAAGCATGTAATGTAAAACAATTTAAATATTTTTAGTGATATCAATGGGACATAAAAGAATGAAATATAACTTTTTTTTGGCTCTCAACCTTAGCACATGAAAGAGAGGAGAGGAAGAGATTTTCTTTCACTCAACTTAACTTCATCTCAATTGATTTGATACATTGCTTCAATCCAATATTTATGGGTAAATACATATAAGAACTAGGGAGGGTGAGTCATAGCACAACGGTAAAGTTACGCCTTAATGACCGGTTGGTCATAGGCTCGAATATGAAAACAACCTCTTTGCATATGCAAGGGAAAAGGTTGCGTATGATAACTCTCCCTCATACCTTTGCAAAATGAGGAGCCATTAGCAATGGGGTACGTTAGTTTACATATAAAAACCAAGTTAAAAATATACTTAACGATGAAGTAGACCCATTAATGAAGGAAAAATAAACTGTGTGGTGGTTTGGATTAACTTTGTGTAGATTCTTAAGTGGAGCCCATTTCGACAATTCAGCTTGCAGGTTCAGCAATTTGATTTCTTTATATATTTTGACTTTGCAACCCAGGCGTCGAATGACACACGTTTTAATGTAAAATTTATAGTTAAGATTATTTTAAACATATATTTCAATCATATTAATAATTTAAAATTTATTCTACCAAAATCAATTCTAATAAAATCTAAGTGTGTTTGAATGAGCGTTGGTAAAATTAATTTTAAATAAAATTAATTTTTCAAAATTAATTTCGGTTAAAATTAATTTTAAAATAACTTGATTTATGTTTAAATACTTTTACTTTTAAAGCAAGTTAGTAATCAAATTCAATATAAATTTTTTGATTGCAAAAATCACCTAAAGTTACTGCAACCTAAAATCAATTATGAAGCTAAAATCAATTCTTCAATGTAAAACCAAACATATAAACATTTACTTAAAATCATATTAACTGATACTTCAACATGATTTTAGAAAATAAAATGTAAAACCAAACATGCACTAAAACACATTATTTGGCAGAAATCAAGTTGTGTTTATCATATAGTGTTCATCAAAATTCGTGCGACACTTATTCGTACGATTAAGCATTTTCCCTTCTTTATATATATAAAAAAGAAGCATTTTTCCTTTAATAATAATAGCGACGTGCTTTCAAGTACACGTTTTTTATTTAGGTACCTTTTCAAGTACTCTTATATATAACACTTAATGCTCTTTCAGTTATTCCAATCCTCAACTCAATTACTTATATATACTAACACTTAACGGTCTTTCGATTATTCCAATAACACCCGTCAATTATTCAAATAACACCTCTGAAGCTATATGGGCTCCCCTTCCACAGACTATGTAAAGGGCAACGTGATGCATCAACTCCTGCAGTACAGAAAACAAGAATAAATAAATAAACATTGAAAAAATTCATCCATTTTATCACAAATGTTTGTTTGAATTTTTAAATTTGTCATGTAAGATCAGCATGACAATTACTTGTAATTTGACGGTCACAAAGACACAAACCATGTTAGTGCTGACACAGAAGTTATTCCCTAGCACTACATATCATGGAAACTACGGGGATAAGCTCAGATTTTTTGTTTACCAATAGGAATACTATAGATAGGTTATAAGCTTCAGAAAGAAAGCACAAAATTTTCTGAAGACATCCTATCAACCAAAACTGAGAGCTTAGCACTAATAGCAGATAACCTGTTAGGGGGTGTTTGAAACTTGAAAACATCTAAATATTGAGACTATGTGTATTAAATTTACTTCCAGGCTATTGAGATTATGTTTATCATTTCTGTAATACAAGTCAACTCTGAAAAACAATATAGGTTTAATTGCACTTTGTGCCATCCAAGTTTTATCATTTTGTAAATTTTGCCACCGTATTTTTTTTCTCTCGCATTTTGCCACTCTATTTTTGAAATCTAGTGAATTTTGCCCAATTTTGTGAATTTTTATTTAATGAACAATTGATGATTAGACAAAATTTGCAAGATTTTAAAAATAAAGTGACAAAATACAAGAGAAAAAAAATATGGTGGCAAAATTCGAAAAATGATGAAATTTGGGTGACACAAAGTGTAATTAAGCCAACAATATATTAGCAAGGTCTGCAATAATCACAAGTTCATAACCAACACTAAAAATAAAAGCAGAATTGTCTTCTGACTCTGAGTGCTGAAGTTTAGGCAATTAAGATATAAATTCAAGCAAAGCAACATTAAGATAATCAAGTGTTCCACCAAAACCCAAACTTCAATTTGACCAAGTACCTGTGGATGGGATACAAGATCCTTGTTTGTTTTGGCCACATGTAATGGCAAATCGTAAGTAGTACAAGCTTGGGAAGACACGATAACATTTTCCAGAGGAGGAAGAAAACCACGGTTTCTTGCAGACAAGACAGAACAGACAAAATCCAGCACGCATACATCAGTGCATATCCCAGCAACCAAAATCTGTAGCAAGAAAAACTCAGACCCTAAGAACCTAAACAAAAATCTCTGAACTGAATGCAAATAATATCCAAAAATCATTCAACAAGTCTAGACAATTTTGATGTAGAGACAAATAGAAAAGAACACATTTAATTTTGACACAGTAACAGTGTAAAAGATTTTAATATGTTGATTTAGAGCAAATTTTAATCCTTTTAGTTTTTAATTTGACTTTTGGTCTCTATAAAATTTCTTTTTTTTGGGGGGGGGGGGAGTGGTGTTTAGTCCCCCCCATACTTCTATTTATTTGGCTTTTTTCCCCTACCAGTAAGTATTAATTCTTGTATTTTTCATATATGTGAGTTTTAATTTCTATAGTTTCTATATATCAAAAGTAAATTGTCCTTATATATTATAAAGAATCGGTTCCTGTAGTTTAACTTATTAAGAAATTGGTTACTAATATAAAACTATAGGGATTTATACCGGTGAAGAAAATATATATAACTAATAAGATAATGAGTAAAAGTAAAAACTATAACACCAAAATCTACCTTACAGTTTAAACCCAGTGTCTTACACCAACTGTTTCAAAAATTAAAAGTTTCTACTGTAACCTTAGTTACTCCAATAACTTACCATTTCCTGTTTAAAATTTCTACACTAACAGAGAATCAAATTGAGAGGAAATGCTTACTTGTTTTATCTGATTATTTTTCACCCAATCAATGAAGACATTAGAGCCATCTTTCTCAATTGACCCAAGGAATCCATCGATGCATTCTTTTTGCCTGAGCGTTGCATTTGGGTCATTTTCCAACCACAGGAGATCTTCAATTAAGAGGAAACCAAACCAAACCAAACCAATAAGCACATATCCTCAAACCAACCCAATAGTTGTAATGAACTCAAACCATATTACAGAGAGAAAACGTCATGGTAATGTTCAGCACACAAACAGGATGAGACAGAAAATTTATTTTGTTCCACTCTGTACGGTTCACCGACAAACTGTTTCACTTTTTAAACACACCAAACTTAAAATAAAACCTGTATGTTCTGTCACCTACCATTCTAACACGTCTCTACTAAAAACAACCCCCAACTAAAACATCAATATAAAAAGAGGAAACAGTCTATGCACTGTTAGTATAAAGAATTTTTATACCATGACAATTGTATATATGGAAGGTCAGTTAACTTTTATAATAATAATTTTAAAAATCATACTTATCATGAATTCTTATTATTTGACAATGTGACAGCGCATAGAAATTAAAATCATAAAACAAAGAGTTTACTTTTCATGATATTTTTATGCTCTTCACAAATTAGAAAAATGAGTAAATTACATTGACACTCCTAAGGTTTCATCAAATTTCTTCTGATACCCTTTCTTTTTTTACCTCTACAGTAACTCTCCTTAATTGTTTGAAAAACATTACACTAACACCTCTTAATTGTTTGAAAAAAAATAAAAAATTACACCATAACCTTATAAGGGAGATTGCTGTAAACGTTAAAAAAGCAAGGAGTTATATGCAATCTCAAGAAACTTAAGAGACTGTCAGAATAATTTACTCTAGAAAAATTGACAATTTTATCATATATAATAATCTATTATTGGATGAAAAAGAAATTACCAGGAACCAATTTTACTTCATCTGATCCTATAAGACAGTGTGGTGGATAAGGGGGTTCGGGTTTGTCGGGGTGATGGCAATCAAGGAAAGCAAAAATTGGCCACTTTCTCTCAGAGAATGCTTTGGAAAGTGTCACTGATTCCTTCACCATCTGAGAAATTCGCTCATCTGGTTCTTTCGGCGCCTACACAAGGTCACAAGGGAGAAAACCGAAATTGTGTCACATAATATTGTAAACCAAGTGCAACAATATTATAATTAACTAGACAACAAGCACATCAAAAAATGCCAACAAAACAGACAAAGGGAGGATCGTGGTTCATGGAATGGTTTTGCCAAGTTGCCAAAATAAATAAATAAATAGATAAAGTGAAATAATATTTACCAAATTACCAGCTCCAACCGTGCAGAAGCCATTGACAACGTCGATGAGGACGAGGCCGGTTTTGATGTCTCCAGACAAACTCAGAGGTTGTTGCTTCACGGGGATCTCCTCTCTCACCTGCTCAACAGTGTTGGAAGAAACCATGTTTCTGGGGCCGTGTTGTATGAGGCAAGATGGGATGCGAAATAAGACCTTGACCAAAGCACATTATTATAAGGTGAGAATCTTTAATTATTAATTAAATATTAATAAGCCCTCATTTTCTCGGGGGACCACCAATTTGACTTGATGTAAAATGTCATTTGTTTCCTTCTGGACGCCTTAATAGGAGCCGTTAATCATACGCCCCCAATTGGATTGTTTCTATTGGATTATGAACTATACGAGTGAACTAGTTGCAACTAGGCAGCTGAGGGGGAGGGTGGGAAGGAGTTGAGTTGGGTTTATATGTGCTTTTACTCGATTCAAAATTTCGATAGGGTATTTAAATATGAACTTGATTTGATTAAGATTCGATAACATATAAAATAAGATTGAGCTAATTCAATTTGTTAACATAATATATCAATTTTAATATTATGTATAATTAAATTATACAATAAAAATTTAAATTTAAATAAAGTTATATTTTACACACACAGACATATATATACTATATACTATATATATATATAGAGGTGAGGATCTAGTTTTTTAAGAGTAATTTTTGGTAGAATTACTCTACTCAATAACTTTTGATATATATAAAATTTTAACAATCTAACCATTGAATATTTTAATATTATGTCAACGATCATACATACTAAATTTTAGCTAAATTGAACATTTGTAGTTAGTTAATCTTACAGTCGACATTTGCTCATAATTTAGAAAAGTATAATATACGTTGATTTAAATTTATTTAATGAAGTATCAAATAGTTTTCAAAGTTTATAAAAATTTGTAGATTTGATATACTCAATAAAATCTTTCAATTCAACGGTTGGATTGTTAAAATTTAATATATACTAAGAATTATTGAATGAAATAACTCTACCAATATATATATATATATATATATATATATATATATATATATATATATATATATATATATATATATATCAGTATAATATCATGTTTTATAAGACATTGGATAGGGTAGGTTAATCTAAAATAAAATTTGAACTCGTTTTCAAAATATATCAAGTCTAATTTCTAAACTTTTCAATATCAACTTCTAACTAGGTCAAATTAATAAGACCAGACGAGTTATACACACTTCTAATTACAACCACCATTACTAAGCCACAAATTAAGAGATCCTAATTACAACCAATGCGTGAATTGATGTAATTCATTTTTGTTTGGGATCCAGATTCCTTACAATTAGGAAATACACGCATTCACGCAGTTGGACAATCAAAATCATTAGATGGAAATTAAATGGTTCATTATTTCATATATTATCTGAGTAAATCTAACTTAAAATATACATTTAAAATATAAATCATCCAGTTGTACAAAGTTATTCAGTTCGCACAGCAGGTACGGTAACACTCCAAAGAAAAAATAAGTAAATATATATGTTGTTTTTGATAATATTGTTTGTACAGATCAATTTCAAATTTAAAGTCATTTCGACTCTTTTCAAATTTCACTTACCTCAACAGCCATTGATGTTGTCAGGTTAATTTGTTTAAAAATAAAAAGATTAAAAAACAACTAACAGTTAACGAGTAAGTACACCAAAAAAAGTTAACGAGTAAAAATTTAAATGAAAATAACAAGTTATTCAGATTGAAATTAATTCATACACTAACTCACATGAATGGGCTAAAATTAAAAATAAATAAAAGATTAAACGTGAGTTTAGTTTAACTTATTTATAAACATAGTTATTTTGTAAATTTAATTACTTATTAAGAATTTAATTTTTATATAATGTTAGTGTAAATATTTTTTATTGTTAACTAATTTAAAATTATTATGTATATAATTTTTAAAGTAATTATTACAAAAAATAAAAATCAGTATCATATATAAAATTTATAATTAAATAATAGTGTAAATTTTTTTACTTAAAAATATATTATAATTAAATTATTTTTATCAAACACAATGAGCAATTCAATCTTTTCAAAGAAAAATATAATTATAATATGATAATTAATCTACCTCATGCTATCCTTATACGGAATCGGATGAAACAATTTATATAAAAATAGAAAAATATGATAATTAATCAACCTCATCCTGTCCTTCTATAAAAATATACAATATGAAATATATCTAAATCCGTCATTTTCAAGGAGTTAAATCATTCCATCTGTGATTGTCCAGCTATTGTGTCATCTCTGCCGAGAGAAATTGGTAAACGAAATATACTACAAAAACAGTTTACAAAACAGGAATTTAAATCGATTTTTTTGAGTTTGATTTAAAAAAAATATGGTAGCATTTTTATAAATAAATGAAAAAATTTTAAATCGCTTACATAAAAATTGATTTAAAAAAATCTTTTTAAATCGGTTCTACTTATAATCAATTTAAAAAGTAAAACTTTTTAAATCGATAACATGAAAATCGATTTAAAATTTTTTAAATTAGTTCTTATGCAACCAATTTAAAAAGCCTTTTAAAATTTCAAATTCCTCTTTTTGAAAATCTCAAATCATACAACGTTTAAAGGCACTGCTCGACCTCCGTCAAAGCAAAATAATAGTGTTGATCACTCCAAAATATTTAAAAGTACCAAAAAGCCTTCTTTGCCGATGCAATGTCACCATCGATCACTCCACCATCATCGAAGAGATCTATAGCTTCATCAATTCGAATCCCGCTTAGTCTCAGTCTCCCTTCGAACCAGCCACTATTGAGAATGAAAATGAAAATTGAAATGGCTACTTTTTGTCTCAAATGGTTCGATGCTCTCGCCATTGATTGAGATAGAGCCCATGGAAGGATACGCTCTTTGGGAATGGCACCGGTGAGTCATTGCTATTTTTCTTTTGTTTTGTGAATTTGTTGGATCTCGTTTGGATTTGGTTAGATCTGTGATGATTTTACTTTTAGTTCAGAAGTTTGTTCATGAAGTTCAGCAATTAGGATTATGAATTGAGAGTGGGAAAGTTTGATCTTATTTGTAGAAAATGAATTAATAAATCAAGAGTGGGAAAGCTAGTTGAGCTGTGTTGCTATGATGTTTGATTGTAGATTGTGGTAGCCCTCTTTTAACTCGATTATAAAATAACCGAGTTAAACATACTTTTTAAATCGGTTTAACATCCAATTTAAAAAGTTTCCATTTTTTATATCAGCTATATTTAAATTGATTCATCAATCGATTTAAAAATTTTTTTTTAACTAATTTAAAAAGTGTTCTCCTTATTAGTTGAACTAAATTGCAAAAATTAATAGAATAGTTAAAATTAAATAAATTGAAAAATTAAAACTAAAAAAAGCCGTATTATTCTATTAATTAAATCATATATTTAATTTTAAAGATTAATATATACGTATATATATAATTTTATTTATAAAATTATTATATTAATTGTATATTTATAAATAACTATTTCAATATATTTTATAATTTATTAATTTTAAATTAGTTTAAAAATTAATTTTTAATCTTTTGATTTTTTTATTACATAATTATTGCATTTTATAGTGAAGAGTAAATTTTAATAAAGAATAGTTAGATTATAAATAAATAGTAATGAAATTGGAATATTTATTTAGTTGTATCTAAATTACATTTTACTATTTTAATATATTTTGTGGTTTATTAATTTTAAATTAGTTTAGTATTTAATTTTTAATCTTTTGATTTTTTATTACATAATTATTGCCTTTTATAGTGAAGATTAAATTTTAATAAAGAATAGCTAGATAGGAAAAAATAAAATAAAATATTCTTAATAAAATTATAAAATACAAAAGTAAACAATGTAGGTTAAACTTTTTAAAATGTTAATTGTGATATAGTGAAATTTCTTTTTTAATAGTTTACATTTAAAATTAGATATATTTGTTTTAGAGTTCTGGCAATCACTAATGAGATAAGATATTTAGTATTTTAAACTTTTTTTAATCATATTTATTATTTCTAGGTTTATTTATTATTTAAAACTCGCTTAAATATAAATTACTTTCGATTAGATTAGACTGGATTACATTTGAATAAAATCAAACGAATTATATAATAAAATAAGAAAATCAATGAGATTGGATTAAATGACTTTTTTTTTTTTTCAAAACCAATCTAATCCAGTTTACAAATAACCCTATTTCTATTGTTACTACATTTCAAAATCCATTTCACCTTCTTTTATTTCTCACGGTTAATTATTTATTTTTTAAACCATAGGAATATTTCGATAACAATTTTAATTCGTCATATGAAAGCTTATGGAGAATAGACTAAAGTACGAGTCTCACCACAAAAGACCATTTGACGAGTCCGTAGAATCGAGGTATGCGAAGGACACTGAAAATGAAGGCCATGGATCACACACTGCTTCCACTGCTACAGGCTTTGTTGTTGTCAACGCTAGTTTGTTCCACTACACTCAGGGTGAAGCCAAGAGAATGGCCAACAAGGCTAGAATCACCGCTTACAAGATTTGTCGGCAACTCGGGTGTTTCAATTACAATATTCTCGTTGTCATGAATGAAGTCGTCGCTGACGGGGTTCACATGATTTCACTTTTTGTTGGTGCAACTGGGTATGCTCCCCAATATTACCGTGATTCCATTACTGAGGTTGGGAATGTTTACAGAATCACTGGGTGTTGCTAGATGGGACTTAAGTTGCGATGAAAATGTTTCAGAATAACGGGGAATAACAAAAGGAGAGAGGGAGTGTTTTTTCTTGAATAAGAACGAATAGGAAGGATTGTGTGAGAGGGATGAAAAAGATGGAGATAATTTGGGAAAAGAAGAGTGTGTAAGATAATTAGAAATCCATTCTTCAGAAATTTTCTTGCACTTTTGGTATCTCTTAATTGTCTATTGTAATAATTCTTTGCCTAACATTTAATTTATCCACCCAATATTCTTTTTGGTCTTTATCTAAGGTTTAAGTGATTCTTTTCCTTTCATACAAATATTTCAATCATCATCATCGTCACTATGAATGTTATTATTATTATGATTATTCTTATTATTATGATTATTTTATTTATGTTTTTGTGATAAATATCTATACATATGTTCTTACATATAGACCCACATTGTATTTATTCCAATTATTATTTACCTAAGTTTTAATAAATTATGTTTATAGCCCAAAACGCAAGTAGCTTTCAGACGGTAGCTAGCATGCGAAATGTTAATAGGTCTCTCACGATGGGCAACGCCATTTGTGCCGTTAGATTAAGTTTGTGAAGATCTGATGGCTAGAATTTTATTGGGTGAATCAGTTCTTATGGGTTTTAAAAGAATTGTTAATTTTTTAAGTTGAATGCCACGTGGTTTTTTTTTTTTTTTAATTTAAGTAAATGCCACTTGCGTAGCCGAGGTGTTAAAAATTAAAATTAAAATTCTATTTTGAATGTATTCAGAGGAGATATCATCGTAACCCCCCTCCCTTCCCCTTTTTGAGTTTTTCACCACACCTTGCATCCTTTGGCCTTGCATCGTGTTTTTGACACTATTTGGAAGGTCATTGTCGCACTTCATGTTGCGCTATTCCCTTAACACTGATTTTGTGAGACAGTGTAGTTTTTTTGTCGTCCCTTAAAACTTTTATCATTTTGACGATGAACTGACATTTGGATGTTCTGCCACTGTTTGTATTGGAGAAATTGCGTGGTCGGATGTTCTTCATTCGTATTTGTAACCTAGTTTGTTATAGTAGTTTAGATTGGATAGTTAGTGGAGCATCGTAGTGAACATTAACTTATTCTTGGTCACTAGGTATAGAACCCTAGATCAAAAAGGGCGAACCCAGTATCCCTTTCCTCGCCCACCTATAAATCCACAACAATGTTTTTCAAAAGTTCATGGTTCATGCTACCACCACCTCCGATATGACTGTAGTTCATCACCCACATCGGCCAGGTATCCACTCCTACAATGCTACCCTTGAACACCCACTGACTACCAACGTACAAAATAAGTGTTAACATAGCAATTGCACACAACGCAAATGGCCAAATCTATGGAACGAAACACTAACAAATCAAACAACAACCTTCGAAAGGAGGAACTACAATGGGTCAAACAAAATATGATGTAAGCTTTGGTAACAAAAACAGGGATTTTAAGAGACACCGAAAAATGCGACGATAACCTTTGAAGCAAGGACAAAAAAATGGACAAACGGCAACACGATGCAAGGTGTGGTAGAGAAACTCAAGAAATCGAAAGGATGTAGGGGTTTCGACGACATCTGAGCATTCACCTTCGAATTTTAATTATATTTTTTAACACCTAGATTCAGCGTAGGGTGTTAGACGAGTGGCATTTACCTAAAAATAATAAAAAACACGTGGAATTCACTTAAAAAATGACAATGCTTAAAAAAACTTGGAGAACCGATTCCCCTAATTAAATTCCAGCCATTAGATCCTCACAAACTTAATCTAACAGCATACATAAAGTTTGCCATCGTAGGGAGACCTATCCACTTAATGCATGCTAGCCACAGTCTAGCTTTCATAAGGTCTAATTCTGTATTGTTTTGTAATTAAGTCTAATGAGAGGAATTATTTTGGTTTTTTTAATATGCCCAACACATTCTACAACTCATTCTTAATTACCACATGGGCACTTCTATTTCCATCCTCTTTTTTTTTTGGCTAAGTTCACCTTTTACTTTATCAAAATAGAGTCAAATGTCTATTTTGTCCTCATTTTAATTTTATTCTCTATCTTTATCTCTTCATCTCACCCCATCCCACTCCACTCTCTTTAGTAGTGGTTGAACGAACTCAACCTCGCACCTTTCCTCCCTTCACCTTCTTCTCCTGAACTCACCCTCATCTCATCCATTCACTTGCCACCATTATTGATGGAGTTTGTGTAACACCCTCAGGGGTATTACCGTAATTAGGTTTAGATTTCTAAGAACGAAAAAAAAAACTTAAAAAGGTAGAAACAACATACAAATGCTACTCATAAATATAATTAGACATTACATATGAACAATACAATAAAAAAGCATACATGTATATTACAACTTATCTATCACCCGAAGGTGTAGTAAAATATAAAGAAGAATATAAAAACACAACGTAAACTAGGCTACGTCTTCTTACACGTGACTCTAAACTTCATCTGCACATGTCTTCACCTGTATCTTAAAAAAGGGAAAACTTAAAGGAGTGAGACATAATGTCTCAGTGAGTGTTCTAAGGGTTCTACGGCTAGGTCTAACTCTTCTACTCAGACAACCTTCATCACTTATCTCTCATAGCTTTAGCCTCACTAAGTCTCCCATAATTCTCCATACCTATGGTCAAGTCTACACCTTTTAATAGTCAATACTTCATGTTAACTCCTCTCTCACTCTCACAATTGTTATACAAGCTTACTATTTCATTCTCAACCTAAGAACTCATCCTCATTACTTACATTTTCTTACCTAAAATCCTCTCTAGTATTTAAACCCTTCATGTTTAGATTTTACTCTTCTTCCTTTTGATATTCAAAGTTGTCTCGAGGGGTCAAGTCTAGGGCTACAGACATTCTAAAATACCCTCAACACTTCCTTAACACTTACTTTAATACTCTCATTTTGTTCTCTATTACTAGTCTCATACTTTTCTTTTACGCCATATAGGAATTCACCCTTTCTCTAACTCTATCACAACTATTATCATCCAATTATAACCCTTATAACACCCTCCTAGGGTCTTGGCTCTCACATATCCATAAGGTAGAAAAACAATCCTAATTACAAGCACACATTTATTTTACATCCTTTGCCTAATAACTAGACATACATCACATTTTGTTTTATGAAATAGGAACAACAGATGTGCATAATATGATCGCATATCCATAAATTTGACATTTCATCACAAGAAACAATTACATTTACACATGTGTACACACTACATCAATCACTCATGAAGAAGGTCACACAGACTTCACATAGTTATAGCGTAGCACACTTCAACATATCACTCTATAACAAGATGTATATGCATACTATGTTCCTAAATCACTACTCATGCACATGTGATACCAACTTAAACTTGTCAGAAAGTAGACTAGGATTAAATGCACGACTATAAGAAGCGTCATCGGTACCGATGCCTTCAGCTTTCACACCCTTAACTAGTATGATATCCCCCGACAACTAGTCAGGGTTACCTAGTTTTGCTAGTACGCCTCGGCTCCAAGGGATCAACATGGACCATTGGAGTTTTTCCAACCGGATAACCCCAAGGCTAGGGTTAGACAACCCATCACGGCCTCCACCAGCCAGATTCCTACATACTTTTCTCATCATATAACTTAAATGTTATGATGCATGGTCACATACAATGGTTACAGCTTTTCATAGGCTTTTATCATGAAACATTGGCAGAATTTCATATCACACTCAATTTTCTGAAGGCAAATAACAATCACACAATATAATCTCAATAAGGCATAAAAAAGAGAAGCAACAATGAGTTAAACATTACAAAAGAAAGTTCACTTTTCAAAAATAAGTCGCCTAGCAGCTATCTAACCTCACGTAGGCAGATCCGAGGTACGAATTTTGATTTCTTTGTCCTATTGTTTGTAGCTTTTAAATACTCCAAAACAAATAATTAAATTCTCACTCATTTCTTCTACCCTGATAATTAGTCAATCTAATCTATAAACTTTTCACTCACTCACAATCCTCTCAAAACTATCAAAACCCTAACTTAGGCATAAAGAAGGGAAAAGGTAAATAGATAAACAAGCACAACATAAAGGACAAGGAAGGACACAGGAGAGAGTACCCACCTTTAGAGACATGCAAAGCTGAGTTCTAGGGCTTGGGTTCTTTGGTTTTATTCCTCTTTTTCTCTTCCTCTTCTTCTTCTTTTTCTCCTCATTCTCCTACCTTCTTTCTTCTTCTATTTTGTGACGGCTAAACCTAATTCTCCTTCCTTATTCCCTTCTTATAACATATGGGTGGATATGTAGCTTAGTGGGCTTTAGCCTCTATTGGACCCTAGATGCTCTTTTGGGTTTTATGATAATATTCCTACTAATTTCTAATACTAAGGTATTAATAGTAATAATAACAACAACAACAACAACAACAACTACACAACACAATAATAATAATAATAATATAATAACTGCTACAACAACAATAAATATAATAATAACAGCAATAGAAACAATAATAATAATAAAAAGATATAATAATAATATAATAATAACAATAACTCTTAAGGTGTCTTTTATCCAATAGCACATGATACTAAGAGCTACGTCGTGGTTTTTTTCTAGTACCCGAAATTTGGGGTGTTACAGTTTACACTTCGTTCACACTGGAAACTTGTTGTCTCATTGTCTCACCCGTGAGTAATTTTTTTTCATAGATTCAATAGAAATGTTTTTTCGTTGTGTAACTTACACAATGGAAACATGTTTCCATTTTGTAACATAAAAAGTTACAAAATTGAAATATGTTTTCGTTTTGTGTTGATTATAAAATGTGTTTGACACTTGCTAATTGATTGTAGGATTTACATTATGGACCTAAGTTGGGGTACATGTTTTTTTGATAAAGTGAATATGCCAACTATTTGGGGGAATGTGATTGATGCAAGCGAGGATGCTTTTGAGCATTTGATAGAAGCAACCGATACTGCTTTAGGGAATACGACAAAAGTAAATGAGAAGTATATGATAGAAAGGTTGGATATGACCCCCAAGATATATTTCTTGATTATAGTGAATTTTTCACTACTATAGAAGTAAATTAAATAATTAAATGTTTAGTGTTGAAATTTTGCTTGATATTTATTATGTCTATGCTGTTAAACTAAGAAATGATTATTGGATTTAATTTTTTGTAGAAAGTGATGATTTGTTGAAGTGGGTTCGATAAATTGGTAAAAAGTGTGGATTTATTATTGTCATACAAAGGTTGAAGACATGACAAAAGAATACATTTGTCTTATTATCTTGCGAAAGGGGTGGAAAGTATAAACAACACAAAGAAATGTTAACTCACAAATCTACTGGAATAAAAAAATGCAATTGCCCTTTCAGACTGGAAAGGAAGTTTGTGAAAAATATTGGATGGAGACTTTTTGTACTTTGTAGATTTCATAACCACAATGCAGCCAAAACATTGTTAGGTTATGCATATGTAGGTCTGTTGAGTAGTGAAGAACAATCTTTGCTAGACGAAATGACCAAAAACATAAAGCCTAGTCAAATTTTACTGACAATCAAAAATCAAGACCAAATGAATGTCAGCACTATCAAAACCATATATAATGCACACCAAGAATATCGTAGACAGCAAAGAGGTCCTAAGAACTAAAATGCAACAGTTAATGAAGTTGATGAAACATGATGAATATGTCTACTGGTATAGAAGGTAGACACTAAAGATGTTGTTAGAGATATATTGTGGTCACATCCATATTCCATCAAACTTTTAAATGTATTTCTCATTGTGTTGATTATTGATACTACCTACAAGGTGAACAAATATCGCCTTCCATTAATGAAGATTGTTGGTATTACTTCAACTAAGATGACCTTTATGTGGCATTTGCTTATTTGGAATCTAAGCAAATAGATAACTTCACATAAGCATTAACTAAGGTGAAAGGATTGTTTGTAAAAGATGATGTATTACTTCAAGTCATTGTTACTGATAGAGACCTTATTTTGATGAATACATTGCAATCTATCTTTCCAAGTTCAACCAACTTGTTATGGCAATTTCATATTGCTAAAAATGTCAAAGCAAAATGCAAGATGCATGTGAGTCTCGTGGAAGAATAGGACTAAGTCTTGGATACTTGGAATGGTTGATGTAATCTCCTAATGAATATGTGTATGACCAATGCCTGATAAGATTTGAGGAGCTTTGTTCACACTTTCCCTTCTTTATTAACTATGTGAAAAATACATGGTTGATACATCGTAAGGAGATGTTTATCACAGAATAGATAAATCGAGCGATGCATTTTAGAAGTACAACAACAAATAAGTATTTGTAGTAAATGCTATATTAATTTGTACCTATATTATTTATAATAGTACACATTTTTTGACAATGCATATGTTTCCTAACAGGTTGAGGGCACACATGCAAGATTGAAGAGGTTACTTCAAGATAGCATGGGAGACTTGTGTGGTTTTGGGGATGCAATGAATCATATGTTGATATTGCAACACACTAAAATAAATGCATCATTTAAAAAAAGCATCAATGTATTGGAATGTAAGTTTAACAACAGATTTTACCAGAAACTACGAGGCTTTGTATCAATAGAAGTGCAAAACCTGATGTTTCGTAAATATAAACGTGTTGACATTATTGGTGTTGACAGTTATGCTTGTGGCTACACACCAAGAACTACACATGGACTATGGCACCCTTTACCCCAAAGCTAATTATTAAATAAATATTACGGAAATATAATATACTTTTTATTTGCCAAATAAACGGTAATTTAGAATCTTTCCCTTCACACGGTAAACGACATCACATGCACAACTCACATTCACCAAAACTCCATACAATACTTTACTAATTAACCAAAAGATCATAGTCCACAGTTGGCTATACAAGTCTTTGGAAAATAAACCAATTTAAAGAAGTAAAACTATTAATCTAAAGTTCAAAAGCTGAAATAATAAAAAATTAAGACCCCGATGTCATATTACTATCAGAGTTGACAAAACCCAAAGATACTGTAAAATAAACTATAATAAGGCCAAAGCCTTTACTGTAAGACTCCTCCTCAAGGTTCTGCTAGACGTCACCTGTGTATCACAGACATAGATAGAAAACACTAGAAAACAAGGGAGTGAGACATATCTCACATCATGCTTAAAGTATGACAACGAAGATAGGTAGAATACACATCACATACATAATCAAAATAACATTAATTTTCAAAATTCAAAACACACAAACATATGTAATGCAATACCTAGCTTCTACTTCTCATGCTCATATGGTACCAATTTAAGTTCATCTCGAAAGTAGACTAAGAGTAAGTGCACGACCAAAAGAAGAGTCATCGATACCGATGCCTTTGGCTTTCGCACCCTCAACTAGTATGATATTCTCTGGTGACTAGTTAGGGTTACCTAGTTTCGCCAGTATGGTCCGACTCCATGGGATAAGCATGGGCCATTGGAGTTTCCACACTAGGTACCACCTTCAAGGTTAAGGTTAGACAACCTATCTCGACCTCCATTAGCCAAATTCCTATACTTTCTTTCTTCACATGATTCAATGTCATGATGGACGGTCACATATAATGCTTACAGCTTTACCCAGTTTCGCCAGTATGCTCCGACTCCATAGGATCAGCATGGGCCATTGGAGTTTCCACATTAGGTACCACCCCCAAGGCTAAGGTTAAACAACCCATTTCAGCCTCCACCAGCCGAATTCCTACATACTTTCTTTCTCTACATGATTCAATGTCATGATGCATGGTCACGTACAATGCTTACAACTTTTCATAGGCTTTTATCATGGAACATTGACATAAGTTCATATCACATTCAGTTTTCTCAAGCTAAATAACAATCATAAGGTATAAACTTAACAAGGCATCCAAAAGAAGCAACAATGAATTAAAGATTGCAAAAGGAGTTCATAGACGTAAAAACGAGGGAGGAAGAGATTCAGACATGTGTTTTTGACTAGCCAATGTCACACGCACCCGAGGGGACAAGAGGGTCGCCCGGCTCACTTCGCCTAGTGGGTTGTGTATCCTATCCGACGGGTCAACACGCCTGATGGAAAATGCAGTTGCCCTATGCAAGCACAGAGTCTAGTTTTTGAAAAATAGTCACTGAGTGGCTATCCAACCTCGCTAGGTGGGTCTGGGGTTCAAGGTCCAAATTTTAATTTGTTTTTCCTATTGTCTTTGGCTTCAAAACAAATTCTCAATTACTTCTTCTACCTTGATAATTGGTCAATCTAATTTATAAATTCCTCACTCACTCACAATCCCCTCAAAACTCGTTAAATCTCTAACTTAGGTACAAAGGGAAAAGCAAAAGCAATCCATGACGGTCCATAATAAATTAAACATAAAATTTTCATAAAGCACATCAATGATTTGGAAAAAATTGCATTCCCCTTTACACACAATCATACAATTTAACACATAATTAGGGTCTAGGGCCAACCCTTCTACCCACGACCAAAGCCATACCCATGAGCGAGACAACTCACCCCCCTTACTTTGAAAGAGGCGATCTTCGGCAAGAGGATGCAAACAATGTAGCAGCGTCTTCCTACAGTTCCTTACTTCTTGACTATAACTGCTTTGATAGCACAGTATTTCCAAAGAGGCACAAGAGAGAGAATGAGAAAAATGGTTAGATTTCCAAGAAACCTAAGGGACTTTTAAAGCTAACTTTGAACTTATGAAAACTAAGCCCAACACAAGAGTTTTAAAACTTTTTAAAAAAATTCTAATTATAAAACCCCATTTTAAAGGCCCAATAATTTTTTTCAAAATATCATTTTATTAAAAATAAGGCAAACAAAATAATAATAATAATAAGAAGAAGAAGAAGAAGAATACTAATAAGAATACATATTAATTAAAAGAAAAACATTGGGGTGTTACATGGATTACCTTGTGCATGTGAACTTGCTAGATATAGCAATATGTTTGGCTACATTCCGTTGCGATCCATTCATGCGCATTGGAGGAGGTTATCACTTTCCGTAAATGGAATGAATCATTGTTGGAGGGATTTATCGTTTACACATGAGGTTGATGTATTGTTAAAGTGATTTTCAGAACTTGATGTGTTTGAAAAAAGAGTAAATTACACTCACACTCCTTGAGATTTTTTTAGATTGCATATAATTCTCTTGCTTTTTTAACATTTACAACAACCTCCCTTATAGGGATATACGATGTAATGCTTTTCAAACAATTAAGAGGTGTTAGTGTAATGTATAAGGGGTATTAGTGTAATGTTTTTCAAACAATTAAGGAGGGTTAGTGTAGGGATAGAAAAAGAAGGGTATCATGTGTAATCTGAAAAAGCTCAGGGGGTGTCAGTATAATTTACTCTTAGAAAAATTACATTGAAAACTAAAGTCCGTGAACTAGCATTTTCAAATATCACTTGAATGTGTCCTCCTCTAGAGAAGGTAAAAACGAAGGAAGCACCAAAGTTTGAAAAATCTACTAAACTTATTCTTTTATTGTGGGAGTAAGTTGATGCAATGCACATGATTATAGATAGTTCATCACCTCCTAGTGTGCATCGCAAAGTAGTTCATGACACTAAATGCAAAAAGGTGTGCCATTTATAGATGAATTTTCTAATGAGTTGCATGAGTATATTATTCATACTATTGATGTTAGAGCAGACGAGAATTATGGTTATTGGGAATTGCGGCATTGTTAGGTAAGGGTGAGGAATCTTGGCCATTAATCTATGATGATTTGATTTGGGAACATCAATGGCGGCACGTTGAATATGCTCAACTCTTTGGCATAGAACAACAGGTGGTTGAACTGAAAACCTCTTTGTTTGTTGACAAGGGAACAATACCAAATTTTGATAAGTAGATGACCATTCCCGACATGGGTTATGTTATTGCTACCCGATATAAGGTCGTGTTGGTCCACTTATCCAAGCTGCAAATTTGGACATTTTTTCCACTCAAGAGTCAACCCTTAGCTCCTTCACATCACTAGCTTATTACTATTGGATTTGTTCATGGTTGTCACTTTGTGCAGGTATCCAATGTTCAATTATTCTATTATTTAGCATTTTAAGTATGTTAATTTGTTCACTGACTTTATTTAATTATTTCCTCTTATAGGTTTAATTAAAGGATGGAGCTCCCCTACCTTCTATTGCACCACAATGACATAGATGCTATAATGAAGACACTCGTTCATAGCAAATTCCATACTTAGATCACATGTACAACATTTCAATTCTTTATTTCTAATTAGAGAAGATGAATATGTAGTAGATATTACTAGAAACTCATTATAATCATATGCTCATTTATATTTAATTTTTTGTAGCACAAGAACTAATTATCATCAAACTAATCAATGTATTGGTGTTGATTGTTATTTGATATTATTGATACAAGTTTTTGATTTTGTTATTTGACATGCAATTTATTGTGTTATCTAATATGCAATCTATTATGTGTCTATCTCTATCTGATATGCAGTCTGTGTCTATCTCTGTTGCTCTTGTTTGTTGTCCATCAAAATATATAATGGAGACGTATTTTTGTTGTGTTATAGGGGTGTGTTTGCCCTATACATAATGGAAATACGTTTTTGTTGTGCATAATTCATATCAAAGGTGTGTTTCCATTGTGTATTAAGACCACGTCCCTTAATATGACAAAAACGTGTTTTCGTTGCATATTTTGTACAACGCAAACGTGTTTTCATCAATGGTATTTTGGTAAAAAAAAAATTCAAACAATTTAAGGGGTGAACTTAGCCAAAAACGGGATGAGAATAGCAGTGCCCTTCCCACATGGACAGGAGTCCCCACTTAATTGAAATTGCTAAGCCTAACATGGCACAACGTATTCAAAGTTCACGGTATGCATCTTCTCCTTCTTTATGACAAATTTCCTCTTCAGCACCTAGAGATCAGTCTTCTTCTCAACATAAGGAACCAAATATTACAACCTTTTTTCTCCTAGAAATATAGCAACCTCTCAATTCCATGCTCCACCAAAAACTAATCACATTCTTTCCCACAAACAAGTAATACCTTAATTGAACAACCTAACACCCTTACTATATGTAGTCTAAGGAACGTAAGGGAAAGAAAGTTCTCCAAGGATGGGTTTCTTCATCCCAAAATTCTTAAACCAACCAATCATTAAATAAAACAAACCAATACGTTAATATAGTATAACATAATAGTCCAAAAATAATCGCTATCGGGAACACTTCATAACCAACATCAAAACATAGAGCAAAATTTTAACTTAAGCAAATCGAAGAGAAATTTTCAAAAATTAAAATTTTGCAAGCAAACAATCAAACACCATTAGTTACCATATTAAAGCCTAAACTTCCTCCCCTACCTTTATTTTTATGAGAATCAAATGCTTTCTCTTCCAGCAAGCTCTCCTAAAACTGTGTTCTAGCCACCCACACAAATATTCATGATGTCAAAAAGGTAGGGAAAAGGGATAAAAAATTGACTCTAGTTAGGGGTTTTGGGAGGAAATAAACTTGTGTATGTGTTAGAGGACAATAGAAATGGATTCTCTTTTTCTTAGTTGCAACACACTTTTAGGGAACTAGGAGATTGAATCCAACGGTTGGTAGCACAAATGAATCCCTCACCATTGAATCAATTTGAGTAATGTCCAATCCAATCTCAATTAAAACACACCCTTGAGTTGGGCCAGCTTCCAAGGGCAAAGTGGGTCACGTTGGTTTCAGCTTTGCTTGATCTATTTTTCACCCTCTTCACTCTTAACTCTACTCGTTGGGCTTGAAAATGTGGTGTGTATGGTGCATGAAGGCCATTGATTTTCACACCCTACACTTTTATCTTCTAACTCCTCAATTTTTTTGCATATCTTTTTGACAAAAATATTCTTGACGAAAAAATGTTTTTGTTATGTACTCAACATAATAGAAGCATGTTTTTATTGTAGTAAGTTGAGGTGGGGTGTCACTTTACAATACACAACGGATGCACGTTTGCTTTGTGCATGGTAAAGTGACGCCCTATCTCAACTTACAATATAATGGAAACGCATTTCTGTTGTATGGAGTACACCATAGAAATGTGTTTCCATTTTGTTGTAAGTTAAGGTGGGGTGTCACTTTATAATACACAACAAAAATGTATATCCATTGCGTATTGTCATTCAATATACAGTGAAGATTTGTTTTCGTTGTGTAATGTAAAGTTACACAACAAAAATGTGTTTTTGTTGTGTATTATATTACAATACACAACAAAAACATTTTTTGTTATGTCGTTAAAATTTGCAATCCTATTTTTGATTCTTTTACAGAGTACAATCACTTGTATCAATTATCAATACCAGTAAAGTTCACACATTAATAACTAGAATGAGTCCATGTAAAGAAGTTTGAAAATAATAAACTCTCACAAGAAACTAGTTTTCGTAATATAATTTCTTTTGATATATTACAGAAACATGTAAATTTTTATATTATGGAAACTAGTTTTCGTAATGTATTAAAATATAACTACATTTGTTTTATAATGCATTAGAATATAATTACATTGTGAAAATTAATTTTTGAAAAAAAAGTAATTTTTGTAAAAAAATTCAAAAAAATAGGGGGGGGGGGGGGGGGGGGGGCTGGTTCTAAGATAAACATAAAAGATTGTAAATAGCATCGAACTATTTATTTTTGTGTGTTGGCCTAAATGTTTTATGGGCTAGCCCAAAACGGAACTATTATTTTTAATTTTAAAATGATTATAACAATGATTTTTTTTTGGTCAAAAAACGAGGTTATCCATGATACATTTAACAGGTAGGTTTTGCAACCACCTTGCAAATAAATGAGTTTTTACTATTTACATCTCCCAATTTACTAAGTGGACCTCCCCCCCAAAAAACCACTTTTATACTTTTTATTACTAAATATATCCTTTTTATAAAAATAATAAAAAGCTTATTTTTGTATCCATCTTCATTATCCTTTAAATCTTATTTTTATAGCCTCCATCTTCATTATTATTCGAACCTTAATTTTGCATTTCCATCTTCATTATTTTTTAAACCCTAATTTTGCACTTCATCTTCATTATTCTTTAAAAATTTTACATTTATTTTCTCCTTCTTTTCTTCTCTATCAAAATTAATAGAATTTTATCATAATTTTATTCCTTACATTGAATAAGATGTTTTTTGTAACACCCCTACTTTTGTCTATTATAATGTTTTTTTAATTATTTTGTATTTATTTTGGAGAACTGGATGGAAATCTTAAAATCCCTACGGTTACGTTCGTATTAGTAGCTAGTACTTAGTTTAGATTTATTTTTTTTGGGAATGAAGCCCAGAAATTGGTAAAATGACCATTTCATCACATAACATAATTAATAAACAAAAATAGTTAGAAGTATTTAAAAATAAATATTTAAGTCATTAATATACTTAGAATAATTAATAATAATTTTATAAAATTTATCATACATTTATTGAGGTAGTTTTTGTGAAATGACAAAAATACCCTTATTTCAATTTTCAACTATTTTTCTAATATTTGCCAATTTAATTCTAAAAAATTGGAAAGGAATCTCAAAACTCTATTTTCTGTAGTTAAACTCAGAATGTCAAGAGCGATCTGATCATTATTTTTAATAATTTTTCTGAGCCAATGCCCGAAAAATTAGAAAATAACAATTTTGCCTTTATTTCTCAACATTAAGGGCTGGGATGATAAAAAGATTCAATTGAAATAAAAATGTCAATTTGAACTTGAAATCATGTCATATATATTAAAATATAATTTTGAAAATTTTCTAGAAATTTTATGAAATTTTTGTGTAAAATGACCAAAATGCCCTTGGGTGTCTATAAGTCAAGCCAATATTGGTTTGATATCCAGAAATAGTGAAAATGATAATATCAATTTATTTATAGGTAAAATATTTAATTTTAGAAATTTCATAAAAAATTGGTATTTATTGAACTAAAATGGGTTTTTTTATGAATTTTCTAACTTAAAAATATAAAATAAATACATATAGTTTGAAATAAATTAATAAAAAATAAAATTAATTATTAGAAATTTATTTTGATGAAAAATAATGTGTATGATTTGTTTTACATTAAAATACATTATTTTGATATTAAAAGCTAATTTTTTAAGTTCAGATGATTTTATCGGCACCGATTAATTTAATTACTAATAAAATTTACACTGAGGAGCTTAAGGACAGCTCATTGAGCACGTCCCCAATCATAAAAGAGGTGATTCACCACCTATTTGGATTATGTGTCCCCAAAATCTAATTAAAAATAAATAAATAAACCTAATTTATGACATATTGCATGACATCTTTAAGTAGACATCTAACCCCTCCTCCTTGTTTATAAATAGCCATTGTTTTGGACCATTTTTTCAGCTAGAAAAAAATTTTATTTTGTTTTTATGCTAAAGATTTTACTAGTTTTCCAACAACAAGCAAAGTTCTCTTTCTAGGAGCTTTGCACCAATAATTCCATCAACTTCATCAACCATCTTTGAGGTAATAGGGGGAGCGGGGTTGGTTCTAAATTATTGTCACTTTGCATGTTGGTAGAAAGGGTTTTCGCTTAACTCGTTTAGGAATAAGTTTAATTACTATTATCATTACATTATTATGTTTGATGCTAAACTTTAATTTTTATTAAGTTGTTACTTTGCTTAAATTTTGATTACTAAATTATAATTGCTATGTTGTTACTTTGCTCAAATTTTGATTACTAAATTATAATTGTTAAGTTGTTACCCTGCCTAAATTTAGATAATTAAATCATAATTATTAAGTTATTATTCTACTTAAGTTTTAGTAATAATATTTTGATGATTAAGCCATTATTCAACTAAAATTTTGGTAATTAAATTGTGATTACTAAATTGTTGTTCTGCTAAAATTTTGGCAAGTAGTTATACTGTCAAAATTTTGATATTATCATGTAATTTCTACAATATAAGGCAGAAATGTTAATTATACTAGTGCTTAAATTAAATGAGACTAGGGAAACCTCAGTTTGAGAAGTGGGAATGTGATAGGTTAGTGAGTAATGTAATGCAGATGACATGCAGTGGCATGACACCCTACTAAGGAAGTTATAATTCGGTATGTTGATGAATGAAAGGCAAGGATCCATTTGCTGAGGTCTTAGGGGTAGGTATCGAGCGGTGAAGGTTCTAATGGCCAGGGTAGCGCTCTCGTGCTGGGGAATTCGCTTGACCAAGCTCGGTAACCCTAACAACTGCTTAGCATTTCAGGATTGATTTGAGAGTATACCTCTATAAATGGATGTCCTGATTGTTATTTTCCTCAATAATAATGAGGACTGTACCATGTGATGATGTTGAGAGAGGTATATGTACTCCTAGTAACTTCACAGGTTCTGTTGAGAACTATTATTCACTAATGGGAAGTATAGATTCATACCAAGTCAAGGGTAGTCTAGTATAACTTAAAATAAACTCTAGGTTCTCTTCTATTATCAGCTGTGTTTTATCTGTATTTTACGGTAGAACTCCTACCATACATGTGAAAGTGATTTTAGAACAAATCACCTCACTCCATTATTTTTCTTCAATGTATGTCTGATCGCAATTATTGAAGAAGACGGAAACGTCCAGTGATGTTGAGGACAAGTCAGAGGACACCCTATGGACGAGGATCTATAGACTTAGTTTACAGTATTTTCTTTTTGTATAAGGGATAGGGTAGATGAACACTACTCTGTATAGGATCTTTTTATGTATATATTAGGTTAAGTAGTGTCTATCTTTTAATGTATTTTTAGTCTTTTTATATTTTATGTCTGTCATGTATTATCAAACCATGATGTAAGGTTTTACGATATATGTATATATAGTCTTTTTCTTTCATCTTTTACTACTATTTCCAAATTCTATTTAATTTAGAACTTTTCTATTGCAAGAATTGAAAAAAATTTACTCGTAATAATTAAATAACTAAATTAATATGGACTATGATTAATAAAAATGGGTGTTACATTTTCCATCGAACTCTATATTAATACCATACGTTTCTATCAATGTAATGTTGTGCATATTCCATCAATCCTATATGTGTTGGAAGATACTGTGCATTGTGTTTTCGTCAATAAGTCATTGTAGCAATTACTTTTTTTCGAAGGTATGTCACTATGTTGCGTTTTTGTCAATACTGGGCATATCTTCTTTTAATGCTACCAAAAATCACTTTCCAAAAACATATACCTATTTCAGAAATGAGTTTCCAGAACTATATGGTAAAGCATAGTTCTAGAAATTACTTTCCAGAATATGTATATGTTTCCAAAAAGTAATTTCTGACACTTATTTTTATCTCATTACAACTTTATTTTTGTTCCTTTCTTCTTGTAAGAACTAATAATGTCTAATCTAGCATGCGTGCATGGCTTATAACGTTAAAAGAAAGGATATTCAAATTAAAAAATAGCTATAGTGATTCGCAAGGAAAGAAACATTCACCACTGAAACTGTGATTAATTCACTAGTTGGAATGTTACTCGCCTTCTTTGTTGTCAAGTCACATACATATCCTTGCTAAAGAAGGAACACTCGAGAAAAAAAATGCCGATGAGAGGAAGGAATGCCAGTGAGAGGAACTAAGGAAAGTAACGACATAATGTTTCTGAAAGAGAGGGTGCGAAGGAATAGAAGATGCAGAGAAATAGGGCATTTTTGAAAACAAGAACAAAGGGAGTTCAAAGAAACAAAGGATTATTTGGAAAAAGAAATTATAAAGGAGAAGGACATTTATATAAATTTACATAAAAAAAGGGAACAGGGTGCACTTAATAAATTGAAAGGTGTAAATAGCAAAAGCCATAAACAAGCCTAATTTATTTTGGTCCAAACCCTTATAGGTCATGGGTTTTGTGAATTGATCTGTGCATCATGACCTTGTATTAGAGGTGTTTATAAATTAATCCAATTCAATAAAACTTGCAAAAGTTGAATTAAAATTGAAAATCAATCAAAAGACAAAAAAAAAGCTGATATACTTTTTATTAGATTAGATTTGATTTCAAGTCTAATTTTAAAAACCAATCTAATCTAATTTAAACCAACCGTATACGCGCATATATAATTTCATCTACGAAATTACCATATACTTCATACTTGTTAAATATATAGTTGTGAAATTATTATAACAATACATTTTTTTATAGCCTTATTATCAAAATTATGTCTTATTATTCTGACATTTTTTTATAAGTTTATTGATTATAAATTAGTCTAAAATTTATGATTTTATATCTTGTTCATTTTTTTCATATAACTTTTGCGTTTTATATTAATAGGAAAATAAGTTTTTAATAAAATATAAATAGAAAAAATAAAATAAGACATTTTTAATCAAGTCACAACATAATTTAAGACTTGTAGCAATCGGTTTATAAGAGACGTATGATACTATGAATTAATTTGTATTGTTTGCTTTGTATATTTCAAGATTTATTTATTACTTCTTAAACAAAATAAAATAAAAACTAATTCATTCAAATCAGTTATATTAGATTATATATATATATATTCCCCCCTTCGATATAATGGTTTGGTCTGGGGAGTCTGCTCCTTTGATTAGGAACCAGTTAACTAGCCCATACATAGTTAATCTATTTATACTTGATCTGGTCCTAAAGTCCAATTCAAAACATATACTATTATTTTTTTTCCATCTATATTGTGCATAAAATATAAATTATTTTCACAAAAATTAATAATTTTTCATAATAATAATTTTTTTAATTATACCTTGAAACTGTCCATTTGACTTTTTCTTTAAATTTTTGGAAAAAAGATTGATAGATACCAACCTCTTGTTAATAATTAGAAGGGAAAGAAAAATAGTAGAGAGAAGTATATGTATAATATGTGATAAGAAAACAAAAATAAAGAACAATAATAAGTGCTGATGAAATATATGATAATATATCATTACTTTATATCACCAAAAAAAAATATCATTACTTTTATTTTTTCAAATGGGAATGATTGAACGTAGACTTTTTAATCATTCGGCTTCACTTTCGGTACGTAAAAGAATCATTACCGTTCGGAGACTTAACAAGGCGGAGAAAATCATGAAAAGTTTATAACATTTGAAATATCTTATCATACTTATCTTAATTGTTATTATGACTCTAATAATTTTATTTGATTCGTAAAATTTACGTCAACTGACTGTAGCAGCTCAATTATGTAGTTGTTGACCTGGAGGCAAACATGTTTGGAAATAAAGTATTAATTCACAATTATGTGGTTGTTGATCTGGAGGCAAACATGTTTGGAAATAAAGTATTAATTAACAAATGATCAATAAATTTAATTTTTTAGTCACTAATATTAAAAAATAAAACAAAACTAAACCTTTGTTTAATAGAGAGGAAAAAATAGATTGAAAAAAATAGGTAAGAAATAAGTTAAGAGGTGAGAAATAAATAAGAAATAATTTGAAATTTTAGGTTATTTGGTTTAAGAGAAATAGATGAGAAATAAGGAGAGAGATAGATAGATAAATAAAAATAGGTGATAAATAAAGTAAAAATAAATAGTGAGACTCATTCAAAAATTTAAAAATTTCTATGCCATTTCTATTATACCAAATGAAGAAATTTTTAAAAATTCAAAAATTTCTTCTCCTTCTTCACTAATCACCAGTAACAAACGAAGTGTAAGTGTAACTGATACTGAAAATTTTCTAATATAATTAATACTAAATAGTATGATGGATTGAAACTATGTTTTCCTCTCCTGTATTTTCTTTTTACCCTAGCCTTTTCAATTAAAAGTTGTGAGTAAAAAGTAACACTTTTTTTAATTATTATTATTTTTATTGAAGTGTTGTTCTTTTGCTTCACGTGTTAGATATACTACAAAAATTTTAAAAAGAAATTCAATTTGTGAGTGCATTCATCTTAATTACTTTAGTATTTAACTCTTATCTTGTGTTTGATATTATTGGTGTCAAAAGATTTAGGTTTATTGGGCTTGATGGTCGATTTGGGTCAGCCGATCAAGATAGTCGATTTGGCCAGCCGTTTCAACTAATACGTGATTCAGAAATAGTGAAATCGGGCTAACTTCTATTAGGTTTGGGTTGATGATTCAAGGGTTTAGAGGGACCTAAATAGTGTGAACACCTAAGGCATAGTTAGAGAATAGTTCAAATGTACTTCCCTAAAATATAAGAGAGTGGTTTGTGGGAGATGACAACTTTTTCTAAAGATATTTTGAATTTAAAAGTTGTTGTGCGGAGAAATAGGGAACACAATTGAGAAATAGCCTCAAAATCTCTATAATTTGGGAATTATCGCTACTTGAAGCAACTGATCAACCACCTAGATGGCCCCTTACTCAATTGATCAGACAACTACGAGCTCATGATCATGGAAAAACAATGAAAATTATCTAGAAATGGAAAAATGGGGGCAATGACACAAGTAGTGTAACACCCTTACCTTTTATCTCAACTATATTTCTAATTTATTCTGTATTTATTTTTAAATAATTGGGCATGAATCTGAAAACTTTGATCTCCACTTTTGTGTTAGAATTTCAAGTACTATTTGATTGTGATTTTTAATAATTTTTTTAGACCAGAGCCTGGGAAATACAAAAATGACGCTCACGTCCCTAAAATTAATTATAAAAAAATTAAGATGAAATAATTCAAAATAGGTTCAAATGAGGACAAAAACTTATTTTGAACTTAGAAAAGTATTTTAAATATTAAAATGTAATTTTAAATTTTTTTGAAATTCTTGTAAAAAATGTTCTTAATTGACTACAAAGTCAAACCTAGTGTCTTTTTAATACCTAAAAATAGTGAAAAGATTATCTATAATGTATTTTCATGCAAATAATTATTTTTCACAATTATTGTGAAAATTTTGTGATTTATTAAATAAAAATTGATTTTATAAGGATTTTTGGCTTAAAAATATTTTTAATTAGTTAAAAATTATAAGAAAATGTTATAAAATTATTTTTAAATTTATAAACTATCTAGGACCCTAATATTACATGTATAAAAAGTGTCATAACCATTTACACACAAGTAGCACAAAAATCTAATGTTTTAGTAGAATAGGATTATTAAGAGAATTATTAACCATTAATCATTAAAATTGGAATAAAAATTTTGTTGGTCTGAACTTAAGTGGCATGCCTAGTGTGTTGGAAGGTGAGGCCCAATTTGTTGTGTCCAAATTAACAAAGTTAATAAAAATGGAAATTAAAACTAAAACTTAAGTGAAATTAAATTAAGAAGTTACTAGATTCTACCATAATTAACATGTGCTTTTAAAACTAGTAACTAAGAGCTAACTAAGTTCCATTGTAATTACATAGAGATAAGCTATAGTTTCTTGGAGATAAAATCCCATAAGATTTTGATTTAAATAAAAACTCATTTAGTACACATGAATTAATTAGGACAAGATCCCAGTCATAAAAGCCAATTCTTCTCTCTCCCCTCCCATTTTTCTGGTTTGTGTCTAGCCACTCACCCCTTTTTTCTCTCATTTATGCTTCTTCTCTTTCTCCAAACCACCACCATCCTTTCCCACCACCACCTCTCATTACATACTCTATTAAACAAGTCCAAAGAAGCATCAGGCCACTTCAAGGAGACCATTACTTCACACTTTCTTCTTGATTTTTATTGAGGTCCAAGGATGGAGGGCGTAATGCTTTTGTGTCTTTCCCACTTCACAAAAATGGGAGGAAGAAATTTGACCCCCCCCCCCCAATCTCTCCTAAGCATCCTTTTGTGCAAATATTTTGTTTACGATTCTACTAATTTATGTGATGCATGTGATTGGGGAGATGATGCATCTTAGTTCTTGGTATATGCATGAGGTCTTGATATTGTTGTTGTATTATTTCTAATATCATTTTGGTCCTTGAATGGTTACTTGGTTCATAATATTTTTTGACTTGATCCTTGATGATAGTGTGTTGTTTTGATGGAAGGAAAGCAAAACCATCTTGGCTTTATTCCATAAGCCATTCAGTCATGGCTTATTGTGACAGAAGGATGATGAAAATTATATTTATTTTACCCTTTGTTAAGTCTATTTTACTAGATATATTTGAAAGCATTTTTGAAAACAAGTGTTTTAGTAGGGTAAAAATTTAAAAACTTTGGCTTGGCATGCTTATGGCATTTTTGGCCATAGCACACCCTAAAGGTGCCAAGAATTTTTTTTTTCTTTCTTCTTTCTCTTCTCTAGTATTTTATAAATATTTATGAAACATGTTAGATGTGTTTTCAAAATAAAAATTTTGATAAAAAATTACTTGGTAGTATTCAACTAAGCTTTTAGAAAAAGAAGGGAGAAGGAAAAAAAATTGATCATGAAAACTACTTTATATAAATTATTTAACTATTTTATAAATTAATTGATAGGTTAGAAATTTAAAAATTGAAGGATTTTGGCAAGAATTGCCATTCGACCATCACAGGAAAAATTAGGAAAAATTTGCTTCATATTAAATTCTACAATATGAAGTACATACAATAAAAAAATTGTACCCTGGTTATTAGTCTTTGAGACTAGAGGTATCTTTATTGGAGAAGCTGGAGAGATGAATTTTGTGCAAGCATGTTCAAGTTTAACTCTATTGAGCTGTTGAGATGAGATAATCATGTTGTGAGGCATGGGTTCCAAGTTATAGGAAGTTACAGTTTGGTACGAATGTGGAATGAAAGGTAAGGACCATTAAAGAGGTCTAAAGAATATGGTATCGAGTGATGAGAGTCCTAATGGTTGAGGTAGCGCCTTAAAGCCAGGATAATCACTAAAATCAGCTTAAACCTTGACACTTCTCAACATCACCAAGTTTGGTATAGTGTATACCTCTGTATAAGGTTGTGATAGCTCAGAGTTGAAAGATGACTTGTTTCTCGAGATTGATGATGATGATTTTGTACCTTGATGTGGATAGGTATACAAACTCTACAAACTCCCAATCATATCCCAATTTCAATGTGGATATTGCTCATTAGTTGGGAGTATGGATCCATACAAAGTCTTGGGTGAAATAGAATAACTTAGACGAAAGCCCTAGATTCCTTTTTCTCTCTTTAGTTGTGTTTTATCTTTGTGTTTGTTTAGTAGGTTTATCCTACTTATCTTTGTGAAAGTGATTTTGAGAACAAATCAACTCACTCCTCTATCTTTTCTTTGTGTATATGTATGTGTGTTCATGACTTGGTACGAAATGATCACAGTAATGGCAGTCTTATTGAACCTGAACCTGGAGTATAGCCCTCTCAAGGCTTGGACCTATGATGAAGACTCCTGATTCCTGACCTTTAAAGGGTACCTCACCATCAATTTTCTGTCCCCTTCTCCTGATATCTTTATTTTGCTGTTACTTTCACTATATTGGTCATGCTAACTTCACTACCCTGTCAGGGTTTTATTAGAGTTGTATCCCACCACCACCACCTTTTCTGAGGATAATGATATTGTCATTGTTGCCCCTATGGTGAATTTCTTTGACCCACCACTATCTCCAATTATCATTGACTCTCTAATCATATGGATGAGGTTCCTTTTCCTCTTTTGTTTATTCCCCACCTATTGACTATCAACCAAGTATAGGGAATAGTCAGTGACTACATCCTCGTCTTCCTCTTCTGACCTTGGGTAACCTTATCAGGTGCCCAATGGCTATGCCTACTATGTTGCAAATGATGAGAGAGATTCTAAGGAGAGAGAGACGAACTATAGGGAGAACTCTTTCTAATGTGACAAGACTGTCACTTCTTTTTATTGATATGGGTGGGTGTAGATGTAGATAGCTACTATATATATAGTGAGAGTAGGTGGTTGACATTTTGATTGTATATATATTGACCAACAATAATTGTTGTTTATATTTTGATGATATTGTTGGTATAACCGATGTACTAATGACTTGATGTACAAAGCTGATGATGCATATATATATATATATTGATGTTTATGTTTAATGATGATTCAAGTTTTATTTTCTGTCAATACGATATGATGTATGTTACGATGCGAATATTTATTGTTAATTAGTTCGACTTAAAACGGTAAAATTTTATTTTCAATTTCGACATCTAACAAAGTAATGTAAGAATTATTTTAATACAATTAAAGATGAACGTATTAATAAGTGGGTTATAATGGGAATTGGTGTCATAAGTAGTGCTTGTAATTACTAGTAACTAGTAGCCTAGAGGTCCATAAATACCAATTAGACTCATTATAAAGGACCTTTAAACACACAATCAAATAATTACTATTTATTTTATCTTTTTACCTTTACTTTCCAGCTTTTACATTCCACACTCTATATTTTAGCAATTTACAACTTTCTTTTACAACTCCTTTACAATTATCCTTTATAGTTAAATCAATCATTTGAGTCTCTACTTGTCCATATTATCCCAAACTCCTTACTACAAGATTCTACGAGCTTTTTGGAGTAACCTAGGAACATACATTGAGGAACAAATTCCCTTCCTCAAGCAATCGCTTAACAAAAAAGAATCATTGTGTTTGTAGTCAACGAATTTGTATTAGCTAATTATTGATTGATTGACTAATAACCAATCTTGAAGAAAGTGCAAACATATCTTTGGCACAGTAGATGGGACACAATTAATTGTCATGAGGAGTTTCGTTCACCAATATACGACAACGAGTGGCACATGTAATTCATGTCTTATGAGTATGGAACCTTCGTTAGCAAACAGGATATCTAGTGGCAACTGTGCCATTAATCCACTTCTAGCATCAACAAGTGCAATTGCTATGTCTATAGTCATGCAACCTCAACCTACAATTACAATTGGGGGTATATAGTAGTTGTAATACCAATTATGACAACCACAAGCACGACAATTATAACACTAGTTATGATAAATGCAATCCTTCCTCTTGTGGTGGATGAAGTTTCAACTGACATTAATCACCTAACAATTATGGCGACCTCATTCATTAGACAATAGATTGATTTGGCATCAATAATCTCATGTATCAAATGTCTAGGTAGTTAGTTGTGATCGTCAAGTTGATGGTGCACAATAATGTAAAAGAAGAATTGGGAGCCCCACATATGGCAGAATATTCTGTCACTTTATATTTAGTCAGATAGATAGTGAAATAACCCAAACAATGCCTAAGGGAATGTTGAATTGTCTCCCACACCTCTTACTAGCATTACGATAACACCGATTTATCTTCCACCACCACCACCTTATTAGGTGTGTTAACCAAATGTGGTGGACTAACAATAGACTAATCCATAGTGTCTCATGATACATATTGTGCTAATAGGGAACATTAGTGGACAACTGCAATTCTTATCTATGGTAGGAAGCCACAGTGAAATTAGAATGTGCCTTCATTAGTTAACCCTCTAGTGGTGGTCAAAATTCTAGAGCAACAAATGTGCCTTCCACTAGTGCAACTGCCAGTACGACCTCTACTTCAACCTCTAATGGCCACTCAACAAGTCATGGTAGGAAATCCACTTTTGGCAACTAGTGTTCAATTAATGACCATAAGAGGCCAATTAAGTGGTGTAATAAGTGGTTAACCTTGGAAACTAGTAGGTTATGATGAGAAATCCACTTGTTGTGGCTACTAACTAGCTAGGTGTAACAAGTAATCCTCTATTTCCTTAAATGATGAATCCAAAAATGATTGTTGAGGCCATAAATAGACATTTTGGTATTTAGTTAAGACCAATTGATAGATCAGTCTATTGGAATCCATACTTTGAGTGGGTTAACGAGGTAACACCTTTGCCAAGAGGTTATAAAATTCCTAATTTTGCTACATTTTCAAGAGAAAATGACAAATCAATTATGTAGTATATAGGCAGGTTTATGGCCCAATATGGCAAGGTTAGTTAGAATGACTACCATAAGTTATTGTTGTTTCTTCTTTTAACAAGGACAACATTTAGTTAATATTCCTCCTTACCTCTTAATTCCATTCAAACTTGGCCTAACATGGAGAGAAGCTTCTGTGATCATTTCTATAAACCTTCTCCAGGGGTGATTATAGTTGATTTGATACGTCTCAAGTAGTAAGTTGATGAGTCAGTGGCTAATTACATAGAAAGATTCAGGAAAATGAAGAGCAAATGCAATATGTAATTTCCAAAATCAGAATATGCCAATATTGTTATTGGTAATTTGCATCTTCAGTTAAAGGATAAGTTGATAGGCCAAGAATGGGTTGACTTAACTTAGCTAGCTGCCATGGCCTCAATGGTAGAGTAGTTTATTCTAAAAAGAGGGACCTCACTTGGTCTCAGTAATAAATGATGATGACTTAGTAACAATCAACTATGCAAAAGACCAATTGCCTAAGATAATGACTACAAAGATATTAGATACTTAGGGGGAAACCTTATTTGTGCCCAACTTTGCACCCAACTTTGACTATTTGTCGAAGGCTCAATAGATTAAACTCCTATATAGACATAAAGTCCTTTTAGTTGAAGAGCTAAAAAATAAGAGGTGTTACAAATGATATGACTCTTTTACCCATTCAATAAACAACTGTGTAGTTTTTCGAAACTTCATATAAAAAACATTGATGGATGGACATTCCAAGTTAGTTGATATCACTATGCCAAAAATTGTTATAAATAGCACTTTTTTTGCCATTAGACAGTGCTTAAAAAGCGCTTTCTATTTAAACGCTATATATTTAAAGATAGCGCCTTTAAAAAAGTGCTGTATATTGACGTGCAAATAGATGGTGCTTGTTTGGAAAAGCATTGTATATTAATGCGCATATAGATAACACTTGTTCGAGGAAGCGCTATATATTTTCTATAAGATAAATAACACTTTATCAAACAAGCGCTTTCTAAGTAGTTATTATTTTTTTTCCCACTGTTTGGTTCATTGTCATTTTTTCGAAAACCTAGTTTGCTTCATGCAAATGAAAGGGAGGAGGTAGGACAAAAAATCATCCAATTTTCTAAAATAAAATAGGAATCCATTCATAGAGTTCATGCACTAGAGTGCAAGGAATTAAAAAGTGTGTGTGTTGTATAAATACTTAAAGTCATACATAGTCAAATATGTGTTTGTAGGCTCTGTACCATATAACAACTTAAAGCTACATCTATATATAAAAGAATGTAGCTTTACATATTAGCTATTCAATACTACATATAGTGCTACATCGGAATTTACACCGAATGGAATAAAGAAATTAGAAATTAAACTAACAGAGGGTTATATTTATCCCCACCTTCACAATATCTCATATAGTTAGCTTACGTCCATATTTTCCTGACATTGAGTCCCATAGACTAGATATTTTTCAAGGACATTAATTAAATGAGAAACAAATAATTAAAAACCAAAAATGGTAAACTTTGAGTAATGTGAAAGTTAGCTCAAAGAATTGGTGCAGATGAATCCATGGAAAGCCAAACATTCTGTAAATGAACCTGACGACATGTAAGACCTCAGCTTGGTGTACCATAAATTGCAACATCAACATGTCCCAAAATATGCAAAGGGTTGTTAAGATTATCAATAACGGTTACTTAAGCTACTGTATATCCTGATACATCAAATGAGCAAAAGGGGGAAATTATTGTATTTGAAACTTACTTGTTGTATGTTGCATGTCCAACCATAACACCATGAGCCCTAGCTTCTCAAGCTGCATTTCTTTGTGTCGCGCTCTATAGTTTACCCCTTGCACCACCCATGGCCACTATTGCTTGTAGTGATGACAAGAATTGGTATTGAGCATTTCATTATGTTAGTGTTCTCTTAAAATTAATGACATAATTGGTATTGAGCATTTCATTCTTACCTTTATTATGTTGAAGGCAACATCCTTGCAATTTGATAGGATACTAAATAATTGTCTAGGTAACTGATATGTACATTTTGCAATTGGATTGTGGCATCTCTATGAGCACTGTTTTCCAAGAAGGCAATGCAAACTTTTGAGTTCCTTCTAACAACATAAGCCTAAAGTAGAAGGACAATAATTATTTTTTAACAAGATTTAGCTTTTTGGAAAGTATTTCATAATTGTTGTTTAACGTGAATATTTTAGAGAGTATTTAACATGAGTAGTGGTGATAAAATGACCACAGGAAAACCATCCAAGATGCCTGAAAAAGGTAGATCCAAGCTAAAAGGAACATAATTCAATTAGGAAATATAAAAATTTATTAGGTTACTAGATTTCAAAATAGGAAACTTACTGATGTAGCCTAGTGACCATTTGTCTTATGAACAAGACTCCAATCATTAGTTTTCCAAATAATGACAATTTTATCATCAAATTGACTCGCTATAAAAGATCCAATAGGATCCCATGCAGCCCCCTTAACTAGACAGGCGTGGCCCCTTAGAACAACAATGCAAGTACCATTGCTCATGCTCTACATATGGATAGTGTTGTCCAAACTCCCACTAGTTAATGTGGAGTCATCAAGAGACCAGTTAAGATCCACCTACTTTACGCATGGACAAATAGATACTAAGTTAATGAATTCTCATTAGAAATGTGAAAGTATTCAAATACATATTTAGATACACGGGGTGATGATAAAAAAAATCTATAGAGTACTATTAAGATGACACATTTGGTTCATTTACATTCAAAGAGCAAATGTGAGTTAATTGGCTTAAACTTGAATAATTGTTGAAATAGGAAAAGCATTTGCATTACCACATCTGTAGTGTGCCCTCTCAAAGTCATTGCAACTTTTCAATTTTCAATATTTGATGGCTCCCTATTGCCAAATTTCGTGATTCTTGAACTAGGCTTTCTCTTATGAATTAGTATCACCTGATCATTTGACCCTTAACGCAACGTACCTTCCATGCTTAGCCCACTTAACATAATTAACAAACTCAAAATGAACTCATGGAGTTGTAAGAAGCCTTTGAGAAGACTCATCGTCTCTTATGTCCCTACTAATGGACTTCATGTTCCATATTCAAACTTGCACAAAGTACAACTGAGAAGGTGATTATTAAAAATCATTACTATGACTCTTAGTATCAATGTCTTCTAGCACCTAACTAGCAATGCATCAAACATCTAAGCAACACCTTTTGCCTAATGAGTTTAGCAATAATACCAAACAAAAAGGCACAAAAGCATCTCATTCATCCACAAACAAATTAAACATAAGAACATGATAATGGTATGCCATGTCACTAAACACAACCAAATAATGTTAGACCTAAAAATTCAAAATTCATCATTAAATTGTGACTCTCAAACAAACTACAAAAGATGAGAGAAAAAGGCCATACCTTATGGTCATCACCATTAGTAGCAAACCAGAGCCCACCAGGTTGAACATCAATGGAGAAAATTTGCATGCCCTCATGCCTAACCTAGCTGAAGAAAGATGCAATTCACATTTCCATGGAGTTGGCTTGCCATGCCACATCATCAAATACAAAATTTTTACAGTTTAAAAGAAAAAGAAAATAAATGAGGGATTTTGATAGGCTTTTTAACCAAAGAACAAAACAGAACAAGTTTTTATTTGGGGTCACATTAGCCAATCCAATTGTTATATTTTATTTTTTGAAAAAGAATCCTATAACTACTACAAGGGAAACATTTTTTTTGAACTATAATTATGGAAAATTGTTGCCTCCCAAGGTGTGGTCAAATGTTTTCTCTTCAATTAAATTGTAGTCTTATAATATGAAAACCAAACCACATTATGCACATGCAGCAGACTGAGATTGAAATTTTCATCAAAAAACACATGAATATCCATAACTTAATTGCAATTTGTAAGAATGAACATGTGATATATCAAGAAAGTTAACTCTTCTGTGAGTAGGGTGATTCCACTATTGATACGTTTAAAAATTGGCTCAACATAACAAACAAACAAACAAACACTGATCAAAACCTTGGGTGGTCCAAATAGGAAAAGGCTGGCTTGAATAAATTACTATTATTTTTAACTTTCATAATTCACACAATTGAGAAAACATTTTTATCTAAATTAGAGGAAAAAATAGCAAAGAGCAGCGACATAATTAGAGACCCTATACCATCAAATTTTATAATCAATCATTACCTGTTTAAGTTAAGTAAAATGGCAATTAATACAAAAATGTGTAAGCAACAAGCTTGGCAAAGAAAAGGCATAACGCAAAAGGTCTCACTCTCAGAATCATGCATGCTTCAAAAAGCATTCATGAACCCTTCTTTAAGAACACAATGACCACCTTTATTCACCTGAGCCTCTTCACCACCATGAACCAAATAAGAGAAACCCACGTCCTCAGGATAAAGAGCCAAAAACAAATAAATAATCACACTTCCAAGAATGATCAAAGCACTCAACACAAAAAAAGACCAACCCTACCTATATTCCAACACACTAGCCATAAGAAAAGACCCACTAATGTTACCCACGACAAGTAACCCTAAGCAGTGAAGGAAACAACACACTAACTTTTGCTTAAACAAAGGGTGAAGGAATCCTAAGCAGTGAAGGAAATAGCATAGGCACATTGTGGCGAAGACGATGAAGGAAACTTTACTCCCATCGAAATCGAAAATGAAGAGTAGGGAGAGTCTTGGTAGAGACGGCAGAGCAATGCATGTAAGAGGAGTGGAAGGGAAACGAAGTAGGGGGAGTTGAGATTGAATAGAAGGGAAAGAGCTAAAGGAAAAAAATTTAGCAGTATAGAATGCACTTATTTGTATAAGCGCTCTTAAAGGTATTATTTTTTTAAAAAATAAAATAAAATACTTTAGTAATGCGCTTCTTTAAAGATTATGCATAAAGAGTGCTTATTTAAATAAGTGCTCTCTATTAATTTTGTGTTTTTTATACAACGCTTTTTTATTAAAAAGCTATATAAATGGCGCTATATAATCACCTTTTTGGCATAATGTATGGGTGTAGTTGAGTTAAAGATTAATATTAATATGTTTTCAATCACTAACACCAATGTGGTGACTATAACTAGATTAACCCATTTCACTAATCAAAGACAAAGGGGGTGGACAATGGCATAAGAAACAACCATTAAGGTCAATTGACAATCTAGGGTTTTCTCGCACCATGAAGATGCAACCTAATATGCTAAATTACACCAAAAACGGATGAAACACCTCTCCTTAAAAAGAAAAGGGAAGTAGATGAAGTTAGCATCCAAAAAAAGATGTCAACACTATAGATTATTGTAATGGAGCAATACAAATGGAGACCTACTAGGATGTTAAATCCTAAGTCAGATGTAGAGAAAAAGGGTAGTGGTTTCTAAACAAGTATGTGGGCAAATAGCCAAAATAACCTATAATGATGACAAGAACACAAAAAAGAAGAAAGCAAATATAGAGCGCCTTTCAGAAAATGAAATAAATGTTGAGTATGTTAGCTAAGTTAAATACTATAGAAAGGGAGGATGTGGTATCCCCTAGGGCTAGTTGGATATAGCACAACAATAGATGTTGAATCGCCTCTTTGAACTGGAGGATCAATAGTTTAGAGCTACATCACATAAGGCATCCTCATCTAAAGGACAACCAGTCCTTCAATAGGAGGTTGATTAGCAATTGGTGATCAGAAAGCTAATGATGGATCCAATACAAATTCATTTGTTTGATGAACTCTTTTGTTTAATAGACTTCAACTTTGAGATAGGAGAAAATGACTTGGATTAGCTACTCTTGAAGGGCTATCCCATTGGTGTTTTCAACATCATCTCCTATGAATTCTTATGCACTCCAAGCCAAGGTTAGAAATTTAGAGAGAGATGTGGTTGTTGAAGAGATAACATTGGCATGTTTTGTGAAAGAGGCTGACCATCCCGCCATGTAGCTTGCCAAACCAATAGAAGTTATGGCTCGACATTTGAAGCCATTGCATGTTAATACCCAAATGAATGGAAGGCCTTTCAACTGAGTATTTGTGGATGGAGGTCTGATATTAAATGTTATGTCACTATCAACCTTGAAGAAGTTAGGTAGGTCGATTAAGGACTTATTAACTACAAATATGAAAATGACTAACTTTACAAGAGAGGCAATTGTTGCATTAGCAGCGTTGGTAGTTGACATTACAGTCAATTCTAAATCACATAGTTTAGCATTCTTTGCCTAAGAACCGAGGAAAGCTCTCACTAAAGGAAAAAACTCAAATTTCATTCCAATCCAATCTGCCTCTGAACTACAAAGTTCTCTCTATTTATAGGCTAGTTTTCCCTTTAAACTCTCCACTAGGAATTTAATTCCCACTTACATTGAATTTCCACTAGCAATAAATTCTCACTAACCTTCCACTAAGCCTTTACTTCCCACTACAAATAAATTCCCACTAACCTTCATAATGGTTCAAAAAGTCCCACCAACCATCACAATTGTTTATGAATCCTAAAAATCATAAAAATTGACCTAAAACATATCAAAAGTCATCTAAACTTATTACATGGAAATTAAGTATGAAAATTCATTGAAAAATAAAAAAGGACCTTATTTATTCTTCAATCCAAAAAGCTAAGTAATCCTAATCAAATAAACTCTAGTCCACTAATGCATCTTGAGCATTAAGTGTTAGGCTCATTTTGCTCTCCAAATTATCGTCTTTAAGTTTGTTGAAATTATCTTCAAATTGTAGACATGTGACAATTCTTTGATTGGGCTCCAATTTAGCTAAACTTTCTTTAGTTTGTATATCTATGGCTAAGTTGTGAAAGGCCCTTTTGCTTCTTTTAGTAATTGCTCTTGTCCATTGTTCTTCCATCCATTGCAAAGGATCTTTGAATTTGTTGAACCTTGGTAGATTCTATCAGGGGATGGCCTTTAGACATTATTGGAAAAATTTGCCCCCATCATCTAAAGGGAATTCATTCATCTTTGTGGTTCCTAATTATTTCACAAAGTAGGTGGAGGCCCGACTAATGATGAATGTAACTCAAGTTGACATAATCAAGTTTATCTAACAACAAATTTTGTATAGGTTTGGTATCCTTAGACTTTAATATCTAATTGAAGGACATCTTCATAAGTGACAAGGTGGTGCCCTTTACATAATAATGTGGGATTAGGATGATTTTGATTCATTCAACTCCCTATTATGCACAGGCTAATGGCCAAGTAAAGGTTACCAATAAAATTATCATTGATTTAATTAAGGAGATTGAAGATAAACCTAGGAAATGACATGAAATGTTGTTGGAAGTATTACGGGCCTATAGGTATAAGTGTAACACAATTGACCTAACGCCTTATCGGCTGACCTATGGTTAAGATGTTGTATTGCCATTAGAAATTTCTATTAAGTCCTTAAGGGTGGCTAAGCAAAATGACTTACAACTTGGTGATTATTAACAACCTATGGTAATGGAACTTGAGGCAATTGATCGGTTAATGGCCTTAGATAGTATCTGGCACAACAAGTTGAAAGTAGCACAAACTTACAATAAGAGCATAATGAAAAAAGCTTCACAGAAAAAGACTTGATTTGGAAAACCATTTTACCTATTGGCAATAAGGATCCAAAGTGTGGCAAGTGGTCACCAAGCTAGGAAGGCCCAATATCATCAGCCAAATCTTACTAGGGGGTATGATTAGTAAACATGCATGGTGAGGAATTAAACAAGAGTATAAATGCAAAATATTTAAATCCATACCACCTATCCTTGGGGGAAGAAGTATAATAACAAGAGTGTAAAACAAAGTGTCAAATGCATCCATTTAACTTCTAACTCATCAATTGAATAGATGTAGGGAAAATTGTTGGCACTAAAAAATTTGGATCCATTAGGCCTGGTGGTTGATTTGGGCTAACTGGTCGAGATAGTTGATTAGGCCAAACACTGTAAATGATAGCTGACCCTAAATTAGTGGGACTGTGTCAGGATTAATTAAGTTTTGGTTGATGATTCAATTGTTTGGAAAGGACTAAATAATGTGAACATTTGAGGTATAAGTCAAAGGAGAACAGTAATGTGACAAGGTCAAATGCACTTCCTTAAAATATAGGAAAAATGATTAGTGTAACACCCTGACTTTTATTTATTGAACTATTTTTCCTATTTATTCTATATTTAATTCTAAAAAATTGGGAAAGAATTTAAAATTTTGATTCCCATGGTTAAACTTAGTATGTCGAGAGCTATCTAATCATGATTTTTAATAATTTTTCTGAGTTGGAGCTCGAAAAAATTAGAAAGTGACGATTTTGCCTTTATTTCTTAACATTAAGGGTTGACATCAGAAAAAGATTAAATTGACATTTTTCGAGCTTAAAATCATGTCATATATATTAAAATATAATTTTGAGAATTTGCTGAAATTTTTCTTGAATTCCAGTGTAAAATAACCAAACTAAATGTCAAATAAACCAAACCAATATTGGCTTGACATCTATAAATAGTGAAAATAATATTTTGGTACATTTCTAAGTAAATATGTAATTTATAATTTCCATAAAAATTTGAGCATTTATTGAATTAAAATGGATTTAATATGAATTTTCTAGCTTAAAAATATAATATATATATATATATATATATATATATATATATAATTGAAATAATTAATAAAAATTAAAATTTACTTTTAGAAATTTATTTTTGAAGGAAAATAATATATTTATTTAGTTTTACATTTAAATTAATTATTTTGATATTAAAAGTTAATTTCTTTAAGTTTAGGCAATTTTATTGATACCAGTATTCAATTACAGATAAAATTTACACTAGAGAGATTTGGGACAGCTCACCCAACTCGTCCCCAACCCTAAAATAAGTGATTCACCACCTAATTTTGATATGTGTCCCTAAATCCAAATAAAAATAAATAAAAATTCTTAATTAATTACATAATGCATGATCTTATCCATGGATACCTAAGACTCCTTCCTCTTCTATAAATAACCATCAATGGGAGATAAAATCTTCATCCTCTTCCTCACTTGAGCAAGCCGAAATCTCCTCCATAGCCACCATTCTCTAGAAAATTTCTTTTTTACACCAAAATTCTACTAGTTTCTATCTAGCTTTCATTGTAGGAGTTGTGCACCAACAATTCTCTCCTCTTCAATAACTACCCTAGAGGTAATTGGGTGAGGGGGAGTGGGGTTGGTTCTAAATTTCAATTATTTTGCATGTTGATAGGAAATGTTTTCTCCTAAACCTTTCAATATTTAAGTTTATTAAGTTTTATGATAATGTTATAATGTTTAGTACTAGATTTAAACTTTTACTAAGTTGTTATGTTGCTCAAATATAGATAATCAAAATACATTTATTTAGTTGTTTTGTTGCTCAAATTTAAATAACTATAGTTTAATTATTAAGTTATTATTCTGCTCAAATTCGAATAATCATACTAGAATTATTAGTTGTTATACTATCCAAATTTAGATAATTTAAATTTTAGTTGCCATACTGCTCATATTTAGATAATAAAATTATTATATTGCCAAGTTTTAGCAAAATTCAATTAGTTTAGTAAAAATAATAGAAGAAATAAACTATTAGTTTCATAACATAAAACTACAAACAAAAACTACTTAATGAGCTATTTATAAATTTATTTTTGAAAACTATTATAGAAATTTTAGTTTAAGTCCTTATCATTTAGGTAAGGTCTAGACACACTAATAGACTATTTGTAAAACTTTCATAATTTTTAAAGCTTATTTGGTACTTCTAATTGTACTTTATAAGTGCTTATGGACACTTTTTACTCAAAAATACTAAATTTAAAAAATTTTGAAAAAATTGAAAAAATTCATTATAAAATTCTAATTATTTTTTTAAGCCCAAAAATTATATTTATGAAAAATTTTGACCATTTTATGATTTATTTCTTAATTATCATTCTTTATTTAATTTTATGTCTTTAATTTTATTGAAATGTTAATTATGTGTTTTAGCATAAGTTATGAATTATGTGAATAATATGTATGGTCAAATATCTGTAATATAAGGCAAAGATATTAATAAAAGGTGTACTAGTGCTCAAATTTAATAAGACTAAAGCGAACCTTTATTTAAGAAATTAGAAATTAATTAGTTAATGAGTAATGTAAAACAAGGGACATGCAGTGGCATGACAACCTGTTAGGGAAGCTACAATTTGGTACGCTGAGGAATGAAAGGCAAAGACTCATTTGAGGAGGTCTTAGGGGTAGGCATTGAGTGGTAAAAGTCTCAAAGGCCCAGGTAGCACTCGTAAGCCGGGATATTCACCTGACCAAGTTTGATAATCTCGACAACTGCTCAGCATTTCAGGATTGGTGTAAGAGTATACCTTTGTAAATAGACGTCCTAACTGTTATTTATTCCTTATTGATGATTAGGACTATATCATGTGATGATATTAAAGAGGTATATGTACTCCTAGTCACTTCTCAGTTCTGTTGAGAACCATTAGTCACTAATGGGAAGTATGGATCCATACCAAGTTAAGGGTAGTCTAGTACAACTTAGAATAAACACTAGGTTCCCTTCTATTGTCAATTGTGTTTTATTTGTATTTTATGGTAGAATTCTTACCATACATGTGAAAGTGATTTTAGAATAAATCACCGCACTCTATTATTTTTCTTCCATGTATGTTTGATCTCAATTATTGAAGATGATGGAATTGCCTAGTGATGTTAAGGACGAGTCAGAGGTCACCCTACAGACAAGGATATGTAGACTTAGTTATAGGATTTTCTTTTTGTATAATGGATAAGGTAGATTGACACTGCTTTGTATAGGATCTTTTTGATGTATATATTGGGTTAGGTGGTGTATATCTTTTGATGTACTTTTTTTATGACTATTATGTGTTACCCAAACCATGATGTACACTTTGATATATATATAGATTTGCTAATGTACGCACACTTATTTTTAGTTAGAGTACGTTAGCAAGTTATAACTATAATGTATCTTAAAATACACCATGGTGTAACTTGCTAACATATTCTAACTAAAAAATAAGTGTGTATACGTTAGCAAATGATTGTGGGGTTTGCTAACGTACATGCAATTGTTTTTCAGTTGGAATACGTTAGCAAGCTATAACTACAATATATCTTAAAATACACCAATGGTGTAGCTTGCTAACATACTCTAACTAAAAAACAAGTGGGTGTACGTTAGAAAACCCCATATATGTATATATATATATATATATATATATATATATATATATATATATATATATATATATATATATATATATATACATACATATACATACATATACATACAGTTTTATCTTTTATTTTCATTTCCAAATTTGATTAAGTTTAGAATTTTTCTATTATAAAATTAGAAAAATTTTATCCTCATTTTCATCAACTTGAATTAATAACTAAATTAATATGAATTATATTTAAATTGAAAGAGTGTTACAATTAGTGGGGGATAACATACTTTTCTAAAGATATTTCAAATTTAAAAGCTATTGTGCAAAGAAATGCCCAGAAACAACCTCAGAATCCCTACAATTTAGGAGTTATGGCTACCTAAAGTAGATAATCAACCGTTAGATGGTTCCCTACTCAACCTACGGTTACAAGCTCATGACCATTGGAAAGCATTGATAGTTATTTGGAACATGGAAAAAATAGAGCAAGGTCATGGGTAGTGCTTGTAACTGCTAGTAACTAGTCGCTTAGAGGTCTATAAATACCAATTAAGATTCATTGTAAAGGACCTTCAAACACACAATCAATCAATTTCACCTTTACTTTTTAGCTTTTATATTTTGCACTTGATATTTCAAACACATTATAACTTTCCTTTACAACTTTCCTTTATATCGTTCCAGTTAATTTCAGTCATATCAAGCATTTGGCTCTCTACTCGTCCATATTATCCCAAAATCCTCGCTACATGATTATGGGAGCTTTTTGAAGTAACATAAGAACCTATATTGAGGAACAAAGTCTCTTCCTCAAGCAATCTCTTGACAAAAGGAAAATCATTGTATTTGCAATCGACTAATTGTATCAACTAATGTTAATTAATCAACTGTCAGCCAATTCGAAAGAAAACAGAAACAAATGTGATTTTAAAATAGTGGAAAAAAGTTGTTGATGGGAAAAGAAAAGAAAAGAAAAAGTTTGTTGAAGTGTGTTTTGTAATTACTTAAAAATTTAGATTAATCTTTGGTTATTTTTTAAACAAAGGAAACAACTTGATGCGCTAAAAATATGCTCAAGGGCAAACGTACCCTTATCAAAGTAGTAACAAAAGGACGTGAGTCCAGATATCGAACCCAAAGGACTAAATGGTGATTACCAGTTTTCAGAGATTCTATATTGTTTAGGTAAAATTAAATAGGTACTGGGTTGATTTAATAATGATAAACGTGAAATAGAAATTGTAAAACAAACAATGGTAAGTAGAGAAAATTCAGAAAAAGATAGGCTTAGGGTTATGGTTTCCTTCGTGCTCTTAAGTTCCTTCACATCTAATTCTAATTGAACCTCTTAGTATTCATCAATTACCAATATTTCCCTATGAATTTTATTGTCAATTGTTGGTCATAAATTGCAATAGTCCTTTCTAAGTTAATTTCCAGTTGATCATGTGAGATATTAAAACCCTAGGAAGGCATGGGAAATAAAAGGGAGGATTAAATTAATTATTTAATCTAATTAGAAATTAGGAATGAAGGTTGATCATACGACAAAACCTAATTTGATTACCCTACACGTCTACCAATTAATTGTGGTACGGCCACTATTCAATTAATCGATTCGAAGCATATAGGAGATGATCAATTCCAAGTAAGAAAATAAAAACTAGTAGAGCAATCTAATTGACTAAATAGAAACAAGAATTCAATTAAAATTAAACATTTAGGGGTTCTAAACACTAAGTGCACCACAACCCTAACAAGAAAATTAGCTACTTATGGCAAGAAGAGATATCATAATTTTAAAGAAATACATCAAAGGGAAAAGAAGAAGAAATCTTTTACAAGAAAAGGTTTTTCTCTAGTTTCTGACTCTGAGTATCCTATTGCCCTTCAAGAATCTTTCTCCACAAGCTAAAGACCCAAAAAAAGGAAGAATTACAGGAAAGAATAAAGATAAGACAGGGGTCCCCTATTGTGCTTTGCTCCTTGCTATTTGTAATATAATTTCAGAATTTTGAAGTAGAAGACTTAACCCCCGATCTCTTCTGCCCAATCTAGGTCCATTAAAAATTCAAATCCAACCCGCTCGGCGGAATACCTCCAGGGCAAGTCCCGCCGGGCAGCCTACAAGGCCCGCTGAGCGGGTGTAACTTTGTGCACTCCATTTTGTGCTTCAAGTCTCCTTTTTGGCCCATTCTTGTGCTTATAGGCTTCTTTTAAGTCCACTTGATAAGTATATTACTCCTCTATACTTGTGGACTGAATTTCTTTTCTTTACTCAACTAACTTCCTACATAAAATTCAACAAAATTAAGGCAATTCATATAATTTTAAATAAAAAGCTTAGAAACACACATCACATGAAATCCTTCATTAATGGTCTATTTTCTCAAAAATTCCAATGAGTTAATGCAAAAATCATGTGAACTTGCTCTATAAATCTACATAAATATAGATTTATCACAACTCTTTTAGGATAAGTTTATTTTGAAGTTTATCATTAAAAACTAACTTTTAATGTTTATTTGAAGTGTTATTTTTCAATGAGAAAGATATCGAATAAATGATTTGTTTTGCACTATTATACTACGGGTCTGTCTACATAACATCTTTTCTTAAAGTGTGATTACACAAAAGTTGGTTGCTTCACTTGTTTGATGCTGTACAAAAATTTATAAAAGAAAATCGAGATTGTGTATGGGGTGATCATAAGCGCTTTAGTACTCAAAGTCTCACCATGTGTTTGGTATGATCTAAAAACAGTGAAAAAAGTTGTTGATAGGAAAAGAAAAAGCTTTTATTCGTACTGTTGAAGCTGTTATTGGTATTCGTAGAAAAATATTTTATAGACATTTCATACTAGTAGACACTTGGAGAAAGAAAAAGATAGAGAAATATAAACGTAATAGGTAATATAATGCAATTAGAAAAGAGAGATGGAGAGAAATGATAAGTGTTAATAGGATGTTTAGAGTGTGTAGATATCCAAAAATTAAAATTTGTATTGTTATTAGTTGGTTATTGGTATTGTTTATTTTTTTTAACTAATTTTGATTTTCTCATTTTATTCTCAATAATTAATTTTTTTAAATATATAATCAATTATTACGAATAACTTCATATTCCTTTTATAATTTTATTATAAACAATGGTTTTTTTTTACACAATTAAAATAAAATAACTTATCTTAAAATAACTTTTCATTTAACATATTTAAACATAAAACTTATTTCATATAATCAATTATAACAATAATTAATTATCAAAATATAATTTTTCATAATCAATCATCCAAACATTCAATATACTTTCTAGAGGTCATATCATTAAATTGGGTTAACAATAATTAAGCAATATCCTCCTTACACCACGAACAATTGACATGAGAAACGAAAGCTTACACTCCCTACCCGATGATGAAATATAATATAATAAAATATAAAGAGAGCTTAAATTTCAGATGTGGTTCGGTGATGCATAAAGTTGTGGAAGTAAACACACACTTTACAAAAACTACATATATTCTATTTTGGGGTTGGATGTGCGCTTTACAGAGAGAGAGAGAGAGACAACGTTATCTCTCTAAAAGTTTAAATATAGCTATTAATGCCGAACTAACATTCTTGAAATCGGGCAGTTAAATCATTCTAGATTCAAATCTATAACTAAAAGTTAATAAACCAATTGAATGTGACACTGGACTTGGCTTCCACCGTTCCACACTCTTTTTCCAACAACGCCAATGGATTGGGACCTACTAATTAAGTTCTATGTTTTCCACCGTATAATCATTATTGTAATAAAGTAACAAAGCAATTAAATTACTCCACTTCACTCCGTGAGCCTCCCTGAAATAAATACTGCGGAGAATAAGAATAAGAAACTTCAATTTGAAGCAAAGTGATTCACACGGAGCTGTGGTTACCGGTTTCCACCAAAAAGCAGTGAAAACTGAAGATCGTTTCCTTTATTATTAATTCCTTAAAGAGTATTAGGAATAAAAAAGCACAAAAAAAATTAATGAAGGTTGAACTAGCAGGAGCGTTTTGTTACCCTTCCATTTGAAAATTCAGCTTCAAACTTAGCTAGCTAGGTCCTTTGTCAACATCAAGAGGCCACGCCAGAGAGACGTTTATGTTATTAAGGTCACACACTCACATTCACGCTTTCCTTTGATAGCAACTTTTGAGCTACAACGAGTTGAAGTGAAGATAAGATATGTCTCAGAGTCAATGAGTTCACTTTCCCTCCTTCAACACTCACCGTTAATCGCTACACCAATGCACGTTGTTGTGATAGTTATCTTTCCTTGTCTTTTCGCCATATACTGTTCCTTTGCTTCTACTCTCGCATTCTCTCTGGAATTTGGCTCTTTGTTGTGACGTGAAGCCTCTGGTTCCTTCACGTTGTAAAGTTTTCATCTTTGTTCTTTGTACTATATTGGGTCGAATTGTACTTGTTCGGATTGTCGGTGCCCGTTTTTGAAAGAGAGAAAAAAGAAGGTGAAAGAAAACGGTTGAATGGAAACTGGGTCGAGTTCTGAGTTCTTAGATAGGGGCAAGGCTACGAGGGGTGGCACTGGCAAGGGACATGATCTTGGTGCTGCCAAAGTTGAGCCCTTTGTGCCAAGAAGTGATCACAATCCTAAAGAGTTGAGGTCATGGGCCAAGAGAACTGGGTTTGTGTCTGATTACTCTGGGGAAGCTGGGACTAGTGCCAGTGAGAAGTTTGATAGTGTTGGGTTTGATGTGAAGAGTGTTGATGATCAGAGAGAAGGAGGGTCCTCTCCCAAGATAGAGATTGATCCAGTGTTGGGGCTGGCGAGGCCTAATAGGGACAATGAGATTGAACCGGTTTTAGTGTCCAAGCATGGAGCCTTGAGGAGTGAGAATGAGAGAGTTTTGAGGTCAAAGGATGCGTGGAATGGGGCAGTGGGGAGCCAACACCAGAAGAGGAAAAATGGGGATGAGCCTTCTTTGGCTTTGGCTAGTGATGGTGACAAAAAATTGGGTTAAGAGGGAATGGTGATGCTAATGGAATGATGGTGAGTATGAATCGGGAGAGTAATAGCCATGGAGTTTCTGCAGTTGCCCCTCTGCCAGAGCAGAAGAAGGAAGAAGAAGGGGTAGCTGAAGGAGATATTAAGGTGAATCTGTTTCCGGAGGGGGAGGAACCTGTTAGTAGAGGGTGGCAGGGACCATCTGGATTGAAGTACGGGATCACAGAAAATCCGGGTCTTGGTTAGTTTCAATTCAATTTTGTGTTTCTCACATCTAAGATTGTTAATTTTGGATAAAATAGTCTGGTTGGTTTAACTTGAATTTGTGTGGAAAAATTAATATCTTAATTAACCCTTATGCCTTAGCCTGATGGCAATCTAGTATATTCTAATCAGCAATCAATTTCATTAATCATGTGATCTTTGAACGGCATAGTATTATTTTGTCAGCAATTTAACTTTCAGGTATGTGGTAATGTAGCTAGCTTCTGTGTGTTTTTGGGTGTTCACAAATTACAAGACCAAAAGTCTGTTCAATTATAAGCTGAATATTGATCCATAAGTTTAACTCCACACATTATGAATTTCAGTAATGTCGTTTCACTTTATTTTGATAAGTTAGTCTGTTGATGATGCATGCCATTTATTATTTAGATTTGAGCATGGATGCCCTCAATCAAACTGGTTCGAGTACTGTTCAACATAACAGGGTTAAAGACAAATAGAGTAGTAATTAAAGCGGAAGATAGAGAGAGAGGACACACCTCTGGCCATTTATCGAGTTGTGTTTGATGAAGGGCTCTGTGAATCTCCTCCTTCCCCATTTTATTAACAAATCACTGTCACTATTACTATGATACTATCTCATAAGTAACAAGGTTAATTAGCTAGATCCTGCTTCTGTGACTTAAAAGAGTTATTATTTCTTCTTGATTTACCTATCTTTAACTGCAGTACCTCTTATCTATTACGGCCTGCAGCACTACCTATCATTGGTTGGCTCGCTAGTATTAATCCCATTAATCATGGTACCAACCATGGGTGGAACAGATGTAAGATATGCCTTTATGTAAGGAGCCTATTAAAATTGATATGATGCCTTTCCATATTCATATGTATTCACTTGCACATCAATGATGACAGAACGATACTGCTAATGTAATTTCTACAATGCTGTTTCTTTCCGGCGTCACAACGATACTTCATTCCTACTTTGGTACCCGACTACCTTTGGTTCAAGGGAGCTCATTTGTGTATTTGGCACCGGCAATGGTTATCATAAATGCTGAAGAATTTCGAAATCTTACACATCATGTAAGTTCACTGACAGACAGAAATGTAATTCATTGTTCTTAAGCTCCTTAAGGCTTGTACCATTACATCAAATAATCTAAATCCTGGTAAAGTTAACTATCTGCTTTACTCCCCGCAAAATAAATGTTAGGACTTGTTAGTTTATATTAAGGTGTTTAAACTATTAACTATTTGAATGACCAGAATGATTTTTCCCTTTTTGCTCCTTTCTGCTTTGATGCATCTATCCGAGTTCATTGTTTTGGATCAACCCAGTGAAGGGGATTGCTGTTCACTTCGATTTTTCTTCTTCTGGCTGGTAACTATTCCCAGTTTCCATATTAATGCCTGCTTATAACTGCAGAAATTTAGGCACATAATGAGGGAGCTCCAAGGAGCTATAATTGTTGGTTCAATATTCCAATGTATCCTGGGACTTAGTGGTTTAATGTCTCTTCTTCTCAGGTAACAAGAAGTTGCATGTGATCTTTCTTGTGTTCACCAGACCTTGATAAATTTCTGGTGGGAAAGAGATATCTTTCATCTTTCCATTTTCAATTTAGTTTATTTTGTTAGTTCCCTAAGCTGCTACCTTGTTAAATAATTAATATAAACAAGTATCTCATCTATTAACATTATAGATATACATACGCATAATATCCTGCTTTCAATATTTCTTGTTGAATCGTCCTAATTTAAACTTTGAAGCATTTCTTTTGATCTTTTATATCATGGAATCTCTACAGTTGCAGTAGATCAGATTAAAATATACATATCTTTAGCTTCTGTGACAATGCTGCATACTTTTCAACTGGCTAGAATAGTGACATGACCAACACACTATGCTTCTCTTCTTCCGAAATCTAGTTACATAATGCCCTCCTTGGCAATGCATACAACACTCAAGCCTCATTTTTGGTTATTTAGGTGGCCCTCAGTCAACCATTAAATTGCAAATAAATCATATTTTGTGTAACATGATTGGCAAGGAACACGGGTAATTCAACTTTCTGTTATTTAATTATTGTCTCTTACATGGCTCTTAGAATATGTAGCATAGTTTAGACATCTAGAAAAGAATAATTAAGAACAGAATAAGCCTACGCAATTTGGTAGAGCTCTAAGAGCTTTTTCGAGCTTATAAAACTGTCTTATGACCTTCTTATAAGCCTGATCTAACTTATTTCAACAAATCAAGGAGAAACTGATCAAAATAAACTCTTTTTAGCTTATTTCAGTAAGCATCACAGTCAAGCATATGAGTAAGCTCTCATGTGATAAGTTTTATTAACTAAGTGCTTAAGTTGTTTATTCAAATGTGTACTTAAATCACAGAATGTGTTATGAATTTGTATTGTTGAATGAAGTGAACACAAAAGCTACTGAAATTTTATCCAAAGAAAGCCATTAAGACTTGAGTCTAACGTGTCAATTCTTTTGCAATTTTATAACAATTTGCTATAGGATAATCAACCCAATTGTGGTAGCTCCAACTGTTGCTGCTGTAGGTTTAGCATTCTTCAGCTATGGCTTTCCACAAGCTGGCACTTGCATGGAAATCAGCATTCCGCAGATAGCATTAGTTCTAATATTCACACTGGTGAGTCATGACCTAAGTATGTCAAGCAGCAATGATATAGAATGATCCGATGCATGAAAAGTCTTTGCAATGGCTGTAAAGTTGCTTCTTGTCATATTAAAAAGGCTGTCTGTGTTGGTCTCTTGTAAAAGAATTATTGGCTCTTGTCCTTTAATTAAATGGTTTCAGTTGTTTTCTGAAACTCATATAGTTGTTTCGTTTATTTCTTATTTGAAGCATCTTCGAGGAATATCTATCTTTGGACACCACACGTTTCGAATTTATGCTGTAAGTATCTTGAATTATTATGTTCCTTCTATACTTCATTATCATTTGTGTCGGTTGAGAACTTGAGATTACTAAGTTTTCCTTAATTAAATGTGGCTATACTAACAAATTGTGTCCACAAACTTCTGAATATTTGCAGATTCCCTTGAGTGTTACATTAACTTGGATATATGCGTCGTTTTTAACAGCCGGGGGAGCATATAACTACAAAGGATGCAATCCCAAAATCCCAAGTTCAAACATTCTGACTGATGCATGCAGAAAGCATGCTTATACCATGAAGCATTGCAGGACCGATATATCCAATGCATTGTCAACTTCAGCATGGCTCAGAATCCCTTACCCTTTACAGTGGGGTTTCCCTATTTTCCATTTTAGGACTTGTATAATCATGGCCATAGTGTCGCTGGTTGCCTCTGTGGATTCAGTAAGTACATTATTTAAATGCTTGCAAGTGCAAAGTATCATCAGCTTAGTATTATGACTCCCAAAATTAGTAGAGTAGGAAGCTCAATATGGTACTTAAGCCATGAAGCTTTCTCATTTAATGAACTAGTCTTTTATGTTGAACTCTCCTTGTGTGCTTAAATCATAACAATTGGTACTTTCTTTGTGGGTTGGGAAGCAGAATCTTAAAGGGGGTGACAATGTTGTGAATCCACATTAGGTGATAGAAAGCTCAACGAGATACTTAAGCCATGAGACTGTCTCTTTAGACTGAAAATTCAAAAGGGGGTAGCAAAGCTAGTAAAATTGTTAAGATATTTTGTATTTAAATTCAATATAGAGGCATACACAGAGAGGAGAGAGACAGAGAGGGTAAGATCAAAAGGGTGGTTATGATCAAGGTCCCTAATACCATTTTTAAACCTTATGATGAATTTTCATGTTGAAAGCAAGGATCAAACATGATCTGGAGAAGAAACTAAAACTGTAACAAAGTGAATGGCATGTTCGTTTTCCAGATTGGAACTTATCATTCTGCATCTCTGCGAGTCAATTTGAGGCCTCCAACTCCACGAGTTGTGAGCCGAGGAATTGCATTGGAGGGTTTCTGTAGTATACTGGCTGGTCTTTGGGGTTCGGGAACTGGGTCAACAACCTTAACAGAAAACGTTCACACAATTGACACAACAAAGGTGGCAAGTCGGAGGGTGGTGGAACTTGGAGCAGCTTTCATGATTCTCTTTTCCTTCATGGGTAAAGCAACAAAACTAAATGACATAAATTATAATTTGATATCAAAATTATTAAACAGCCTTTTCATTTTGCCACTACGGTTCAATTTATGCCTTTTTAATTTGTAGGTAAAGTGGGTGCTCTTATTGCTTCCATTCCACAGGCCTTGGCTGCTTCTGTACTGTGTTTCATATGGGCTCTTATAGCAGCTTTGGGCCTTTCAACCTTACAGTACAGTCAATCTGCTAGCTTCAGGAACATGACAATAGTTGGTGTTTCATTGTTCCTTGGTCTATCCATCCCTGCCTATTTTCAACAATACAAGCCTCAAACCAGTCTGATACTGCCCGCTTACCTGGTACCTTATGGGGCTGCATCTAGTGGACCATTCCATTCTGGCATTAAACAAGTAAGCACTACTCTCTCTATGCAGACGCCCCTTGCCTTTACTAAAAATGAAAGAGTATAAGAAGGAACATATTTGATAGGTTATATGTGAATATGCCAATCATCAAGTTTGACTAATTAACAAGCTTCTCTAAGCATCTGTGCTGATTTCTCCTAATTAAGTGTACGGAGCGTTTGCAAAACTGATTTTAAATGAAATTGATTTTGCAAAATTAATTCTGATTAGAATTGATTTTGAGGTAAAGTGATTTATGTTTAGGTCTCAAAACAAGTTAGTAATAAAACTTAGTATAAAATTTTCGATTCAACACAAAAGTTGCTTCAACTCAAAGTCAATTATGGAGTCAAAATTAATTCTTCAACATGAGACCAAACATGTAAAAATTTACCTAAAATCACATTAGCTAGTATTTCAACGTGATTTTGGATAACTCGCCATGAAACCAAACATGCACTAAAGCTAATGTTAAAGCTTTTAATCTGCAGTTGCAATTGCCTTGCGAATAACAAAATTGTGGAAAATTGCAAATAAAGGTGGCCACAACCTGCAATTGCAATGCAGTTATAGACACTTTAAAATCTTGATATTGAGGCTGCAAGTGATTGCAGACTGAAATTCAAAACCATACTTTGTTTTGGATAGGCAAATTTAAAACCATAGTAATATCACATAATTATCATCCAAAACATTTCTATGAGTACGTGTATAAATTTTTAGCAACTAAAACCACTAGCTACTTAATTCTTTTGGTGAAGATGAGCTAACTAGTCATTTTTATTTTCCCCACAAATGTTTCAGCTTGATTTTGCAATCAATGCTCTTATGTCCTTAAACATGGTGGTTACACTGTTGGTGGCATTCGTACTGGACAACACTGTCCCTGGAAGTCAACAAGAACGAGGGGTGTATATATGGTCACGAGCTGAAGATATTGCAACTGATCCTTCACAGCCATCAGCATATTCTTTGCCAAGGAAAATTGCTAGGTGTTTCTTTTGGGCAAAATGTTTGGGAGTCTGAATATTGGGCTTTGTCTGATTTCTTTTATTCATGGACTCAATAACATTCACTTTTGATCCCTGGAGCTTAGAAGATATTGAAGCTCATGAAGAATAAAAACAAATATAATTGGATTTAGTTGGCCAAATAGGAAATAGTTTAGCACTGATTATGCTTGTGAATTATACAGCTGTTTTACGTAGGTGAATTTGTGAACTGAAAACAAAACCAAAAAGAAGTTATTGTACTTGTACATTTATATATTTTTAATCAATTAATGGTTCAATTTTTGTAGTTTCAGTTTGATATTTGGGGTTGTAAAAAATCACTCACAATCGAAAATAATGCAACAAATCTATATTTGTAGCCTTTAGGCTCAACCTTCGAATGACCCTCTAAGAGTTTATTTGAGGATATGGAGGTTCATCAAAGCAAAAAGGAGATGAGAATGTCACGCGGCAGTTAAAACAGGCGTTTCTTATGTTTTTTTTTTTTCCTTTGGTCAAACATTTCTCGTGTTTTTATGTTTGTTTAATTACAGTGGAAAAACAAAAAGAAAGAAATTAAAGTGAGGTATCACAGTTCAACTGGCCGTAATTAAATCAATTTACCTTTCGTGATATATTTTACATATATTCTAAAAATTAAATATTTTTAATTTTATATATTTCATATTTTATTTAAATTTAAAAATGCTCACATAGTATACAAAATACTTACTGATTAGTGATTAAAAGAAAAACAATAGTGTTCCTCTAGATGTCTATTTTGAGTTGAAAAATTATAATTAAACTGTTGCGAAATTTATTATCGCGTAACGGGTAAGTATGGCCAAACATGTGTAGAGTATTAATTTGCAACTTTAGCTGCTGTCTTTCTTTGCCAGTCCTGAATTAGGGAACGGAGGGTATGATTAGGGGTAAGTAATTTGTGCTTCAGCGTCAAGTTTTTGGGTGATATGTCATGCCCCGATTGCAGCCACTCTTCTATTGCTTCTAGCTCATAAGAAAATCCGTCTGCTGCTATATGTGGATTTTTCATTATCTTCTGCAGTGAACATCGCAAAAATACAATCTTTAAGTTGCTTCCAAATAAGGGTTTGTCTAACTTACCCAAGTTAAAATAGGATTAAACAATTCCATCCAAAATAATTAATGCAATTTTCTAATATACTTTTAGATAATTGGTTGCAGGTATTAATTCTACCAATTAATTTGGATAGGGTTGTGTTAACCCTATTTTTACTTAGGATAAGTTAGATAACCCCACTTTAAATATGATTTTTAAAATAATTATTACAAAAATTAACAATTTTCAATTATATTACAATTCTTGGATGATGAGTATATTTGGCAAATCACTCTAGTAGCTTATAAGTTGATTTGTCTAACTTAAAGTTTGTTTAACCAAAATAAGCTTGTTTGGTATACAAGCTTAGTTTAGTAGCTTCTAACTTATTTTCATAAGCTACTTTAATTAGCTTATAACTTATAAGCTACTAGCTTTCTTTCTTTCTTTTTTTTTTTCATTTTTATCCTTACTAATTTATTTGAAATTTCTTTTTACCTTTTTTTATTTTACATTTATGTCATTTTATATTTATCAGCTGGCTTATTAGCTAATCCCATCAAATACTTTCATTGCAATCAACTAACTTATAAACTTTTAGCTTTTTAGCTCTTAATTTCTAGCTTATAAGCTTTTAGCTAACTTATAAACTACTTTTACCAAACACACCCGATTTAAAGTCTTATAAGAATAGCTTCACATCCAATTTTATTTATAAACAAAAATGTGGCACTAACATCATTATCGATGTTTTCAAAATAAATAAATAAATGATAAAATTGTTGTCTTAAAAATCAAACTGGACGAGTCGATTCAACTAGTCCAACTAAGAATTGGTCTAGTGATCGACCCATTAACCCCCAAATGGAGCTTTTTAAAATTGGTGAGAATGGGTCAAATCAATCCAAAATTGTTGAAAACTAGTGCAAAAAAAAAAAAAAAGTTTGAACAGGATTATTTTTATTTTTTAATTTTATCTAAAATATTTTTAAGATAAATAAAAACACATTTTAAAGATTTCACATAAATATAAATTATTTTATCAATTATTATTAATTTCTATCTTACAAAACATATAATTTAGTCATTTATATTAGTTTATAATTTTTTAGACTTTGATTTCTCATAATTTTATATTATTTTATTACTTAAAATATTATTATTAAACCTAGAACCAATGTCTTTATTGGTTTAATGTTCAGTTTTAAAAATATTGAATAAAATTTAAATACTGTTTTATATGTGTTTTAGGTGCTGCTTTTCAATTAATTGGAGTTTTTTTTCGATAATCTATGCTGATCTTTAATACAAACTTTCTTCATGCAAGTTAATGAAATAAAACTTTCATCAGAAAGTAACACCAAGAGTACTTAGCAATTCCATTTAAGTTTTGTTAATAAATAAAATAAACTTGGAGACTAACCTGAAGGATAGGGCAAACGAAAACACTAGGCACGTGGGTGGAGTCCTGTCCAACATCTCCACCATTTATAGTCCTCCATCCTTCCCTAGAAACCATGTCATTACCCTTTCTTCTGATCTCACTGAGTTCCTCCCTGACTCTTGTTATGCTCATTTCTCCATTGGGCTCACAGTTCATGGACATGCACCGCATTGCTAAGCCCACAACTGCTCTTCCCACATCCAATGGCCATTGCCCACCAATCTCATCAAAAAAAGCCTCTGTATCCATTGTCACCCAATTTCTTCTTCCAGTCAATAGATTTTGCAATAAAACCCCTATTGCCTTCATATCTGAATTATCATTACATTCTTCACTGCACCCTGGAAGACCAAACCCTGTGATTTTTGCAACAAGATTGCAATCTAGGAGGATTTTGGATGGAGAGGGAACACAATGAATAATGGGCCTGGGCTGAGCTGCATTTAGAAAGCCCAGCCCTGAACAAACTTCAACGGCTATCCTTAAGCAATCACGCCAGCTCAAGGCCCGGCTTCTGTTCCTACAAAATAGCATTTCTTCCAAGCTGCCTTTGTGCATGTATTCCAAAACTAAGCATTTGGGCTCAGAGCAGAAGCCCAACACAGAAACCAGATGAGGTTGCCGAATACTACCAAGATACCCCACCTAAAAGCAATTGAATTATGGATCCAAAAAAAATAAATAAATAAAACCAGTTGAATTTTAGCTTCAGTTGAAATTGACAAAACAAAAAAAATAATTCAGTAAAAGTACTCGAAACCGAAACAAATAAAATAGTAAGACCACTTTATTCCTCATGTTTTTAATTGAATTCTTCTATTAAGTTATTCGACAATACGATATATTATATAATATACCTTTTCATTTGTCTTTCCTAATTAATTCATTGCTAATAATGTCCTTGTTATATTCAGATTTGTCCATGACAGTTCTATAAATCACATCTTAATGCCCCCATAGTTGAAATGATAAAGAGTATGATTTTTCTTAAACAAGTTCTTGAATTTGAATTTAGTGAATAAAAAAATAAATATTAAGAAAATTTTATCTCCTTAAATAAGCTTCCTAATTCATCTAAGACAAAAAGAAAAAAAAAATCTACAAAACATCAAATAAAAATTTAATACACGTCTAATTTCTTTTAAGTGTGGAATACGAAAGAAATTTCTCAAAATTATTAACTTTTTTCAAAAATAAAAAATTCATGAATTCACAAACATATCATAACCTCGTAGTTACATCATAACCTCGTAGTTAATGAAATAATTTTTTTAACGGTGTACAAATTTTTTTGACAATATGGTGTACATTATTTTCAACAGAATGCATTCACTGTTCAAGCATTTTACACTATTCTGCTATAACATAAGTTCAATTTTCGTCCAAGTTTATTGTTATTATTTTTTTACACTATTATTATTATTGTCCAACCATGTACACACACGAAAAAAATCTTTTAATGATGTATAACACATGGTAAATTTTTATTGTATCTTGCTTACCTTGGCTTGGAAATCTAGTTGGGACAACTCCGGAAGAGAAATGAGCTTCTTGATTGCAACAGTGGAATAGTTAATTTGTCCTCTATACACATTGGTCCAATTCCCACCAGATTTTAACCTCATCTGCTCCGAAAAATTGTGGGTGGCTAAGATGATCTCCTCCTTTGTGTACTCCCTTAAACCACAACCCTTCTCTATCAGCCTACACTCATTCCTGTGGCATCTTTTTCTTTGATAAAACTGAATCCTTCTATTCAGTCCATCCCTTTGTCTCCTTAGATCATTCATCTCCCTAAGCATCTCTGTCTTTTCAGTCAATGCCTCCCCTAGTTTGGTTTCAGCTTGTGACACTGCCAATGTACTAATATGAAGGCTGTTTAGGAGCTCTGATTGCTGCTCTGCCACTAAACTAAGCCTTTTCTTGCTCTCTTCAATATCCATTCTATTTTCGTGAAGTTGTTCTTTTTCTGCGTCCAGTTCCTTCTTTAGTTCTTCCTTTCTTGTCACTTCTTTCTTTATTAGAGATTCAAGTTCTTCTTCCTGCAAAAAGAATGATAACTTATGGGATGAGAACATGGGTGAAAACTGTTGCAGTGGCCAAGAGATATTTTCGGTGTATGATAATTAATTTTAACATAATGAAATAATTAAGATATATATCCAAATTGATCTTAATTTCTAATTTTATATTAAAACGTGTGTTATAAAAGGAGAAATTGATTTTTATATTTTGTCAAAAAGACCTCAAGTAAAAAACTACAATAGTAGATTTCACAATATATTTTAATCCAAAAGCTTAATAAATGTCTTTTCAATAATATTGTTCTCATGTAATCCATTTCCAATCAATTTATCAATCATGTCAATCAATTGTTGTAACACATTGGAGAGCCCAATTGCTTATGAATATATTACCCGACGGTTGCATATATAAATAGCCCATTCGGCTTTTTCATGTCTCTCCCAATTGGCCTCGTCTTCTTTCCTTTTCATTTGGATGGTTCTGTAAGCTTCATTCAGTTTATCTTTGAGGATCTCAATATTTTCTGCAGCACTCTGAGTTGGTATCCAATTTGGACAATAAGTCTACTATGTGACACACAATGAGAAACAAAATAAAGGAAAACCAAACCAAACGGAAGAATGCTGATAAACAGTATCATTAGTAATGAAGGTCATATAATTAAAGTCAGATTGGATGAATTTTTCACTAAGTATCTCTTAGAAAATACAAATAAATTAATTCTCATTAATTTATATACCTCAACTTTCCTGGAAGTTAAATAAAGATTTTAAAAAAAAAAATTGATGTACATAAATTAATTTTAGCTTATACAAAAAATTTAATTTATTTTACCTCTTTATTTTATTTTATTCTCCTATTGTGCTTTTAAAGTTTTTTCATAAAAAAGATTTAGTTACCGTGTTATCCGAAGTGTTACGTTCTTCGACATATGGCTCGATTGGGCTAATGTGGGAAACTTGGTTGTCTTGCCCAGAACTTCCTTCCTCCAAATTTAAAGGCAGTAACTCCTGCAAATAATTTTCAATTTCTTGGAAACTAAACTCCCATTGATTCTGGTTAAGATAGGACTCCAAATTTGTTGAGGAAGTTGATGATCCGCAAGAACTTCTAGGTTGGGAGTCAATGGTTTTATCAAAGAACATTCTCTCTAGCCAATCTTTAAAATTTATTTTATCTCTCATGCTGGCAATCTTGACCCCATTATCATCCTCCATGATTATCTCATTATTCTTCACTCGCGGTGTAACCTGTTTCCCTTCACAAATAATGAACAACTCACAGAAGGCAGGCTTGTGCTGATGAACGTAGAACAATCCGTTAATGTCAACTTCTGATTTCCTAAACCAGAGAACAAATGGAATTGAAGAAGTAATAAATGTCATTGAATTGCATGCATGAACTTTCTGGACTCTAGAAAAAAAGAGCAAGGAAAAGAAAGAGTACAAGGAAGGCTTCATGAACGAAAATCCCATGATCAATTTCGTTATTCCTAGACCATAGATCAAGTCTATGGTACGCTTTTGCATTGGTTCATCAAATTTCTCGACTTCAAATGTTTCAGCTGGCACCTGTAATATTGAGAAAAAGAATACATGAATTTACTGCCAAAAAATGTCATACATTCAAAAAAGAATGTATTAATTAGTAGGCTTAGTTTTGTTAGTGTTGTGTGGTGAACATGAGAAAAGATCTCCAGTAAGCTCCCACAGTGATCGCAGACGTCTTTGGTGGTGACACCTGCAAGGATTTCGATGCTTAAGTCAGTAAAGGCGCAAGTGTGAGTGAGAATGAGAGAGCGTGTGCACCTGATAGGTGTAGAGCCCTTTATATAGAGTGTTTTGGAGAGAAATACCATTAAGGTTGGGTGCCACGTGGTAGTATGCATTTAGATGCCTTATTACACGTTTTCCTTGCCATTAGGCGCTTTCCATGTCAAACCGGGGTAGGCATAAAACTTGAATCGAGATGAGCAAGGCCATATCGTTTGGGATATATGTGGCTATGATAGCCGAGATAGGTGGCAAGTAAGCTGACTTAAGGCTAAGCGTCCGGGTAACCCCCAAAACAGTTGTCCCCAAGTCGGTGGTGCCTAGAAGAAGTATCATCGGCTTAAGAGTTTGGAGTAGTCCCAAAATAGTTGCCCCCAAGCTCGTGATGCTTGGAAGAAGTATCGTTAGCTTAAGAGTTTGGAATGGCTTCCGGGATGATGTTGCCCCTAAGCCGGTAAGGTTTTGGTAAACACATTGTTAGCATAAGGTTATATGAGGTTGAGTGGTTCAGCTTGTGTCTTTTCATCTTATCCAGACAACTTCGCCGTATTCTTGAGAAGACCGAGGCACATTAAGTGCGCAATGATTCAAAACCTTGAAACTCGCAACCTTTCGAATTCTAAGAGATATAGGCGATTACGTGAATTTTTAAACTGGCTTTTTAAATTTTTATGGATTTGGGCCCAACAAAGATATAGGCCCATGGATTATATACTGTTAAACTTTTACTTTTACCACTACCTTCACTTCCTTCCTTTGCAAGAACTCCCTATTTGCTCTATGGTTTTTCTCTAGCGCAAGCTTTAGCATTATTCATCAACCCTGTTCAATCTTCCAGCATTTGTTTGACCTTCAACTCAAGGTAATATCCTCATTCTTGTTTTTTGTCTTTATTGAGTCTTTTCTTTCTTTGCACTATGTGTATACATATTTTTTCTTTCTTTGTTTTGCCGAAGATGGATTCACGCAGACGCATTGCTCCATCTTTGGCACACAGCGGTCGCCTAGTGAGGTTTGTTGCCAATTGGCTGTTCAAGTCCCCAACCCTCCCCTAGTCTCAGCCCGCTGACCAATAATGGTCCTTCGAGAATCGTGGGGGAGTCGAGGGCCGTGTCAGTTCTTTGGCTGCTCCTGTCGCTCCTCGCTGGAGAATGGCTGTCCAAGGTAGTAAGAGTAGGCTGAGGATTATGAAGAGGAGAGATGAGTGTCCAATGACGGCCGACCCAAAAGAACCGCCTCCACTAGAGATTATCATATGCCTGGAGCTTCTTGACAAGTACCGAAGTCATCTGAAGGCGGTAGGGATGCCGTATGGTCTCGATGAAGTTTTAGAATACTCCAAGGCTTGGGTACAATTCCCGAATTTAATGAGGATTCCTTCCAGCCTAGGGAACCCGTCCAAGGTGGCTATGTTGGTATCATCTGACCAAGTTACTAAGCCGGCCTCATCTGACCTTTCTTCTAGTGTTTTTGACAAGAAGTTGGGGAAGACAGTAAGAAACATGGAAACCACTCTAGAGGCTTACTACGAGGTATCAAATCTCAATGTAGATTGGGTAGACAAAGAGGTTGTCGAAACTCAATCCAGCTTCAACTAAGAGGCGTTGGACGCATTGTTAGAGTTAAGCCGAGTTGGCAGTGATATGACTTTTGATATAGTGGCACCGGGGGATGACGGTAGGATCTGTTCTTAAGGGCCTAAAGAAAATATAGGAACTCCCTTGGATGACACCGCGGCCACAACAGCCGATTATTTATAACTCGACTTTTTACCTATGTATCTAACTTTCTTCGAGCATCTCGAGGTTAGGCTCCTTTTTACCGACTTTCAAGTGTCTATTTTAAATTTCCTGAATGTAGCTCCTTCACAACTTCACCCAAATTCTTGGGCCTTCATTGTAGCTTTTGAGAATTTGTGCAACAGATAAGGGGTTGTTTGTACCCCTAATCTCTTCCTATATTACTTCAGCCTTATTCGCCAATCCTATGAGAAGAAGTATTCTTCCATTTCCTTCCACGGCGTCAAGGAGCGAGCACTATTGAGGCCACTCCAGGACTCTTACAAAGACTACAAAGATATTTTTTTTCTTTCTTCACCCTCGGATTGAAAGTTAAGAGGCCTTGTTTGTTGTTCGCGGAATTGGGGAGAATATGAATGAACCCCAGTTCCCCTTATACTGGTCTTATGGCCACTACTGCCTAGAATCAAGCCGGTTTATGGTTGGAGAGAAAGATCTCACGGTAGATGAGATCAAGACCCGAGATCACTTTTCCAATTTGATTAAAGATCTTCAAGGCTGGATACCATGTAAATGGCTCATCGGGACTACTCTCTTTGAGTATCGAGGTAGCATTAGCTAACATGTTTGTGCATGCATCATTCATCGTTAATATTTTTTAGTATTCTCATTTTTTGATGAACCTTCTTTCTTTTGCAAAAATGGTGAAGTCGAAGGTGGCTAATTTTGCCTTCGCCCTTCAACAAGAGAAGGCAGCGAAGCCTAAGGAGCCAAGGAGGGCTAAAGCTAAGCAGAAGGCCGCTGTTGTTGAGAAGACCAAGGCTCCTACTTCTCTTGTTCGTCCCGCAAGCAAAGGAATTGTAATCCGGGAGGTCGAGGCTAGGCCCGTGCCAACTTCTGTCGAGGTATCTCCTCCCGAGGGTACTATGGAGGCCAAGGTTTCTCATATTGTGAAGGCTGAGATCTCTCAAGTTGCCCCATCCCTAGAAAAAGAACTGTAGGTGATGAGTTACGAGAGGGGCCTCCTCCTAAGAAACAACGAGTTGCCCCTTCTTAAACCACTACTGGTAAAAGGGCAGATAGGCAAATTCTAGCCAACCGTTCCTTCCTTATCAAGGCGGCCATGCTTGATGAACTAAGGGATATGCAAGGTGGGTTGGATGGGATGGCCTCTCTCTTTCACCACATGTTTTGAGGATACTCTCAATATGTCTTGATGAGAGAGGCTTTCGACGATAAAAACCCATTGGATATGCTGGCTGAAAAGATGTAGTCATTACCTGGCTAAAGCAAGCCGAGGAGGGTGCGCACAAGGCTAAAGAAGAGTCTGGTAACCGGATAGCCGAGCTCGAGGAGAATGTGCACAATCTAAAAGAACAACTAACATCCGAGCAATCAAGAAAAAGACAGTTGGAGAGGGCTGAAACGGATCTTCAAGTGAAGTTATCTGCCGCCAATGCCAAACATGTACAATTGGAGCTGAATTTATCTTCCCAGCTTAAAGCTTCTGAGGTCAAGGTTCAAAATTTTGAAGCTAAGGTAAATGAGCTGGAAACTAGCGTAACATTCTCTTGAGCAGAATGTCAACAGATGTGCTGACGCTGGATAAAGTTCGTCCAGCTTTCCTTCGAGAACACCATAGAGCAAGTGTGTTATCTCTTTCAGCGAAACTTGAGTATTGAATGCGCAAGGGCCGATTATGAGGTTATAGATGGCGTTTGGCATGCGAATGTTGACAATGAGATGGTCCCAGCGGACCTTACTATAGCTGACGCTGGTTCCAACTTGGAGGGAGATGCTGATGAAGAGGCCGGAATCAACTTAGAGCAACCAGGGGTTGGGGTCGATTTTGGTCCAAATGGTGATAGGCAAGATGCTGAAAGGCAACTTGTAGACAGCTTTATATCGACCTTGTAAGTGACGTCGACAATCCCTCCTTCAGACGAGGTTGTGGTTTTAGGTGATGATCCTGATGCCGAGGTCGTTGGTCCCTCTCATGCCAAAGATGCCAACACTAATGCTGCCAACTACAAACACTGAAGGGTCAGGATGGCGATTTTATTTGTAATAGCTTAATCAATTTGTATTTTTGAATGATTTTGATGATTCATGTACTTTTTACGCAGTTTGAGTAGTTTGAACATAATATGTATCCAAATGGCTTGACCCATTTTACCTCTTTTTTGTTTATATCTTCACACGTATTATAGACATCTAGTAGTTTGTCCTTGTTTTATAACACCTTATTGCAAATACTTGTAATTTTAGTTTCGCGTTCTTTCCACTGATAATTTGATTTCTTCGTTTTTTGTCTATTTCACGTAACTTGGTTTCTTCGTTTTTTGCCTTCTTGCTTTTATTTATCATCTTTGTTATTTTGGCCGGATCAAATCCACATACTTGATGCGTTAGTCTTCTTGATTTATTTTTGTTATCTCGATGAACTTTTGCTTGTTCATCTCAAACCTCGGCTGAGCGAATCCATGTACATGAGGAGATAACCTTCCTTCCTCATGTTTGTTATCTCGATGAACTTTTGCTTGTTCATCTCAAACCTTGATTGGAGCAAATCCATGTACACGAGGTGATAACCTTTCTACCCCGGCTGGAGTGAATCCACGTACACAGGGTGGTAACCTTCCTACCCCGGCTAGAGCGAATCCATGTACCCGAAGTGGTAACCTTCCTACCTTATTTTTGTTATCTCGATGAACTTTTGCTTGTTCATCTCAAACCTCGGCTGGAGCAAATCCACGTACACGAGGTGATAACTTTTTTGCCTCATTTTTGTTATCTCGATGAACTTTTGTTTGTTCATCTCAAACCTCGGCTGGAGGGAATCCATGTACACAAGGTAATAACCTTCCTACCCTAGCTAGAGTTAATCCACGTACACAAGGTGATCGTTTGGATCAGTGAATCCATCATACAACTCCAAAAAAGGTAGCTGTTATAACTGCTTCGGAACCTGCAAATTCAAAATTCTTGAAGAAAAAGGAAGGTTGAACGAAATCATTTTTTTATCTTCGTTCACCTCAACAGCCATATGTGCATCGCGGACTTCATGCGTAACGTGACCTGGTAGCAAAGCTAATGCTGCTAACCTCTCAGGGAGGTCATAGCTATTCTCCATGGTTTTTTTGTTCTTTCTCTCAGCTCAAAGTTCCACAATGATCCTTTCCTACTCCTTCAACGACTCTCTCTACTGCTACAGTAACACAGCGAGATCAGCCATAGTGACTGACAGTGCCGGAACACCGCTTGCCTCAGGGACTGCTTCGAGCATGTCGGAAACGGCTTCGCCATCCCTAGATGATTGTGGCGGTAGTTTTGGTGGTGATGGTGCCATAACAAACTTGCGATTTCTCGTGCTAACCATCACGAACAAATCTTCAAACTATGAAGAGTGTGAAGAGAATCAAAAAATGATTCCCACAGATGGTGCCAATGTTGTGTGGTGAACATGAGGAAAGATCTCTAGTAAGCTCCCATGATGGTCGCAGACGTCTCCGGTGGTGGCACCTGCAAGGACTCCGATGCTTAAGTCAGTAAAGGCACAAGTGTGAATGAGAATGAGAGAGTGCATGTGTACCTGATAGGTTGGGTGTTTTGGAGGAAAATACCATTAAGGTTGGGTGCTATGTGGTAGTGTGCATTTGGGTGCCTCATTACATGTTTTCCTTGCCATTAGGAATTTTCCATGTTGAACCGGGGTAGGCATAGAACTCAGATCGCGATGAGCAAGGCCATATCATCTAGGATATATGTGGTTATGATAGTCAAGATAGGCGGCAAGTATGCCGACTTAAGGCTAAGCGTCCAGGTAACCCCCAGAATAGTTAGTATAATTTTTATCTAATAAAAATTGAATTTTTAGTATATGTATGTTTATGATTGGTTTAATGTATTGTATTATCAATATGATGCTTTGAGAATATCTAATAATTTTTTATATCAATAAAATTTCCTATATATTAAATCCAATTATAAACTTACAATATCTATTTAACAATTCAATTTCTAATTTTCTATGAAACAAGGATAATACCTATGGGGGCATGCCAATTGACTAATATTAGTGCATGAAAAAAAATTTATAGGAGGAAGTCAATTATGTTAGAAGTGGAGTCCCACATCGGGTGGGTCACTTTGTTGGTTATCCCATCAAACTTATATGTAGGAGTTTTGGTGGAGTTTTTTAATCATCTCTTTAAAATAAAGGACGAATTTGTAGCCCTTACATATTTTGATAATAACAAACAGTTAAATTGTGTATCCTCACATTATCGTCTGATCTCTCGCTCACATTATCGTCTGATCTCTAGTTCGGATTATATCGTCTGACATTGTTTTTCAAATTGAATACCGTCTTATCTTTATTTGTATAAACTATGTAACTAACAAAGCTTACAGACGATGTCTATGCTTTAAAAAGATACGCATATCAATCAGAGCGTAAGCTACTTCAAAATGTATAAAGCCTATATACCTACTCTCGAGTAAAGTTAGCAAAAAAGAAAAAATGTGTGTGCGAATGTCAAAACGGGCGAACATGACAACCGCTAAAAGATTGAGTACAAGAATAGAAAAGATAAGAAGACTACTTTATCTTATCATATGACAAGTTGGTAAAAAGCATTAAATGCAACAATTAATGCTCTAATGACTCTCTTCATCAGACGAAGTCCTTCTCCTACAAAATACTCAACGGATACTTTTGGAGAAGCCTATAAATAGAAGAAGAGACCTCCTTCAAGCAGTTGTCAAATTTACAAGTGTTGTTGATATATTTGCTGCTAAATCCAAATACTCATAATTGCTTTGAGAAAACAAAAAGCCTTTGCAAAAACGGTTTTGAATATCTGTATTTGAACTTCATTGTATATTCGTCTGATAAGACGTTAAACCCAGTGAGGTAAACTCACACAGATATCTTTCTTTACGAGATTGGTTGAAGCCTGAAGAGGCTTTGTTTCAAAGAATACTCGAGTGTTTGCTTGGAGAGACAAGTGAAAGACTACTTGGGATTGAGCCTGAAAAGGCTTGTGGTAATAATACTTGTAACTTGTAAAGTTAGTGGAACTTGGTTGTTGCCAAGAACTAGACGTAGTCTCTGGGGTGAGACGAACCAGTATAAAATTTGTGTGCCCTTTTATTTGTTCTTTCTTCTTTCGTTTGCCTTTTAAAACGTTTTGAAAATCCTTTTGATCCAATTTAAATAATTAAGTTGCTTTTAAAAAGGACGAAAAGGATTGCGAAAATTGACCTTTACACAATTCAACCCCCCTTGTTGTGTTTAGTTTGTGCCTTACAATCTCAAAAAGTCCTTTCTTCTTTTTATATTTGTTTTGTTTATTTAGAAAAAAAAAGTAAGATAGAAAAATAGTTTTTTGTTTAAGGTTTTCTTAGTAGTTGTATTCTCATACTCTTTAGAGAGAGTATTAATGTTCTCTCCTAGTGTTTTGAGAGAATGTTGTAATTTCTTTCACTTATTGAAATTTTCTTTTCTTGCCCATTATTAAGTTTTGTCAGTTTTTTTTTTATCTCTTATTTTAGTTGTGAATTATTATCTTGTTGCTATAGTATTCAACAGTGGTATAAAAGCCAATAGCTTTACGTTGGTATGATGTTGAATTCTTAATATGCTTTATGGTTGTAGCATAGTTTGATCTTCCACACTAGAAAAGAATTTTTCTTGTTACTGATAATATAGTGTGGTAGTGTGAAAGTATATGGATAGGAAAATTTTGGCTAGAAAAGACTTAGTATTTAAGTGTGTTCATTGGTGACCCACCTTTCTTTCCTAGGAACTTACCTGGGTGTACTGATTCATGAACTACAATCACTGTTCCAGTATATGGTACTATTCATCTAGAAGTTGTGTGAGCCAATTTAGCTAAAAAATTATTTGGTGTAAAACCATGACACCAAAATACGAGATAGAGAAGTTTAAAAGGAGTAATTTTTTCTTATGGAAATTGAAGATATGGGCAATTTTGAGGAAAGCTAGATGCTATTGAAAGCAGACTTGTAGACATCACTAACGAAAAGTGAAAAGAGATGGATGATAATGTTGCTGCCAACTTGTACTTAGGAATGACAAATTCAGTTTTGTTCAGTGTTGTGAAGAAGAAGACTACGAAGGAGATTTTGGATACTCTCATCAAATTGTTTGAGGTCAAGTCACTTCACACTAGAATATTCTTAAAGAGGAAACTCTACACTCTTTAAATGAGTGAGTCTACACTGGTGACACAAATCACATCAACAATCTGAATACTTTATTTACTCAGCTTCCAACATTAGATTTTAACATAGCAAAAAATGAACGTATAGACCTTCTACTTTAGAGTTTATCAAATTCGTATGATCAACTCATTATCAACATAATAAATAATAATGTTGTCGATCGTCTATCCTTTGATGATATTGTAGGAGCTATACTTGAAGAAGAATCTAGGAGAAAGAATAAGGAAGATATGTTGGAAAATTCTAAGCAAGCAAAAGCTTTAACAATGACGATAGACAAATCAACAAAATGTGGCTACAGTAGGAGTAAAAATCATGGTAAATCAAAATCTCAAAGAAGGAAGAATATCAAATGCTACAATTGTGGCATGAGAGGGCACTTAAAGAAAGACTGTTGCATAAGATGAATGGAGGAAAGAACTCTGAATCATCAACTCTCAAGGTTGCGTTGCAAGTATCTCAAATGATGGAGAAGTCCTACATAGCGAAGCAACAATTTGTTCGAAAAGTGGAAAACTTCAAGATGGTTGGATATTGTATTTAGGTGCAACCTGGCACATGATTCCACATAAAGATTGGTTTTGCACTTATGAGTCTATCTCAGAAGGATTTGTGTTCATAGGAAATGATCATGCCTTAGAAATTGTTGGAGTTGGTATTGTCAAATTAAAAATGTATGATGGTACTGTTTGTATGGTTCAAGAGGTATGACATGTGAAGGGCTTGAAGTAGAACTTATTGTCCATTGGGCAATTGGACAACCTTGGGTGCAAGATCCATATTGAATGTGGGATCTTAAAGGTAATAAAAGGCGATCTTGTAGTGATCAAAGCAAAGAAGATCACAACCAATATATGCATGCTTTTGGGAGATACACTATAAGAAGTAGATGTATCAATTGCAACAACAAGCTAAGAAGATGTAACAATGATGTAGCATCATAGACTCTTTCATATGTCAAAGCGAGGCCTAAAAGTCCTTGCGAAATGTAATCTCTTGCCTGGGCTCAAAATGGTAAATTTACCCTTTTATGAGCATTGTGTGATAAGTAAGAAGCATAGATTGAAGTTTGCTAAAGTAACTACTAAAAGAAAACACATATTAGACTTGATCTATTCTGATGTGTGGGAATCACCAAAAATATCTATAGGAGGAGCAAAGTATTTTGTATCATTCATTGATGATTACCTCAGGAGATTGTGGGTGTATCCAATCAAGAAGAAGTCAGATGTGTTTCCAACATTCAAGGAGTTTAAAGCACAAGTGGAGCTTGACACTGGACAAAGAATTAAGTACTTTAGGATAGACAATGGAGGAGAATATGTAGATGGTGACTTGTTGACATTTTGCAAACAAGAGGATATTTCAAGATAATTCTAAGTTCCACATACACCACCTCAGTAGAATGGTGTGGTAGAATGGATGAATAGAACTCTCCTAGATAGAGAACAAGAGTTGTGTTGAGTACAACTAGAGTGAACAAATCTTTTGGGCAGAAGCAGTTAAAATTGTCTGTTTCGTGATAAATTGATCACCATCAATAGCAGTTAGTTTAAAGACATCAATAGAGATGTGGAAAGGTAAACTGACTGATTATTCTTCTCTACATGTGTTTGGATGTCCTATGTAGATGATGTACAACTTCTAAGAAAGAACAAAGCTGGATCTAAAATCCAAGAAATGTATATTCTTGGGTTATGTTGACAATGTTAAGGGGTATCACCTGTGGGATCCCACTACCCACAAGATTGTTGTTAGCAGGGATGTAATCTTTACAAAAAATGAAATGCAAAGTGAGTAGCGAAATGAAAACACTACCAAAGACACTACTATAGTACAAATAGAGAAGAAGTCTAGAGAAGATGGCTCTTCTGAAGTAGAACAAGAGCACAAAGTTCAAGAGTCAAATGAGGTCAATGATGAAGAAGCTCAACGAACAAGATATCAAACAAGGAAACCATCTTGGCACTCAGTCTATGTCATGGCTAGCTATGATGCATATTATCTTCTAATTGAAGAAGGAAAACCATCAACCTTTCAAGAGGATTTGAGGAGTTTAGATGTTTCTCTATGGACAACAGCAATGCACGAAGAAATGGAAGCCTTACATAGAAACAAAATATGAGAACTTTTTGAACTTCTAAAAGATCGGAAAGCCATTGGGAGCAAATAGGTTTATAAGATTAAACGAGATGGCAATGATCAAGTGGAGCGATATTGTGCAAGATTGGTGGTCAAAGGATATGTTCGGAAAGAAGGTATTGACTTTAATGAGATATTCTCACCAGTTGTCAGATTGACCACAATCAAAGTTGTTCTGGCTATGTGTATTGCATTCGACTTACATCCTAAGCAACTTGATGTAAAGACTGCTTTTCTCCATCGAGAACTTGAAAAGGAAATATATATTCTCCAACTGGAAGGCTTTAAAGAACAAGGAAAAGAAAACATGGTTTGCAAGTTAATCAAATCTCTGTAAAATCTAAAGCAGGAGCCAAGGTGTTGGTACAAGAGATTTGATTCCTTCATTATTAGCCTTGGTTACAACAGACCGAATTCAAACCATTGTACATACTACAATAGGTTTGATGATAATGATTTCATCATTTTGTTGTTGTATGTGGATGACATGTTGGTGGTAGGCCCTGACAAAGATTGAATACAAGAATTGAAGGCATAATTGGCTAAGGAGTTTGATATGAAGAACTTGGGACCAGCAAACAAGATATTAGGGATGGAAATTCACCAAGACAGAAAAGATAGTAAGATTTGGCTTTTTCAAAAGAATTACTTACAGAAGATCTTGCAAAAACTTCAACATGCAAAACTACAAGCCAATTTCTACCCCATTTTTCGTCAATTATAAATTATCCTTAAGTATAAGTCCTAACAATGAAGCAGAGAGGATGAAAATGTCTTGAGTACTGTGTGCATCACTAGTGGGAAGCCTTATATATGTCATGATTTATACAAGACTAGACATTGCACAAATAGTAAGAGTGGTTAGTAGATTCATGCCAAATCCTGGTAGAGAGCATTAGAATGTTGTTGAGAGGATCCTTAGATACATCAAAGGAACCTCAAGTGTTGCATTATGTTTTGAAGGATCAGAGTTTATTGTCAGGGGCTATGTCAATTCAGATTTTGAAGGTGATTTTGATAAAAGAAAATCTACTACTAGCTATATGTTTACACTTGTAGAAGGGGCGGTAAGCTAGTTATCCAAATTATAGACTGTTGTAGCTCTATCTACTAAAGAAGTTGAGTACATGGCAGCTACCCTAGGCATGCAAGGAAGCTATATGGGTTCAAAGGTTGATGGAAGAATTTGGGCACCAGCAGTAAAAGACTATTGTGTATTGTGATAGTCAGAGTGTTACAAGGAATCCAAACTTTCATTCTATGACAAAAATCTTTCATTCTAAGACAAAGCACATAGTTATAAAATGACACTTTTTACAAGAAGTAGTAGAGAAAGGAAGCATAGAAATGCAGAAGATTCATACCAAAGACAACCTAGCAGATGTTATGACAAAGTCAGTCAACACTGACAAGTTTATGTGGTGTCGATCCTCCTAGGGTCTATCAGAAACATAAACAACATGGAAGGACAAGGAAGAAAGAGTGATGCGAAAATATGATTGACTCAATCAAATCTTTAAGTGGGAGAATTGTTAGAGTGGAGTCCCACATCGAGTGGGTCACTTTGTTGGCTACTCCACCAAGCCTATATATAGGAGCTTTGGTGGAACCTTTTAATCATTCCAAAGTCTTTTTTTATATATATATATTTGCTTTGTTTACTGAGGAAAAAAGTAAGAGAGAAAAATAATTTCTCCTTTAAAGTTCTCTTAATAGTTGTATTCTCCTATTTTTGAGAAAGAATATTAATGTTCTATCTTAAAATTTAGAGAGAAGTGTTGTAATTTCTTTTACTTAGTAAAATTCTCTTTTCTTGTTCATTATTAAATTTTATTACCTTCTCTTTTTCCATTTCTTATTTTGGCTATGAATTATTATCTTATGACTATGATACCTGACAAATTAAAATTAATTCATTTCATTTCAGACAATCTTTCCACATAGAAGCGTCAGTAAAGTACTAAAAATTCCTCACGTTGTCACATAAAGCTATATACTTGGAAAGCAGCTTCTCGATTATCCTTTGCTCATATTTCATGCTACGTTCCAGGTTCTTTTCACACGCGCCTTTTGCAGGGAGTTTTCCAACTGCAACAAAATCCCAAAATCAAGTGAAATCCAATTGAACTTAAATAGTAATGAAGAAGAAAATTGAGAAACAAATGTACGAAAATTACGGAGTGTGGTAACATATTTCTTGGAAGTGTTGTATTTCACATGTAGAATGACTATAGAGCATGGATGGGAATTCCATTTCTTGAGAGCCCAACTCAAAGTTTGAAATCCATCTAGAATATCATAGCCAACTGCAACGTAAATTTTTTCTGTTTGAGTTGCATCCATTTTATTGAACCAAGCTGCCCTGTAAGGCTGATCAGAATCAAGAAAAAACTGTGACATCCAATACAAACTCAACTTGGATTTGAGGAGTTTCGGGTACCTGTTAGGTAAGTCTTAACTGTGTTGACAGATTTATTAACGTGACAATCTCTTTGTAAAAGAAAGGGGAAAAGGTTGGTTTATCGTCATTGTCAAAGTTTTTGTTGGCGATTTTCACTAGTGTGCTTTTAATTTATTTTGTCACTGCTTTTATCAGGTTTTCCAAGAGAGCCTTTGGAATTTTGTCTCGGTTTTCACGCATCGCAAACTAAGCTAGGTAATATTCTTCAGTATCAATTGCATTTCAATGGTAATTTTCACGGCTCTAGTACAAGTCAACAGCGTTCAATTAAAATCATTAAACCTAGAGACTTGATTGCTCGCCGACATTATAGCCAAACACTCACATAAGGCTTATTTATTAAACATGTTAAAACTTATTAAAAATCTATTTAATTAATGAAACCATAGTTTATGTGAATCAAAAAAATCTTTCAAATTTAATTGTTCAACTTATTTATGATAATAATAATAATAATAATAATAATAATGTTATTATTATATTGAATTTTTATTATAATATTTTCGTATTAAATATTTCTTAATCTATTTAATTTAAATTCACTGACTCATATATAAGTTTAAAACATATTAACCTATTTAGAGATAAATATATAAATTTATTTAAAAGACTTTATCACAAAATATAGTAGGGGTGAGCACAAGTATGATTGGATTGAGTTTAGTAGATATTTTTATCCAAATCGATCATTGTTAATTGGTTTGGGTTGGTTGGTAGATTTCAAAAAAAAAAAATTGTAACATGAAACTGAACTAACCTGATCATATTTAGACTGGTTTGGGTTGGATCATCAGGTCTATTAATAAAATAATACAAACATGGAAAATAGGAAAATAGGGGGGAAAAAAGGAGGGGGGAATAGAAAATCATAAAAAAATAAATAAACTAATGAATAATTTCAAAAGTCAGAATTACAAAATTACACAACATAAAAATTATAGAATTATAAAGTTACACAGTATAAAAAAATTAAAAATTTTCTAAAATGTTATTGGTTCAGGTTGGTTCGGTTAGGTCAAGTTTTGTGTGCTCAAATCTAATACTTGAATCAACATCATTAGGTTTGCAATTTTAAAATTCAAATCAAACTAATAGTTCAAACCAACCTAAATTGTCACCTTCGATTTGATTCAAGTTGATTGGGTCATTAGATTGACCTAGACTTATGTTCACCCTTATAAAATAGATTTTCATTAAAAAAAATGTGTTATAATTTTTTTTAATTAATTTTTGTTTTATATGCATTCTCATTTATAAATTTGATTGACTTATATTGATCAACTAGAAACATACCCATGACAGTCACAATCGTAATAAGTACAATTACGATTAAGTAAAATAATTTTAATTTCATTAATTAATCTATAGAATTTGATAAATTATAGTAAAAATCACCCTTCCACATACTTATTATTAAATATTTATAATTTCACATGCTTTAAACTTTGGACAAAATTTACATACATTTTTATAAGTGTTGTTTGTGTTGCTTTTTAATCACAATTAGAATTTTACCTCAGTAATTTGTGAAATAAAAGTTTGCATTAAAGAATTATGCATATTACCAAAATGAAACTCTAATTATGGTTGGAGAACAATACAAACAATATTTATAGAAATGAATGTAAGTTTTATCCTTAAAATTTTCCTTCTTTTTTGTGGTCTTAGGCTCTCAAAATTAAAAGGTTACATTTACTAGGCTAAAAAGGACTTTCTACAGTATTTCTACACTACCTTTTAAAGCGTTTTGAGGCATTGTAATTTGTTGTGTTAAAATATATGAAAATATAGTAAAGTGTTTCTAAGAGCAACTTTAACAACAGGTGCTGATGGGGATTGCTTAAAATTAAGCACCTGTATCTTCTTCTTTTTTTTAGTGTTGGAGCAAATCTATGTGGCAGACTCAGTTGCTTAAGTTTATGCTTCATATCTTTAGTAAGCAACAATTGCTTGTGATTAAAATAAGATTTTTTTTTCAACAACTACCCTGATTTTGGAGGAGGGAAAAAAACTGTAAAGTGTATTGCATTTCAGATTCAACAATTTTTTTCTACAGAACCAACAATCAAAGAACCTAGAACAGTGGCCATAAATTTTAGAACCACGACAAAACCAAGAACCAAGAACCAAGAACAAGAAAATGCAAAAATCAGAACCAAAGAAAATAGGGTTTTGACAAATAAATTTTACAATTTAGAGAATCTGAACCAAAGAAAATGCAAAAATCAAAATCAAAATGTTAATGACGACGTAGGGTGGTGACATGGTGGTTGATGAGGCGAGTACAAGGCGGTGGGCGTTGGCAGCAATGTTGACGCACCAATGGCCATGGGTGCCAATGGTGGTTATCTGCTTTGGTGGTGACACAATGGTGACCATGCACACATCTGGGCATGCGTGATAGTGGTGCCTCTATGGTGTGGAGGCGTAGTGGTGGTGAAGGCAAGGAGGTAGTTGAGGTGCGGCATTGTTGGAGTCACGCCGGTGGTGGATGTGCACTATTGGTGGAGGTGTGGCTATGCTGGAGGTGTGCCGGTGGTGGATGTGCGGTAGTGTTGGTTGCGCAACAGTGATGGATGTGTGATGGTGGTGGTTGAGAAGGAGAGAATGAGGTTTGAGAGGTTTATGGAGAGGAAGAGGAAGAAACGTGTGAAATAATTGTTTGAAAGCAATTGTGAGAAGAGACGTGTGAGAAGGTTATGGAGAAAATTTAAAAAATAAGTGAAAAAATATTTTTTTAAAACAATTGTGACATGAAATTGGATATTGTCATTGGGGTTATTTTTTTTAACTGTTGGGCACATGAATTGAAAATAATATTATCATCATTTGTTATTTATTATGGTAAAAAGTAATTAATTTTTGTTTATATTTTTTATTATTTAATATTTTAATGAATATTAATTAAAATAATTAAATTAATCTTTTAATTTGATACAAAATGAAGTGCAAATGAAAAATATAAAAGTGTAAGTTGAGATAGAAAGAGCGCACAAGAAGAGAGGTTGAATTGTGCGTTTAAAACCTTTTAATACAATAAACAATTTTAAAAACGTTTTCAAGCTAAAAGATAGAGAGAGGGATAACACAGAGAATTTTTATACCGATTCACTCAACCTAAGCTACATCCAATCCCTTCACCTTGAAAGAATCCACTAACCAATCTTAGGTTACACAAGTATTATTCGCGACCTCTTCAAGCTTTACAAAACAATCACCCTAGATTGCTCAACCCAAGTATTCTTTTACACTAAGCCTCTCCAAGCTTCACAACACACACAAGTGTTTACACAAAGATATTGACTCACACAGTGAGGATTTGAAAGATTAAGCTCAAACACTCAAAATATCTTTACAAGATTTTCCTACTATCGTCCAATGGATGCTTCTAGTTAATGTACAGAACGTTTTTGATGTATTGCTAAGATTGTCACTAGTTAGCACAAATCACTTCTCTATTCTTTCACTTCTTCCTTAGTGCATATATAGTCTTTAAGGAAAAGATCTGTTGAGGAAGACTTGACTTCATTATACAAGGAGGAGCATGCAAACAATGCTTTCAGAAAGTTCAAGCATGATAGCTTTTTAGACTTGCATTAAACGAAAAACTCAGGACTGTGCTGGCGGTCTACTTTTCTGAACATTCTTCATTCGGCATAACAGCTTGATAAGTTGACTTGCTTTATTTGTTTTGCTGCGCTTTGCACGAGAGTGAATCTGATTACATTTGATGCTTCAAAACAATTTGAACGTTAGATCACAGGGATGGTAATATGTTAGTTTTGAGGAATACGAACATGAGTAAATTGGATGTTTAAATAAGACTTAGCCGTTTGAAGATTTGTCGTTGAAAGCTTTTGTCTGGATGCATCTGATATTTGAATATCTTCTAAGAGACAAGATGTAGCTTCGAACGGTCATCTTCAGCTTGTTCACTAGACGGTCTTCTTTTGCACGTCTATTAGACGATCTTCTTTAACACGTCTATTGAATGATCCATATAAGAATAACTTGCTTGCTGTGACAAGGTTAGTCCGTAGGCAAAAACTTAAATGTTAATAAGATTGTTATCTTCAAAACTTTGAAGGTTTAGATGTTTTTATGTCTTTGGTTCCAACATAAATTGTTTAAGGACATCTTAAAATTATATGCATTAGAGCAAAAGGTGTATGAGTTGCTTAAGAGTTACTTAAAAATGATGTGGTACAATAGGGCTCACTGGAGTGTACTTAAGAAATCCAAAGTGAGTTTCTTAAATTTTTACCACTAAAATTGCTCTATTGTGTTGTTAAAAATAAAATAAAAATTTTAAAGTGCTTCTTAATAAAATCTTTTAAAGAGCTTCAAAAGCATAAGTGCTATAAAAATCTTTTAAAGCCTCAAAAGTAGAAGCAAAGTGAAAAATTAAGTCTTTCACAATGCTTCAAAAGTGTTGTAAAAGACTATTTTTCACGATACTTTTGTTTAAGAAGCACTTTAAAAGCCCCCGTCCCCCTATTCTCGTTTATATTCTACCATGCCTTCAGATTCAAAACCACCCTTATGAATTTGTATCACTTTGCTTAATTGAACCTAAGAATTGCAGCTAATAACATTGCAAGTATTCAAAGCCAAAAATAAATAACATGTTAGTCAATTATATATCGCATTTAAATAGAATTTGCATACCACCAACTTTGTGGCATCATATATTATTTCAACTATACATGGAGATGGAGATCATAGGTTTTTACAGTAAGCACATACATACATCATTATATATTATTTCAACCTACATATAACTTAATGGCGTCATTGGATAAAAGTGAAACACCCTATCACTAACTTACTAAAAAAATTCCACCTAATATAGTAAAACTTGCAAACTAATTTGTTCTTATATTTTTATAGAAATTTCGTGAGAACTTCGTCCGTTTTTTCAACCTCCTTCAAATTTCCAAACACCAACAACCAGGCAAAAGCCAAAAAAAAAGAAGAAGAAGAAGATAAAATTTATATAGATGTATATCTTGTAGGATTCGTTATCAACAAATCATTACTATCCATGTCTGTAGATGTATGAACCATGTAGATACACATATTAGCAGAGATAGCAAAATTATTCTAATACACGTCTCTAATCCAACTATTCTATGCATTAGACCTGCAGCTAAATTGTCATATCTTTTTCAAATTTCAGCAAAATTTCCCCCGTTTTTCTAGCTTCTCCAAAATTTCCAAACATTTGTCAAAGTCTTATTTCGCCATCTGAACAATTTGTAGTATGAACACATAACTTAACACCATTTATATAGCTAAATAATTATGATGCTTGAATGTTTAAAACATAACGTGAGTTAACATCACCTGACTTCTCTCAATTCTCATTTACAATACAAAGCAGTTCGCACGAATGGCCATGAACTCATCAAATAGAGACCAAATAAATACATTATTAATCATATAAGAACTTCAATCTTCCTTCACTTTAGTTAGTTGCTCACGAGACTAGGTATGATATCTAAATTCAGGGAAGTATAAAACATAATAATTAAGTCAATTAGAATTAATTCAGTAAAGAAGTTTCAAAAGTAAGACTCTCAGTAAATATGGAGTAGCACTGAAATTACATACCCCTAGTGAAATTGTCATTTGGTATTGTATCTCCTTGACAAATTTCTTCACGTATATCTGCAATGAACTTTATTACTTTGACGAAGACATTATAAAAATAGATAAGAAAATGATAAAGTAATCACTACAACAATATGATTAATTAGAGTCGGCTAAAAGCCGACACAAAAGGGTGTTTAAGCGTCAGATTAGCGTCCACTTGAAAAGAGACGCTAAAATATGCAACACTAATTTACTTGCATCGGCTTTAATAGTTTGACGCTTGTTAAAGTCAGCTTAATTGATGCATCAGCTGTCGAAAATAAAGGTCGACGCTTAAGGATTTTTATTTATTAATTTATATTGTTTTGTTTAGTGTCGATTAAGCCACCATTAAGAATAATATTTTTTTTTATTCCACCTTCATTAGCATCGCTAAATAGATGCATTTTTTATTTGTATTTTAATTATTATTTTCCATTGCATCGGCTTGCTAGTCGGTCTAGCTAACATAAATGATTTTTTTAATTTTTTTCATTTGCGTTGGCTTTGGAGTGGGCTTGGCTGACTCTAATTTATTTATTTATTGTAGCTATTTCAATCTAAACCTGAACTATACAATCATGCCTAAAACTGTCCAGAAGAATGCAAAAACGCTTTGATGTCATGACAGCATTAAACCCAATCATGTAAAAGTATGCTATGGAGTTCAAAGTGGCATAATAGAGGGACCCTATATTAAGTGAAATCAAGGTAGAAATTTTTAGATCTGCAAGCAAGTTCACTTCCATGTTTACCCCCTTCCTTGTTGTCAGCAGCCAAGTTGAGAAAGTATTCAAGTTCTTGCAACAAGGTATCACTCTTAGACAAAAGGGAAGTTAAGTATGCTCCAGAAATAGCTTCTTCATTTACTATAGACTGTAGACCCCAACTAGATGCAAATACATGTTCGGAAGCAAGAAACCAATAGTCTGAATGGGAATAAGCAGAAAATTAATAATCAAACACAAGTAACAATGTCATGGAAAACATAATGCCTATTGTGAGCAACCACTTACACCACATCCTCCATATTCCTAAAATCACGTAGCACCATGACAATATCTTTATATAAGCTATTGATAGGCACAAATTTTTTCAGTTGGAGTTCATACAACCTCTTCAAGTTTACAAGAAGAGAATATTCATCACCATTATCTTGCAGTGTCATCTCACTAAATGTTAAGTTTCTCCTACGAGATCCAAAAGTAATAGAAAATATGACATTTGAGTTGCATAGAACATACCACTACTTCTTTAATTGCAGATTTCAGCTTAGCAATGATTTCATCCTCAAGTTCCTTTAATTTATTATGAGCAAAATCTTGCAATTCCCCTTGACTTTCTATGCAACAAAAATCAATTGCCTTCACACAAGCCCTCAAAGGGTCCTTGTCACCGTGCTTAAAAATGCTTCTTTCATGAGCTGGAGTAAATGTTTGAAATTTTGAAAAAGCAAGCACTTATCAATTTTCAGAAACAACGTGGATAGTCTAAAACAACCCACAAGAAAAATTCACCAACTTGTTCCTGCCTCTTCAAGGAATAATATTCAAGGTTCTTATGCAAAACAAACTCAACCCTTTTTTAACATAAGGTGGTTTAGCTGCAAGAATGCTTTCGTGTACTAAAGACTCAACTTTTTTTCTTTTCTCCACTTTCAAACCTATTCACATCTTCAATTTTGTTTTATTATTTTTCCTTTTTCAATTTACTTTTCTGCAGATTTCCTCTATGAACTCTCAATTTTCAACAACTTAACCAATGCAAATACATAAATATAAAGAAGCAAAACTTGTTACATGCTATTCTCATAAACACATATTTTAAAACTCAAATAAAAAGCAATAGGAGGTGAGAGAAGAAGAAATTACCAGGGTTGCAGTTTAGGGAAAGTGGTGTTTCTTCCAATGGTTTTTGTTTTTATATGTCCTTGAAATTCTCAATGATTGTCTAAGCTTTTAGGTAATTTCATAAAGTTGTTATTTTGCAAGAAAAGAATTTTGGGTGATTATTATTTTTTTCTAATTTTCAATATTGGGTTTTGTGGTTATGTTTGTGCAGGCAGTGTTAAAGTCAATATTTATAGGTGGGTTCAGTATGTGAACCTTTTTGAGAGTGGCAATTTGATACACCATAGCAGGTTCCAAAAGCATGATGTGAGTTTTGAAATCCTGGGTGATGTTGAAAGATGCAATCATTATTTTGTGTGCAAGAAGTATAAGGAATATGGTTGCTAACATTTTAGCTGGTTAAACAAACTGAGCATCAATGTTGGACCATGCCTCCTGATGGGGTTCTTGAGAGGCAAATGAAGGATGCTACTCAAGCTCAATATGGGCATATGGGATTTTCTTTTACAACCTTTCACTTTAATAAATCAACAAAACCAATCATCATCATCCAAATATACTAAAATTTTTATGATAATTAGATTAAATCAAAAACAGTGCAGTGAAATCCAAACAATATAATTCAAGTAAGTTGCTTCTTTTACTAGGAGCAAGTATTGCTTAGAGGGGGAAAAGATACAACTGATAATATTTTGGAATAACAAAAAATGAACCATTAGAAAAATTTAGTAACAAGGAAAAGTAAATGGTTTATGGCAGCAAAATACATAATGAATTAAAAGAACAATGAATAACATATACCAAGTTAAATAAAAACCCTAAAACTAGTTTGTAGGAGGTATTGTTATTTAGAACCCACAAAATTAAGTCAACCATCAGGACTTGATAATGCAAGATGCACACTAGCAACAATGCAAAACTCAAGACAAATATTACAATGGTAAAAATTCCAAAATCTCAGACACGGACAATAGAAATGAAAAATTCCATGTAATTTAAAAGTTAAGTATAGTGGTGAATGAATGTCAATGTGTGAGTAGGCACAATCCCATTATCACTTCTAGTTACTTTCATTAACTGAGCTGGGGAAATGGGGTTTTCAATAAATCTTTAAGTTTAATCCTGTTATAAAGCCTCCAAATGCTTGGGTTCCTAGTTCCCCTATGCAAAACCAAACTAAAACTTTCAATGCCTAGGTCAACTGCTACAACCAATACCCAAGTTTATACAACCAAACCAAAATTTTGGGGTCAAAATCAATGTAACTTTGAAACTTGTAGCCCACCGACACAAGCAATAAGAAAATTGAAGTGAAAAAAACAACCCCAACATACAAGATAAACCAAAAAAAGAAGAAAGAATTAGACAGGGACCATATACTCACCGATCAATCACCAATCCCAAACCAAATACACACACAAAAAGAGAAAGAGAGAGAGAGAGAGAGAGCAAAGCATAAAATTATAGATAGACAACATTGAGAGATGGAAATATAGAAAAATAGAGAAAAGGTGCTTTGGTCATATAATACGGACATAAAAACAAACATAGCTGATTAATAAAGAGGTTCATGGTTATCCTTTATCTGTGATGAAAACAGGCATAAGGGTTGGGAAACAAGTAGGAAAATAGAAATAATTTAAAAATAAAAAAGAACAACACATCCAATCCAACATAGAACACCAAACAGGAGATAAATTGAAAGATGAAGGGGCACCAATCGGAGAAACAAAACTGACTTAGTGAATCTATAAGTGCGACTGCGATGGCAGAGAAACTGATTGAGTGAATAAGTGTGTGTTGTGTAGTTTTAAGTGGTGTGCGGTGGAGGACGACACACAGTGGTGTCGCGGTGGTGCTACTGGGGCAATGAATTCAAGATGTAGAGAGCGAGTTTGAGAGGGGATCAAGTTCGAGAGGGAGAAAGGGTTGGTGTCTACATGTTTTTAGAATTGGGAATTAGATTTTTAGGGATTTAATTATAGGGGGATTGTGACTTTCAAAGGTGCAGCTTAAGCCCACATTTACAAAATTAAGAGTTGACCAAGCCGACATTCAGGTAAAATAAATATTAAATAAAAAAATTAGCATAGCGTCGGCTAGTCCAACGCATAAAATGAAAAAAAAAATTAACATTAGATTAATAGTAAGTGTTAGCTACTCCAACGTATAAAAAAAAAAATAAAAAGAAATTAAATTAGTTTTATGTGTCAGCTAGGCTGACAATAATTAAAATGATTCTAAAAAAATAAGTAAATAAGAAAAAGATATTTTTGTGTTGATTTAGGCTAACTCTGTTTGTGTCAATTATGTGGCCGACTCTAACCATTCGCAGCTATTTGTTGTCATTCTTGTAATGAATAATTTTTATTTAAATAATTGCTTAAAGCTTGGTAAATACCTCTATAAGGGTCCAATTGACCAACCTAACTTTAGATTTTGGAAACCCATGTCTCTTTGAGTGCAATAAACAATCATAGCCTTATAAGAATATGCACATGTAATGTTGGAATTAAAGAAAATAAAAATAGCTAAAAAAAGGAGAAATTACCAAGAGGTTCACTAAACACACACTCATTTTCAAATGAACCTTAATCACATAACTTGTTCATGCTACTGCTCAACATAGTTGAAAAGAAAAGTTATATTACAAATTTATATTACTAAAATTTGTGGGATATCATACATTGAGCACTCTCAACCTCTACCCATACCATTCTCACTCTACTTAGAGAATGCTAACTCTTGAGCCTAACCTAATAAATGATGTACGATGCAAACAATGATCAACTCAAATCAAGAAAGGGGCTGCTATTTTCACCCCATTTTTGACTTTTCACCCAAGTTTTGTTTGCTATTTTTTTTTTTGAAAATACCCCTGATGAAAACGTGTTTTCGTTGTAAAATATATATAATGGAAATGTGTTTCCCTTGTGTTAGGGGGTCACCCCCTAACATAACGAAAACATGTTTTTATTGTACACAACACACAACAAAAACGCATATTATTGTGTATTTGGGATATATACACAGGAAACATGTGTTTTAGTATGTATTTTGGATTCATACACAACGAAAACGTGCTTTGTTGTATATTTTGAAATAATTATTTATATTTTTAACATTCAATTTTTTTGCACAACTTTTAATTATTTACTGTGAGCAAGGCATACGTTTGAATCGATGCTATCGATACCTTTGATTTCCTATGTGTAATCTACACTGTTATTTTTTCTAACGCAAAAGACAATGCTTTTAATTAATGATTGACGTGTGAACAAGACATGTGTTTGAATTAGTGCGGTCTAGACCCTTGATTTACTGTGTGTAATCTTGACCATTTCTTTTTCTAGTGCATAGGATAAAACTTTTAATGATTCATTAACGCGTGAACAAGACATGCATTTGAATCGATGCAATCTGGACCCTTGATTTACTGTGTGCAAATGGACCTAACACACAAGACAAAGCTTTAATGATTCACTGATGCATGAACAGTATTTGCACTAGTATAAGAGAGATGCTTTGAAGCACCACATTGCCTTCACATTACAATTTTCTATCTTCATTCCATATTTTTTTCTTGTACTAAGAAGATAGACAAATTCCTTACTATTGTGTATTATGATGGTCATATGACAACAAAATCTAAAGGGGTCTTGTTTCAATGTCATCATGGTTTGAAATTTCTTAATGTAAGTAAACACATGATAGTGTTGCTTTGAGGAAAAAAATCACAATGAGATCGGAGGTACTAGAAAATTACTAAATATTCATTATCAACAACCTATATCTTTGGCAAATGGTTGTGTTCAATACAAATCTATGGAGATTAAACACGATAAGGATGTGGCAAAGATGATTGCCCAATTTCCTAAACTTACACTAATTGAGTTATATGTTATGTTGGAAGATCTCTCGAAGAAATCCTAGCTCGTATACATCAACCATGATTCGCCAAGTAGATCATCACGTGCTTGCATGAAACAGAGCATCAAATAGCTCTAACGACTAGACAACCATTAGTTTGAGTGAACCATGATGATGCACTTTGTTTACTAATTTTTGTTTATATCACATCTATCTATAAGTGTTTTTATTTAATCGAATAATATTATTTACATTGCATCTATTTGTTTTTATTGTATCCTGTGCTTTAATTGTAATGACGTGATAGTAATACCAACCATGCAATAATTCTAACATATAAAATCCAAAATGTATATAAAATCCAAAAAATACATACAAAGGATCCATATATACAAAATAAAATACTAAATATGAAACAATACAAAACATAAATAAAACATCAATCATGCAAGGTGGTCCTCCTCCTTCTCCTCCTTCTTTGATGGGTGCACCTTAATGTCGTGCTGTCTGTGCAATGGCCAATGTCTCCTGCAAGAGGACATCACTGTCAATGCCCTCAGGTACCACCCTTATGTGCAACATGTGCTCCAGGTTTCAGGCAATTGTCTCCCACTATGCCTACAAAAAAAAAATGCAAATAATAATTAATGAAGGTTTCATTATCATTAAAAAAACACATTAGAAAGATATGGATAATTACCTTGCATGAATAAGAGTCACTAACGAAGACTCCTTATGGCTATAAATAAAACATCAATCGTCAAGGTGGTCCTCCTCTTTTGATAGGTGCACCTGGATGGTGTGCTTGCCTATGCAATGGCCAATGTCTCCCGCAGGAGGACATCACCATCGGTGCCCCGGGTACAACCATTATGTGCAGCATGTGCTCAAGTTTCGAGCAACTACCTCCCACCGTGCCTACAAAAAAAATGCAAATAATTATTAATGAAGGTTTCATTGTCATCGAAAAAACACATTATAAAGATATGGATAATTACCTTGCATGAATGAGAGTCGCTAGATGAAGAGTTGTCTAGCTGCTTCATGCTGGCCATGCTTAGGTTGCGACACAAGAACTTGTGGAGGGCCTCGCAAAAGAACTCCCTCCACTGACAGAATGAGATATGGATGGGAAATGTGATGGAACTACAAAGTAATCATCC